>CM042187.1:5309786-5388696 GCA_023539305.1 Ilex asprella | reverse complement strand
GGCAAGAATTCAAATTTTTTATTATAATATTAAATAAATTGTGGGTAACTTTACCACAGTTATAGCGATTATTGGCCAATAATATTTAAGGGGTGAGTCAGTTGAGTCACAGACGGTGGTACAAGAAGTGCTCAACCAAATCAACAGAAACTGACCGCTTTGGTTGACCTGAAATCTCGGGCTCAAATGTCGGCAATGTTGTTTCGTTATCGCCATCCTTTTTGGAAATAAAACAAATTCCAAGTACACCACTAAACTTTGAAGTCTTTCTACTTTTGGACCTAGTAATATATTTTTAAAGATAATGATAAGGGAATTAAAGGGAAAATATAATAAATGTTGGAATGGAATGAAATGTATATTATCATTCTAATGTTTTTTTGTGAATTGTGATTAAGTGTTGGAATAGAATTAAAAACTCACTCAAATATTTAAAAAATTCTTATACCCAGACCGAACTCAACCCCTCCCTCGGGCGGTAGGAGTGGTGGTGATAGTAGAATAGTCATTCAATTCTCATGTTTTATTACCACCTTCCGGACATAGCATAATGTTTTGTCATATTAATGGTGATTAATGAATTTTTTTTCTCGCGACTATATATGTCACAACAAGGACACATTATAGAATTAAACACCAAATACAAAAATATATGACTCGATTATTGTATCAAAATTTAAAATTTCAGAATAATACTGAAATTTACTACATTTATGATAACTGTTACAGTATAAAAAATAATTATCACAACTGTGATAAATATATTCATAAACGTAATAAATCACTTACAAAAGTGATAAACATTTTTTGTACTTAAGAAGAGTGATACAAATAATTACTATAAATATCATAAAAATAGTCAATACAAATGTAGGAAAAATACTCACAATAGTGGTAACAACACCCACAAAAGTGATAAAAATACCATTTGAAGTAATAAATTTTGGGCAATACTATTGGATCCTAATTTATTAACACAATTTACTGACCTAATTTACTGTGATATTTGAATTCATTATAGACCCCATCAAATATTGAAACTTGCCGTTGATCAAATAATTCATACAGAGTCACATTATTATGTCAGCAAATTAAGTCAGATTTTTAAGTCTAAATAGTATTACTCATAACTTTTAGAGGTATAATACCAATTTTTTTTAACGGTAACGTAATCAAGTCCAAAAAATATGCAATTTAGGAAACTACGATTATATCCTTTCAAAATTAATGCAATCACATCATTATGAGTATCCCAACTTGAATTATTTGTCTATCATACATACTAATGTTTAATCTACTCAATGAGTAATAAAGAATATTCGAAGAGGACTACTAAAATTAATTATCAGTAATGTTATTTAGAACTAATTTATTGACATAATTATTAGATTAATTATGAGTCATAATAAATACTAGTCAAATACAAACCCCAAGGGATAACATGGAGAAAAAAAACTCAAATATCTTGAATTCGAATTTTATAAACCTCTTAGAACTAGATCACGAGGGATAAATCTCTCATGAATATTATAGTTTAGTCGTGAATGATCTGCTTTTAATTGAAATAGAGAGGATTTTTAGGGTGTAATTTATTATTTGTATTTTTTATTTTTTAACTTTTTAGTATAATATTGAAAAAGTAATAGTGAGTGCAATCAATTGTTATATTTGGAGCAGTAATATACGGTGGAATGGAATCACCCGAATCTCTCCTTCATACCGGTGTGGCCAGGCCGGAAATTATTGGAAAGCTTAGTCAGATGATCCACCTTGTTCGGGAAAATTTACAACAGAAATTTTTTACTTTCCCGGAAAATTTACTTGTTTAGCTTTTTTCAGCCGTGAAAGTGTAATAATTAACTATTACCGTGATTTAACCCGTTTCAAATCACGGTGGTTAAGCTAAAATGAATTATTGGTGTAATATTAAATACAACAAAAAAAAAAAAACACCACCACCAGCTGACTCTTAGCTGGACGCAGGAACACAAACTCTCAAAATTACCACAATCTAATTCTCACTCTTTTTTTTCAACCCTTTCATACTCAGTCATTACTCTCTCTCTCTCTCTCTCTCTCTCTCCATGCAGATCTCTGTGTGAATTAATTCACTCTGTGTGTGTGTGAAAACAAGTCCCACAAAGCACCGCATTTCATCTACATTTGTACCACAACCTCCTCTCTCTCTCTCTCTCTCCTCTCCATCTTTCTAAACAACGACAATGCCCCCCATCTTCCTCCTCCTTCTCTTCCTCTTCTTATCCTGCGCACCCCACCCTTTATCCTCCATCACCGCTACCGCCATTGTCACTCACAACCGCCGCATACTCCACCAGCCCTTTGTCCCACAAGACTCCCTAACCCCATCCCCTTCACCCCCAACACCCAAAATCCCATTTTCTACTTCTACACCTGATCAGCAACAACCTTTTTTCCCAAACTACCCCTCCCCACCACCACCGCCATCTCCACCTTCTTCCTCCTCCTTTGCCTCTTTCCCGGCCAACATCTCCTCTCTCATCGTCCCTCAATCTTCTAAACCCAAAACCGTCTCCTCTAAGCTCATCGCCACCGCAGTCGCTGCCGTTGTCGCAGCCGTCATTGTCATTGCCGTCGTTATTATTCTACAAATTCGTAAGCGAAGACTCCAAACTTTTAACGATGACAAGACTTACAGATCCAATACCAGTAATCAGTCGAGCTATGGTAACGTTAGAAGAAGTACCAATGGGATTCCAAAGCTGCAAAGACCTTCACAAACCAGCGCTGAGTTTCTTTATCTTGGTACTCTCGTCAATTCTCAGAATGTCGTCGAAGGGCATTCTCATCAAAATGGTCGTAGTAGTGGTGGTGGTGACAATGGAAATTCAACGAAACTGGACTCGCCGGAGCTCAGCCCATTGCCGCCGCTTAGTGGGCAGAGTTTGAGGCAGAATTACAGTAATGCTCAAGGTGGGGACGAGGAAGATGAGGAGTTTTACTCTCCGAAAGGGTCTTTGACGGGTCGTGAGAGCTCAGTCGGCACTGGATCTGCTTCGAGGAGAGCGTTTGCTGCTTTAGAGGCGGAGAATTTCGCAGAGAGGAGTGGTAGGTCAGGCTCTTCTTCATACTCGTCGTCGAGTTCGTGTTCGCCGGTGAGGTCAGTGTCCTTAAGCATATCTCCTCCGGTCAGTTTGAGTCCGAAAAATTCGAGGCCGAAGTCGCCGGAATTGGCTCCGGTTCAGACTGCTCCACCGCCGCCAACACCACCTCCACCCTCGGCTCTCGTAGGGTCATTGGTTAATATGAAGGAATCTGCGTCCCCGTCGCCGCCTTCATCATCATCTCCGGAGAGAGATTTAAGGCAAAGTCAGGATTCATCACCGAGATTATCAAATCTTTCAGATCAGATTTCAAATTCTTCGGCTAGAGGTTTAAGGAAAAGCCAGGACTCATCACCGAGACTATCAAATGTTTCAGATGAAATTTCACATTCCCCAGCCAGAGGTTTGAGGAAAAGCCAGGATTCATCACCGAGATTATCAAACGTTTCAGATCAAATTTCACATTCTCCGGCTAGCGATTTAAGGAAAAGCCAACATTCCTCACCCAGAATATCCAATTTTTCGGATCGAAATTCATATTCTCCGGCGAGAATCAGTAGTTCTATTCAGCACGATGTGTCCGTTTCTTTTCCATCACCACCGCCTCCACCTCCGCCGCCGCCTGTTTCTGTTCCGCCACCGCTAGTTTCTATACCTCCACCACCTCCACCACCGCCACTGAGGCACTGGGAAAGCCCCAGAACTCCTACCCCACCAGCTCGGGAGCAAATAGTTAAGCCACCAGTTCTTATAACTCCTTTGAAACCAATTATCCAAAGTCAAACGTTGATTTCTCCGATAGAATTGCCTCCCAACTTGGAAAATGATCAAAAAAATGAGCAGACTCCCAAACCAAAATTGAAGCCATTGCATTGGGATAAAGTAAGGGCGAGTTCCGACCGTGAAATGGTGTGGGATCAGCTAAAATCGAGCTCATTTAAGTACGATACTCTTTAAATCTTGCCATGGTTATCATACAATGATTGCTTTTATTTGTTGGCTAAACTATGGTTTTCGTTCTTGTTAGCTGACTAATTTGGGTTGATTGCAGATTGAATGAAGAAATGATTGAAACATTGTTTGTTGTCAATACTCCAAGTTCAAATCCTAATGAAATGACCCGACGCCCGGTTCTTCCATCTCTGAGCCAAGAGAATAGGGTACTTGATCCAAAGAAATCGCAGAACATTGCAATTCTACTGAGGGCACTGAATGTGACAATAGAGGAAGTTTGTGAGGCCCTTTTAGATGGTAACTACTCATTTCTTAATGAACTTTTATGGTTATCCTGATTGTGGGTCAATCTCCTTCTGAGATAATTCTCAGATTGTAAACATATATGAGTGCTGTTTTTTAATCAGAGAGACGTTTCTGGGTTGTGATTGTCATAAGAAAATGATTCACTGTTTGATAATGGTACTTGCTTATAATTGCTCACACAGCTGGCTGATGTAAAAAGATATACTATTCAATTTGATTGAAACAACCTTCTCCATGCATCTGGACATGAAATGATTAACTCTTATTAATTATGTGTTCTTCAGATATTATATCATTTTAGAATGACCTTTTTGTTATCAAGAAAATGACATGTTTCAGATTTCAATGTTCCATTGGCCGAATTCAAAATTAGTTTTGCCCTGGGAAGCCAAATTTCATTTTGAGGAAAGCAACCAATACAGAATATGATGCAAAGTGAAGTGGTCGTGTGTTGTTCATGGTTATTAAGTTGGATTTTGTTATGCTCCTTGTTTATGCTGTCAGTCAGGCTATACTTTGAGTCTTCAATAATGGTTGTGAGAAAAATGGCCTTAAATTGAGAGTATCAGCCTGTATGGTGCTGATTCTCCTTTCTTAGAAAATCGCTTGAGGCTAGCCACCACATTATACTGCATGTATTGCATCATTAATATGTGCTTCAGTCTTTGATTATCTAATTTTTTAACACATCATCTCTCTTTCCTGCACTGTATTTTTAGGGGTGTCATACCTTCTAACAAAGTCTAGGTGCACGGCTCTGGGTTCCTTATATGTTACCATTTTTACTTTTATCTTTTCAAGTCAATTGTGAACTCCTAGAATTCTGTAAACACAATTTATCATGTCTGCAACCGTCGTAAGTAACATACCATAGATATGTGGCATACCTTTGGCTGCCTTTTAGTTTTGCATAATCCTACAGCAGGGAAAAGGTTTACTAGTAATTTACAAAAGCAGTGCTAGAAATATTAAGACTACTTTTCTTATTAAAAATTCTTGAGCTCTAATATATTAATGTCAGATTCTTAATTATGCTATATGCTCCATTGATACACATGCCAATGTCCATGCTACGCCTTTCACTGCTATAATGTTTGTCCCTGTGTTGTCCCCCTCCAGTACTGCAGACGGAGGCTTGATGTATCCCGTGCCTGAGGATTTCTAAAACAAACAGCATGAATCTTTAGGAGCTTGGCCATGCACATAACATGTTTTGCACTTCTATACAGGGAATGCGGATGCACTTGGAACTGAGCTTCTTGAGAGTTTATTGAAGATGGCTCCGACTAAAGAAGAAGAACGTAAGTTGAAAGAGTACAAAGACGATTCACCATTCAAGCTTGGTCCTGCTGAGAGGTTTTTGAAGGCAGTGCTTGATATTCCTTTTGCATTCAAAAGGGTGGATGTAATGCTCTACATGTCCAACTTTGAGTCTGAGATCGAGTACCTCAAAAAGTCATTTGAAACTTTAGAGGTAATATTGTGACTTCCATGTTGGTTTTTGCTCTGCGTGTGCATTAGAAGAATGCTAAAACCTGCAATCCTAGTGTATATACAATGCTACGCATAAAAAGACTGTTCAAACAGCTTGTTGCCATGGGAATATTGCTAATGGGCTAATGTTTTTGTCAGTTCTGATTGAATGAACAGATGCTACCCATCTGGAGTAATTGGTAGAGAAAGAAAGGATCAAAAGTGGAGCAATCTGCATTATTTTGGCTTTTGTAGAAAATAAAACTTTCATTACTTGTGGTCCTAGGCTAAAAACATTAGGTTCAAACAGAAAAATATTTGATTTTTCTGGGGGATTTAACACCAGTCAAGCCTTGCTACCTTATTGGGTTACAAATGTTTTCATCATCTTTAGCAGGGAGTGTCAAATTGGATCGCTCAAAATAATTCTTCAGTTTATTGGCACCAATTTCCATGAGATGAATATCACATCAGAAATGCGTGAGCAAAGGCTCAATGAGCAAAATTATGTAATTCTTTGTGTTTGGAGTCTGTTCTAAACATATTTCATAGTTTATACTCCTTAATGGAGCTCAGTTCACTTGCACAGAGCTCAAAAGACTATATTTTGTTTGCTGAAGAAGAAAGTTTTAGCATTACTGTTCTCCATAGATTGCTTAGTTCCAGGTTATGTTCACTCAAATGTTCTTAATTTTGCAGGCAGCCTGTGAAGAACTGAGGAACAGTAGGATGTTTTTAAAGCTTCTAGAAGCTGTACTAAAGACCGGGAATCGAATGAATGTCGGGACTAACCGTGGAGATGCTCATGCCTTCAAGCTTGACACACTCCTCAAGCTTGTTGATGTCAAAGGTGCTGATGGGAAAACCACACTTTTGCATTTTGTTGTTCAGGAGATAACAAGAAGTGAAGGTGCACGTCTTGCTGGTTCCAACCAAAATCCAATATCCACAGTCAATGACGATGTTAAATGCAGGAAGCTTGGTCTACAGGTTGTTTCTGGTCTCTGTTCAGAGCTCACAAATGTGAAGAAAGCTGCAGCTATGGATTCAGAAGTGCTTAATGGTGATGTCTTGAAGCTTTCTAAAGGAATTGGGAACATTGCTGAAGTCGCACGATTAAATGATACAATGGTGTCAGACGGAAAAAGCAGGAGATTTTCTGAGTCGGTGAACATGTTTACAAAAATGGCTGAGGAGGAGATTATAAGGATTCAAGCCCAGGAGAGCGTCGCTCTTTCTCTAGTGAAGGAGATAACTGAATATTTCCATGGGAACTCGGCCAAGGAAGAAGCTCATCCTTTCAGAATCTTCTTAGTCGTGAGGGACTTCCTTACTGTTCTTGATCGTGTCTGCAAGGAAGTTGGTATGATAAATGAGCGAACTATAGTCAGTTCTGCCCATAAATTTCCAGTTCCAGTGAATCCTACTCTACAGCCAGTTTCTACTAGTTTTCCTGGAAGAGTCCATTACAGTTCCTCTGATGATGAGACCTCGTCTCCTTAAGAGGTTATGGCTCACAACAGGTGACATTTTTGTTGTTTCAGAAGCTTGTCCTGGGAAGTGCCTGTCAAAAATTTAGATATTTGCATTTTCAGTTTTGTTCTTACATAGGTACATGTAAAAAAATTTCAACATTATATCGTCCCATAGATATATATATATATATAGAGAGAGAGAGAGAGAGGTTATTTTCTTATGGACAGAATAACGCAGTTGCCTCTGAATGATGAATTGACTGGTAAACTTGTAAATAGCTTTGATCTAGTGATGCTATTCAGTTTAACAAGCAAAGTCCATATTAATTTCTCTCTTCCTACGCTTCCTACTTCGAATTTTTTTTTCTTTTATTCTTGGGAGGGGGCTAAACAGCACAATATTCAGGTATGCATTAAAGCTGAATCAGATTGTAACTTTCATCCAATATTTACACTTAAGATACTGGTAATCTGGTCTAAACTGGGTATCTTTGCGTTTGGGTAATGACGCAACTAGTGAGGTATTAACCGAGGTGCGCAAATTGCTGGTCTAAACTGGGTAAATTTCACAGTTGACAGAGAAGATAACTTTTTTTTTTTTGGTTCTAGAATATGGAGCTGCTAGTAAGCTATGAACTTGGTGTTATCCATTGATTTCTAATTTTAATAGTCTTATAATCAACAAGGATGAGAATCATTGAACAATTTAGTCAAGTGTGGTATTATGCAAGTTATAACGGCAATCAAATGGTTTTCAAATTGCAATCAAAATGACAGGTTGTTGCGGACCCAGCTAGTATTGTCTCCTTTTTTTCATTAGGAAGGACGACCTTTCTTTTTACAATGGTAGCTATACGAGGCAAGAAACAGTGGAATTACTCAATCAGGTTTTAAAAAGCTTTAGATTCTAACTGGGGAAAAAGAAAAAAGAACAGATGAATCATTATTACCTAACAGATGGATTCTCGAGTGCAATGATAATCAAAATTTAACTGTTTGACCATTACGTTTGATATGTCAATATTTCGAATGTAGGGACCACAAACCGTTGAAGACGAGCCATGTTAGTTGGATCTATTTTGTTAATTTAATTCACCATTATCGTCAGATCAAACCAATGATCTCAAGTTGGGATTTCTTCAATGAAATCCACCAACCACAGACATAGTAACAAATTTCAATGGTCGAGTACAATACAGAGGAGAATCAAAAGCACAAAGACGGTTGTGCCCAAAAGTATTTTTTTTTATCAGAGAAAAGGGGATGAATGATCAGTAGGTAATAACCCCTGACCGTGATCATGAGAATCTCCACTGTTAAATGTTCGGTTTGAATCATAGTTACTAACCCAAAATAAGAGCCCGTCACAAAATCCATTCAGGCACTAAATTCAAAGCCGAAAGAACATAAAGAAAGATATAGAATTTGTTCGAATGTAACTAATATCATAAATATATATAGTTCTGAGTCTAGGATTCCAGAAGAGAAAACCACTGATTGAATTGAAGGCATCATGTAAGTTAATGCCACTGTATACAATTAAGTTCAATAACCCCCCTGCCTTTTAACTATCTTCTTATTCTAATTTATGTAACATATATTCATACTTTCATTGACTGCAAAGCCTTTGCATCCATGCGCTCGACAATACGGCGTGCTTCCTCCTCTGTAGCTGGAACCACCTTCCGAATCCTGAATCCATTTTTCATGGATTTTGCTTTTGGACAGACAGTGAACGTGAAATAGAAAGTATTTGACACCTGCACCAAAAATACATACACAACGATGACACCATTACGAAGTTAAAATTTTCAGTTTCAAGTGGAAGTGATATTTGGACATAATAAAGCTCTCAAGTAGGACAACCTTTAAACTATGGCTATAGAAAATGGTAAAAGGAAAAAGCTCATATATTGTTTGCCCCAGTAAAACATACCTCACTAGACCTCAGCTCGGGTCTTGTCACATGGGCAACAACTTCAATGTTAATAATAGGCTGATCGAGATCCTCGGATTCTGTGTACAGGACACAGGATGTGAAACGCAAGAAGTCTCCAACATCAACCTGTAGCACCAAAATGTATATTCTGTTACCACAAATGCAGCCAAGGTTGCTCCAAAGACATAAGTACCCCACGTACGAGAGTTGGTTCCTTCCCAAATAGTAGAAAACCAATTGGGTAACCGCATTTTGGATGACACAAAATTGTATTTGGAAGGAATTACAACACAGACCAATCATCTGGAATAAAAATGAAGTTTTTACATGGCTGCTGTTCACCGGCGCAGGCCTCAATACCTCAAAAATGTAAATGCCGACCTATTAACTCCCTAACCCTTACCCACATCCCCACCCCCACCCAAAAAACAACAAAAACAGGTTTGACCCACCAATTTTAAATAAAAGACATCAAATTTTCATCTACACACTCATTGCTGAGTCAGAATGTTTAAAAAAGAAAAGGAAAGCATGTGATGTCATTGCTGGCACCAAATATGAGTACATGGCACATGCCCAGAGAAGCTGGTATCGGAGAAGAGAGAAGAAGTAAATTGAAGAGGGGTGACGAGGTACCATGTTTCTAGTTCTAGAACTTCTGTTTGGAAGAACTCCATTCAGAACCAGGATTGATGCTAATCATATGACAGAAAAATTGAGGATGAAGTACTCACTGGTCTTAAGAAATCAACATGATCAACTTCTAAAAAGCAAGGCATCATCCCAGCAAAAGTATAAGCAGTTGAGAAAGCTAACTCAAATGCTCGGTGCATCAAAAACCCTCCAAATATCCGACCATAGATGTTCCTTTGCTGCGGCTGACATATCAAAGAATTCTCAAGCCGCGTATCCCTGAGTAGTATACTGTCTCTATCTGCTAAAGCTGGCATGTCACAGAAGACCCGTCCCTCAGCCAATAGAGCTTGAAGTCTATTTAGTTCCCCATTCTCAATTTCCTTCCTTTCTTCTCTCTTAGTTTTCCGAAGGTTATGTCTGGCTTCTGCTTCGTTATAGAGCAACTTTTCTTGCTCAGTTTCTGGAGAGAGTCGATTTACCGGAGCAGCTTTCCTTGTCTTATAGTCACGGGCTACAAAGATGAAGTTGGCCATAAGAACTACTGATTCTGAAGTATCAGTGCTACCTGCAAAACAAATTTCCCCCATTCAAGTGTGACGAATATAAGCACTATTTCATTCAATTGTGGTCTATAACTGAAGCAAATATTGAGACAAACAACCTATTTGTTTTTAGGTTAGTTACACTTTTTACACCTGAAATTTCACTTGATTCCCACTTTGGTCCTTAAAGCCTCATTTGCCGATCTTCTCCTTCAACTTTTTACATATTATCAATTCAATCCACTCGACAATGGTAGTTAGAGTTTTCATGGACAAAGCATCACCTCATTGTTCCATGATAACACGTTTTCTAGTTACTTGTCGGATGGAAGTCATTGATTGGCAAAATCGGAGGAGGAAATTGAAAAATATTTAAGGATCAAAGCCAAAATCGGTGTAAACTTCAAGGATGAGAAGGGTAATTAACCTTTTTTAATTGCTTCATAAAGTCATCAAAATAGCTTCTAGCTATAAAGTAACTAGCAATGAACTACGTGCACTGCACATGAACAAATTTTAGGTAATGAAAATTTATAAAACCTATAATAAGAACATAATTTAAATTAAACAACATCTCATACATTTTAAGTTTATATTTACATAATCAATACCATGTTATATAATTGAAATGGTTATTTAAGGTAAACCTAGTAATAAATAGTTCATATATCAATTTAGAACCATTGTCTTAATATATATTTTAAAGGCAATAAAATGATTCAAAATTTTTTCCAACATCTTATAAGTTATAATTTAAAATATTCTAATATTTAGTATTTATCATTTATTAATATCAACTTTCTAAATTTATAATAAATTAGAGATAAAAGAAGGGCTATTTATGTCTATTAAAATACTTAATAACAGTAGTGATGTCATGAGATATCAATGGCTTTTTAAGTTGTTAAATGATCCTAATGTTATTAACTATTTTAATAAGGGTATATTGGTTAATCAAAAGTTTTTTAAGTTAAGTGACTTTTATAAGGACATTATAGATATACATTATGGACTTCAAAATTCATAAAATTAAGGGAGAGAGAGAGAGGGAGAGTTAGCATGAAGATAATTCAGAAGAGTCGAGAGTTTTCAAGTGAGACAGACTATTATGAAGTAGCACAGGTTATGAAGTATTAAATCTCAATGTTCTATTTATTACAAAACAGAATAAGATTAATGTGTGAATAACTATGAACATTATGCATTTGTTATACATAAAATACCAGACTGTATCTCAAAAACAAACACATCCTCACACACACTAGATTGATTTTTTCAAACTTTTCTACCTTGGTTCCATGTGGCAGTTAAAAGAGATGCTTCAAAGCCCCCCCTCCCCCTTTCTTGTAATTAGGTATTTTTCTAAAACTAAAAAGGAAAGAGAGAAGGCTGGCTGTTATGGCCAATTAAGTAAACCACAAGCAATTCCTCTACTTTGACTTCCCGAACTAACATGCTACTTTTACTTGTTCAAGAGATAATGAGTGCAGTCCATGATTCTTCAAGGATCCCTTCATAACAATAAAGATGGGGAGAGACCTTCAAGATTGAAGGTTAGAAGCCAACCTTTTTTCCTTTTGGTTAAGTGCAGTCAAGTGGAACCTTCAAATGAAACTCTTAAGAATTTTTGCTTCACAATCTAGTGTTAAGAATTTTAGCTTCACAATCTAGGGAACTATTATGAAGAATCTTCCCAACAGAATTAGAAGTGATAGGTTAGGATTAATGGGGACTGAAATGAGTGTCAAAGTTGCGTTTGTAACCAGTCTACACCTCCTACTCCCCAGTAAGGGGGACTTAACTAGGAGTCCAGATGGAAGTCTGGATATTATCATATTGACAAAGCAGCTTCAATACTCGTTCTCCAGGGATAATTCTTTAAGAACTTTTGACAATGTGAGTAAGCTTGCTGTGAAGCAGTGGGAGCAACTAAGCCAAACATGAGACCTTTTGTTCTTCTTTAAATAACACCAATGACACAGAAGTGTTACCATCACTTCTAGAAAACATACCATTTCTAAACTGAGTAACCTCCAGTTGAATTTCCATTGAGGACCGCCCAACCCATATAACAGCACCGGTAATTTTCAGATCAACGTCAACACTGATTGGCTTCTTCAGCACCATCTTGTCAACAGAAGCAGTGACAAGCAAGAGCTGCCTCGGCATGCTGTCATCATTAGAGCAGTGCTAACCCACAAGCAAAAAAGATAAATTACTGAAGGCAATGCAAAGACAAGGGAGTATGAAAGGTTACACGTGTGACAAATAAATTTCAGATTGCATAAGCTAGCAATTCAACAACAGTATTTGCTGCAAGAAGATGAGAAGAATATAAATCACTTGTACATACAGTAAAATAAATGTAAGAGATTAGTAGAGTTTCTGATTTAAAAATGAAAATATCCAAAACGAGGCGACATATGCACTAGGCATTATCAGGTAATATGGTTAGTGGAATGGGAACACATCATCGCTTAGTATTCGCAAGCACAAGAAACCAAAGTTGGACTCGTAGTGAATCCTTCAACGTAGTGAATTTAGATCTGTATATCACATAGAAGCAAAGGTCTATATATGATCAAAAGTAAGGTTGACTAGAATCCACAAAAAAGTTGCCTATTAAAATCTGTAATTTGAAACGACGATTATGAGCTGATCAAGGGTAGGTCACACGTCATCTGGGTCGTGAGTCACATTGAGAAAAATAGAACCAAATTCGGGGAAAGAAATATTGCTAACTACAAAAACCCTAGTCCTGCATTTCAGGGAAAGAAATGTTGCTAACTAAAAAACCTTAGTCCTGCATTTCTGAGAGCATACTATCAAAAGTGACCATCATCACTCACAGTGGCATGTGTGAGCACAAAGGAATAGACAAACATGCATCAAAATTCCACAACCCATTTCAGACAATCAAAATTGCAAGCACTACCCAAATATTCAAGCATGACAAAATGAAAATAAATACAATGAATTGATCAAAATAACCCAAATGTAGCAGGCAAACTAATAAAATGCAAAGAAATACCAAGGAATTGACCAAAAACAACACTGGTGTAGATTATCAAACAGTTTGTACCTTGACTGAAATGGTACCAGCAAGAGCATCGAGATCTTCAAGCAATTTCCCAATTCTAACCTCATGCCACGGATCCCTATACTGTTCTCTCAGTATATAATCAGTCGAAAAATTATAAAGAATCGTAGTCCGGCTTTGTGAGGGAGTTTTCATGAGCAATTCGTTTTGTGGAGGATGATCAATTGATGGGTCAAGAAGTCTTTCAAAGATTTTAGCCCTCGCTTCCCACAGAGCATTTGTCACAGGTGACTGATACATTCCAGGCCACAAGCTAAGAGGCTTTCGGACTGAAGAATTTGAACCGTCGGCTCGAGGGGAGTTCTCAAAAGGGGATGTAAAAGTGGAAACAATTGGGATTGTAGTAGAGAGATAAGAATTCGAAGAATCCATTGAAGAACTTTAAGCAAATTTTAGGAATTTTTTTCAAATGGGTTTCTTAAACAGAAGGTAATGCTTTGAGGAACTTGAGGGGTTTTGGAAATCAAAGATGGTTTTGTGGAATGATCAAAGAATTGGTATCAATTAGAAAAATAGGTAGTTGCTTTTCAGGTTGGCAAAAGCATTAAAATCAAAGTCGAAAAAATAGAAAAGCATGAATTGCGTAAGAACTCTTTCTGTTAAAACGCCGTTCGACTCGGACAACATAAGACTTCTTGGTCAAGTCAAAAGCTTGCCGACTGAATGCTCCTGCCTTTTCCCATACTTGAGAATAGTCGAAGCGCAATATTTCATATTTTTTTTTAATTTAATAGTTTGAGACGTTGGAAACAATTTAATTTTTTCCCTAATTTAATCACATTTCAATTCTATCATTTTTATCGCTACTACCACAACCACTATTGTCACCCTTTATCCTAACCCGACTCCGACCCTGACCGTTACCTTAACATTTTTAAAATAAAGTAGGAGTAGTAACCTAAACCCGACTTCACTAATTAAAAGTAATTATTTCTGTTGGAGAATATAGCAGCATAGCAGTGCACCATAGCATTCACAATGGCTCAGCTGCACCAGATAACAAAGATGGAAGAATTAGTTAGTTAGCTTAGCTGTCAGTTGGTTAGGAGTTTGTTAGAAAATCTGTTAGAATATTTATGTTTACTTGTAATTCAGTTAGTAGGAAGTATATAGTTGACTGATGAACCCAGTCTATAAATAGGTGATGTAATTGCAATTTTGTAATCAATGAGAATTTTTCTTTCTCTCTCGAAGTCAAGTTGTCTTCTTCCTCACTTTTTAACATGGTATCAGAGCTCCATTAAAGAGCTTCCTCTGTTTGTCAATGACTTCTCAAATTTCTGTGACAGATTTTCAATCCAGCACTTCAAATCCAAGCTCGATTGAGGATTTTTCTCATCCACTGTATCTTCATCATGGAGATAGTCCTGGTACTCTGCTTGTTTCTCAGTCTTTGACTGGAGAGAATTATAATTCCTCGAGCAGATCGATGTATATGGCTTTGAGTGCTAAGAATAAAGTAGGTTTCATTGATGACACTATCTCCAAGCCATCTAATCCAAGAGATTCTCTGCATAGCTCATGGATTCACTGCAATAATATGGTTATTTCATGGATTCTCAACACATTATCGAAAGAAATTGCACGAAGTGTTCTTTATGTTGATTCTGCCAAAGAGATTTGGGAGGAACTCAAGGAGAGGTTCTCACAGACTAACGGTCCAAGGATCTAACAGTTGCAAAAGTCAATTGTTTCTCTTAAGCAAGAACAGCTATCTGTAAGTTCATATTACACTCAATTGAAGGGATTTTGGGATGAGTTGATGAATTACAGACCTCTTCCAAACTGTTCTTGTGGTGCTTTGAAAACTTTAGTAGATTTTCAGCAGCAAGATTATATCATTCAGTTCTTAATGGGACTAAATGATTCATACACCAATATCCGAAGCCAGATCTTACTACAAGATCCTTTGCCATCAATAAACAAAGCATTCTCTTTGGTTCTTCAAGAAGAAAGGCAATGAGAAATTGTGTTCTCTGCTCTTCCTAATGCAGATTCTACTGCCTTTTTGAGCAAAACTACTCAATCAACTCCATAGAACTTTGGTAAATCCAACTATAATAAATCTCAGTCACGACCTATTTGTACTCACTGTGGGATGCAAGGTCATACTGTGGATAAATGCTATAAACTACATGGCTATCCTCCTGGTTATCGTTTTGCTAAAGGCAAAACCAGCTTCAAATCTGCAAATCAAGTCACAGGCACTGGATAGATTGAAGACACTACACCTACAACTGACAAAGTTTCTTCTCCATTACCAATAACACAGGAACAAGTTCAGTAGTTGTTACTGCTTCTACAGTCACAGCCTCAGCCTCAAGCCTCAGTGAATCAAGTAAGGGATATTCACAGTAAGTCCATATTCAATATGTCAGGTAAAGATTCTTCTCTTTCTTTTGTTCTCAATACTATCGATCCTTCTTCTACAAATGGTTATCCATCTCCTCCTTCATTGATAATTGATACTGGAGCTACTGATCATATAGTATGCTCAGTATCTCATTTGTCTACCATTTCATCAGTTGTGAACACTTCAGTCCGATTACCTGATGGTAGTCTGGTTGTTGTTAGTCATATAGGCACAGTCAGAATTCTGACTTACTTTTGTTGATCAATGTCCTTTGTGTTCCTTCTTTCCAATACAATCTTCTTTCTACCAGTAAACTAACTCAGCAACTTTCTTGTTGTTTCCTTTTTATACATGGTGCTTGCTTCATACAGGACCTGTTAACATGAAAGACGATTGGGATGAGTGAAGAAAGGAAATAACTGTATTTTCTGCAACCTTCCACCACTCAGGTTTCCACCACTCTTGTTGGCTCCAGTACCTCTTCTGTTCAAAACAACACTGAAGTTCATTCACATCTATGGCATTTTCGATTAGGTCACTTGTCTCCACAGAGATTAGATTTTCTGCACAAGGAAGTTTTTGAGATTTCTCCTTCTGATAATAGTCACTGTAGCATTTGTCATTATGCTAAACAGAATCGTTTACCATATCCTGATAGTAATACTAAGACATCTACACTTTTTGAAATAATTTATTGTGACATTTGGGGACCATATCCCACTCCTTCTTTGAATGGTTCTCATTATTTTTTAACAATTGTTGATGATTTCTCTAGATGCACTTGGTTGTACTTAATGAAATCCAAATCTGAAACACAGTCTTTGCTTGTTTCCTTTTCTGCTTTAGTAGAAACTCAATTTCATACCAAGATCAAAATCATTAGGTCTGATAATGGCAAAGAATTTATCATGACTGATTTCTATTCTGCTAAAGGGATTATTCATCAATTGAGTTGTGTTGACACTCCACAGCAAAATGGTGTAGTGGAGAAAAAACACCAACATCTTCTCAAAGTTGCTAGAGCACTTAGATTTCAGGCTCATCTCCCCTTATCTTTTTGGGGAGAATGTGTTCTCACTGCTACATATCTTATAAACAAAATTCCTACTCCTTCTCTTTCTGGAAAATCACCTTTTGAGATTTTATTTTCTCACAAACCATCATATTCTCATTTAAGAGTGTTTGGATGTTTGTGTTATGCCTCTACTCTTAAGTAGCACAGATCAAAGTTTGCTCCTAGAGCTAAACAGTGTGTTTTTATTGGATATGCTTCCTCTGTTAAAGCATATAAATTGTTTGATCTCCAAACACAATCTATTTTTTTGTCCAAAGATGTGATTTTCTATGAAGACATTTTTCCTTTTTCTTGTCATGCCAAAGAGACTTCTCCTCCAGATTCTATAGTTTTACCTTCATCTCTCTTTGATATAGATTCCTCTTCAGTTCCTGTTTCTTCTCATAGTCCTGCTTTACATTTCGACCCTACTCCTTCTTCTTCTTGTTCTTCATCTCCTTCTTCTAATCATCACAGACAGTCTACTAGGACAAGAAAGGTTCCTAGCTATTTGCAAGATTATCATTGTCACTTATTTTCTTCACACACATCCCATTCCTCCTCTACAGTTACTAGTTTTCAGCCCTCAGGTACTCCTCATGATCTTTCTCAAGTTTTATCTTATCACAAGTTATCACCTGCACATTGTACTTTCAGTTTATCCATTACTTGTCATCAAGAACCATATTTCTTTCATGAAGCTGTTAAATCCCAAGAATGGTGTGAGGCTATGAATGCTGAGATACAAGCTCTTGAGGCTAACAATACCTGAACTGTTACCTCTTTACCCCCAGGCAAACAACCAATAGGATGTAAATGGGTGTATAAAATCAAATATAAGGCAGATGGACTATTGAAAGGTTCAAGGCCAGGCTTGTTGCCAAAGGCTACACACAGCAAGAAGGTCTTGATTATCTTGAAACCTTTTCTCTTGTGGCCAAGTTCACAACTATACGTTGCCTGCTTGCAATTGCTGCTATCAAGGGCTGGCATTTATTTCAAATGGATGTTCATAATGTCTTTCTTCATGGTGATTTGAATGAAGAGGTTTACATGAAAATCCCTCCTGGTTATGCCAAACAGGGGGACAATCAAGTTTGTCGTTTGAATAAGTCTCTTTATGGACTTAAGCAAGCTTCTAGGCAATGGTTTGCCAAGCTTTCTTCTGCCATTATTGATTATGGTTTCTCTCAATCCAAATCAGATTATTCTCTTTTTCTCAAAGTCAATGGGTTCAGTTTTATTGCATTATTGATTTATGTGGATGATATTATTATAGCCACAGATGATCTTGTTGCAGCTAATGAGCTTAAGACATTTTTGCATAGTCAATTTTAGATTAAAGATCTTGGCCAGTTGAAGTATTTTTTGGGTCTTGAAATAGCCAGATCATCCAAAGGCATTTCTATTAGTCAGCGCAAATTTGCACTTGAAATATTACAAGACTCTGGACTTCTTGGAGCTAAACCAGCTAAATCTCCTATGAAACAACATCTCAAATTGTCCAAAGCCACTGGTATTGTTTTACAAGATCCATTGGTATATCGAAGGATGATAGGTCGTTTGTTGTATCTCTCTCTTACTAGACCAGATCTTTCCTATGCTGTCCAAACTCTTAGTCAATTCATGGATAAGCCTAGTCAGTCTCATTTGGATGCAGAATATCGTGTTCTTCGATATCTTAAGGCTTCTCCTGCTCAAGGCCTTTTCTTCTCAGCTACTTCTTCTTTGCATCTCAAAGGGTTTTGTGATGCAGACTGGGCCAGCTGTCCTGACTCTAGACGATCTGTTACTGACTTTTGTATATTCCTTGGGGATTCTCTTATCTCTTGGAAGTCAAAGAAACAGGTGACTGTTTCTCGTTCCTCTGCTGAAGCAGAATACAGGGCTATGACCTCTTCCGCTTGTGAAATAACTTGGCTCATCACTCTTCTTGGTGATTTCCACATTCCTCACAAGTCCCCTGCTTTGCTGTTCTGTGACAATCAAGCAGCCCTTCACATAGCTACTAATCCAGTCTTTCATGAACGGACTAAGCATATTGAGCTTGATTGTCATTTTATCCGTGACAAAATTTAGGCTGGTATTATTAAAACTCTTCATATCACTTATGCACATCAGCTTGTTGACTTTTTTACCAAACCCCTTGGTCTTCAACAATTTCATTTTCTTCTGGGCAAGATGGGAGTACTTAGCATCTACTCTCCATCTTGAGGGGGACTATTGGAGAATACAGCAGCATAGCAGTGCACCATAACATTCACAATGGCTCAGCTGCACCAGATAGCAAAGATGGAAGAATTAGTTAGTTAGCTTAGCTGTCAGTTGGTTAGGAGTTTGTTAGAAAATCTGTTAGAATATTTATGTTTACTTGTAATTCAATTAGTAGGATGTATATAGTTGACTGATGAACTCAGTCTATAAATAGGTGATGTAATTGCAATTTTGTAATCAATGAGAATTTTCCTTTCTCTCTCGAAGTCAAGTTGTCTTCTTCCTCACTTCTTAACAATTTCTAAAAATTTACATCTTATAAAGAATCTGTCATACTGTTCCATAGCCTCAAATTAATAGCATGCTAGCATCTAATCTGGTTGCAGGTGGATGACGGGTTCAAAGGAACCATCATTGGGGAATTCACCAAATCCAACAGTTGCATTTACCTTCATGTTCAGCAATCGGAAATCAAAGACAAACTGGGCAGTTAGACACAGGTTGGAGGCCCCAAAAGTGCCCTTTTGGAAGACCTTTTTGTTGAGATGATTGCAGATTTTCTATCCATCCCGTTTTGAGGTCAATCTTAAGAAGGGTTTTCACAAGGACAACGAATGTGAGAATTTCTTCTCCATGGAGCTGTTCAGAGGAGTTCCATATTGCCAGTCCAAATGGTAGTTGTTTCTCTGTTTGATCGTAGTATGTCATGTCATCATTACAATTCGTGACTAGTAACAGCAGTTCGGAAATAACTAGCATTACAATTCGTAATGTCTTAACATACAAACCAGACCAAATAATAGGAAAAAGAAAGCACGAGTTAACAAACAAAGTAGGTTTTGCTTGAACGCAACGACGTCTAATGGTTGATTACCTAGCCAGCAACATTATACATGCACACATACAAACGCCTACATTTTCATGACCATCCAACAAAACACTCTGGTTTATAGTATTAAAAACGGGAACAAAGAAAGCTGTACATGTCAGGCAGCCATAAACAAGCAATTAACCTGGAGTTGTTGAGTGGAAATATGGCGAAGACTTCAAATGTACAACGAGGGTACGAGCAAAATCAATGACTGAAGCACTAAACCTTTTTTAGGATATAAACAGTCATTCAAATACCAACAATAACAGCTGATTACACACTGATTACAGTGCCACTCAATACTATATCTCACTTGTACCTTTTCAATGCTACTCTACTACTTGAGCAACACTACACAACTTCTCGAGCAACAATAAGCTCCTCAAGATGACCAGAATCACCAGTGTCTGACGGCATCAATATTTCATCATCAGTACTGAAGTGGTACCGCTCCCCAATAGCTCTCAGAAGCTGGTATACCTCAAACATAGTAGGCCTCTCCTTGGGTGTTGGCAGTACACAACTACATGCAACTTTAAGAACCTGGAAAAGCTCACCATCATCACCCTTCCCGACCAAAGATTTGTCAAAAGCATCTTGTAGCTTAGAATTGCTAGAGAGCTGTGTGATCCATTCCACCAGATTTCCCTTAAAGCTTTCGGGGGCTTTAGCCACATGGGTAGGTCTCTCACTGCTTACCAACTCAAGAAGCACTACTCCAAAACTGTAGACATCCCCCTTTGGAGTGGCCAAAAGAGTTCGTGCATACTCAGGAGCGACATAACCCAGATCTCCAAACTCTCCATTTACAAAAGTACTCAAATGAGTGTCGACTGGGTTCATGAGCCTTGCAAGTCCAAAATCAGATATTTTTGGCTCAAAATCCAGATCCAATAAGATGCACTTGGAACTTATGTTTCGGTGGATGATGCGTGGATTGCAATTATGGTGGAGCCATGCAAACCCTTTGGCTGCCCCAATCCCAATTTTTAGCCGCAAAGGCCACTCCATATTTTTTCTATCGTCACTTACAAGATGTAGCTTATCATGAAGGGTACCATTTGGCATGTACTTATAGACCAAAAGCCTCTCCTTCTTGGTAGTGCAAAAACCCAAAAGAGGAACCAAGTTACGGTGCTTCACATTCCCCAAAGTAGCCATCTCAGACACAAATTCTTTCTCTGAGTGTTGAGTGTCCAGCAACCTCTTCACCATAAGGGACGTGCCATCTTCAAGTACTGCCTTGTACATAGTACCCATTCTTCCTGACCCAATGATATTGTCTTTGCTAAAGTTGCTAGTAACCTTCATGAGATCACTTAGTCTCATTTTCGAAATTGACTTCTCGAACGCGGAAAGCTGAAAATATCAATATTTTTAGTATGAAGTAGGGAAAATAATGCAGTAATAAAAATCTCAGGCAAAAAATATATGAACTTTACTGAAGAACAAAAGCAATGGATTAATTCATCTTGCCTTGATGCCTTTGGCTCCCTTAATACTCTTTGCCCATTTGTTTCCGTCAGGATCGTCATCTTTCTTCATTTTGGACACTCTACGCAAGAAGAAGAACATACCAATGCCCACAACTAATGCTGAAACATTCACCCCACCTACAGCTGCCCCAGCAATGATTCCAGTGTTACTTTTCTTTGGGGGTCCCTTGCAATTAGGCAAAGGACTCCCACAGAGTCCTGCATTGCCTGCATAGCTATCTGCTGAAATAGTAGCATTGGAAAATTTTGGAACTGGACCAGTCAAGCGATTGTTTGCTACACTGAAAGTTTTGATTCGACCAAGCAGGCCAATTTGTGCAGGAATCTGACCACTCAACTGGTTGTTGTCCAATTTAAGGACATTCAGATAGGTACAATTTGCAAGGTCCAAAGGGATTTCTCCTGACAAATTGTTGGAGGAGAGATCAAGAGATGTCACAAACTTGAGTATTTGAGAGATGTTAGATGGAATAGTTCCGTACAGTTTGTTGCTGGAAATGTCAAAGCCAGTCAAGGATGTGCAATTCGCAATACCTTGTGGAAACTCGCCCTTGAGTCCCATGTCCGAAAGATGGATATTCAACACCCTGTTCTCATCAGGATGCCAGCAGTCAATCCCAATAAATTTACAGATGAAACCTTCGGTGTTGTTATTGAAATCCCAAGAGTTTAAGTAATTGAATGGGTCCTCCAACGAATCTTTTATAGCTCTCAAGCAATCAATATCCTTCTTATCTCCATAGCTGAAACTGCCACTCGACAGCAACCAGACATACATAACAATAAGAACAGTATGGGCGCTGCTATTCATTGTCATTCTCATAAAAAGACCAGTCATAATCCACATCGAACTAGCAATTAGGACACAACTTAGATTGCTGTTTGCCACATGTTAGAGATTTAAATATGAATCCACCACACCTTAGCCCTTCCTTATGACATTCAATCCTGAAATAAACTCAAAATCAACACAAAGAACAAACCAAATTCAGCACTCTGATGAAACCCCTCAGACTGGGGGAAGGAGACAGTAACACAAAGTAATGACACAAGCTATTCAACAGAAAAGTTGCAAACATAACCTATTAGATAGACTAATCTAGATAAAAACTAAAAATAAGTTTTAAGCCTTATAAACCATGAGAACACCAAAAAGCCAGTGGACGTTACTAAGTTCAGTACTCCATAGTTTACAAAGACTTGTAAAAGTGTCCATCTGAAAAGAGAAGGTGCGTAAAAAAGTGCTTACAAACAACAAACGCAAATCCAACTAAGCGAGGGGCAAATTCATAGAGTATCACAGATATTTCACTACAAGCTACAACAGATATGGATGTATAAAACTTCTGAGTACTAGGAATTTCGGAAAATAAAATAAAAAACAACAAAAAAATTGCCAAAGTATATGATCAATAGAGAAACAGACATCAGTCAACTACCTAATTTAGTATACTCAAGATAGGAACACCACAGAGAAGATGGGAAGGGGGACAAAGATATTCATATGTAGAAACAGACTTAAAAATAGAAGACACAGCACAAACACTGCAAAGTGATAATAACTGCAATACACACAACATTCTAAAACCTGAATCTTCACACAAAGTCCCAAATTGAATTTAGACAACAATATTTCATCACCATAACCACAATTTTATAAGACCCAAAAATGGAACTTGCAAAAAAAAATAAAACCAAAGACCTTACCTGAAAAAATACAACCCTAATCCCAAAAAATCAAGGAACCCACGAGAGACGGTCCTTGAGTTCAACACAAAACATGTCTATTTCCACAAAACAATAAATAAGGAGCTTCGTGATAAAAACTTCCAAATCAACCGAAGACTTTAAAGGATAAAGCATGTCTTTGTTTGAAATAGTCAAAAGGCAAGCAACAAAGTTTCACTTAACAATAAAGTAGTTGTGAAATTCAGTGACGCCAATAACAAGAGAGAGAGAGAGAGAGAGAGAGAGAGATTTACTGGGTGTGTTTGAATTTGAAACAATGGTTCGATTCAATTTGAGAATTGAGAGCCGGCTACGTTTGTGAGGAGTACTATAGGAGAGGAGAGGGACTATAGCAGGTCCAGTCAAAGAAGTAATCGGCCGAGCTTTTCTTCAAGCTCTCCTCAAGGAAGACTGGACTGCAAAAGAGCGCAACGACCAACGACTTGACTTGCTTTTCGTTGTGGAAAAAAACCTTTCGTACCATTTTCCCTGTGTGCCCCCACTCATACTTTGCCCTGTGTTTTCATCTGCAGATTCATCGCTATTTCCTTTTTAACTCTGGCAAGGTTCCAAATTCCAATGCCCAACAGTTTTTATTTGTTGAAAATTATAACAAATTAAATCAACTTTACACTTTTTCGCAAGGTTCTTGCATAATAAATGGATAAGAAAAATGAGTTGCATATTGAGATGTTTTGAATTATTTGAAATTGAGTGATAAGTGAATCAACTGTAAATTCAAATATTTTAAATTATTTAGAATCAAGGATAAATTGATCCGAATGTCCATCTACAGTAATTTTATGATGCATTCAAATTTTTTTTAGGTGTAATTTAATCTTATGAAATTTGGGTATAGTACCAAATTCAATATTCTAGTTTTAATGGGTGAACTTACCTTATACTCAACACCTATATTACCTTTTTCCTTGTTTTCTCTTGGTTTTTCAATTTGTTCAAGATCTTTAGAAAGTGTTCATAAGTCCTACGCCTTATTTTTCTTTTAGGCACTTGCTATAAAGTGTAGTTTACTAAAACTCATGAAGAAAAATGTGGTTTATGTTTTATTGTTTTTAATTATTTGGATGTAAAAAAAAGTAGGTTAATAGTAATTTTTTTAAAGGTATGTATAGATGGGCTAGGCTCAATGGTCCAACTCATATTATAAGTCCAACTTAAATTAAAGAGCTCAATTTATAGAGATTGAGTAAGTTCAGCCCAAAATGGTCCACGTCCGGTCAAGCTCATCAGGATCAAGGAGCTATATCAACAAAGAGCATACATGGTCATCCAAGAGTCTTATCCTTGTCGCCTTGGAAAGAGTCGACTCTCACCTCATTCTTTTGACTGAATCTTCTGGAAAGCACCGTAACTGCCCATCCGTTGAGAAAATGGTGTCAGCTCCACCAGATTAACTACTTGATTACTAATAACTCGCTCAAATCTATTATGAGACGACTATAAATTGTAAGTTCCGCTAATACTTGGGGGCAGATCGCACTCAGTCGAGCACAACTCTCCTATTTTTCTCAGCTTGTAATTTTCTGCTCTCCCAACTCACTTGAAGTAATAAAGTTATCGGCGACCCTAGCTATTAAAAGTGGGCGTAAGTCACGTTGACCGAACCACTATAAATCTCTATCTCACCTAGTCTTTTTATCTCTCTACTTAATTATTGTATTTGTTATTGCTCATCTGATAGGTGGTGTACAAACTTAATTTGTGCATCATCATGTATATTTTGCCAGTTTACTCTTTAAAGTATCAATTTTATCAATTTGATCCTTAAAATATTCAATTCGTGTTCAAATGTTCCTTACATAGACAAACTCTTAAGTTTTTTACAGAATAATCACGTGATACCGTCTAAAAGAATTGATATGTAATCACTTTTGTCAAAAAAACTCAACGAATTATCTGATTGAAGGCTAAAGTGACACGAATTAAAATTTAATGGACTAAATTGATAAAATTAATATAATGAGGATTAAACTGATAAAATGAACATATTTAAAGTGCTATTAATCCAATTTATTCATTTAATCTATTAATATTCAGGTATTATTAATAGATTCTAAACACCGACAAAATAGTGGCAAGTATAACAATGATTTTTTATTTTTTATTTTTTATTTTTTTTATAATGACAGCAATGAATTTGATTAATAAATTAAACAGATAAACTAAATTCAAATAAAATTGGAATCATAAAGACTCAGCTGTTACATTCCAAGGAACATTTAATTAGAATGGTTGAAAAAAATTTACAAAGCTTGGAAAGTCAACAACCCTAGATGGTGAAACACGGCATTGGGTTGCGACGAAATAAACGCCCCGAATGCATCTTCTGTAACAAGGGTTTGACAGCGTCCGGCTACCCTCAAAACCAACACTCCACAACGCTCATCCAAAAATGGTTTTGATTCTCCGGCGATTACTCGTCTCCGTCACGTGTTATACCAAATCCGGTAAGTCAACTAGATTTCGTTATGAATCATTCACTCATTTGTTTAGACTGCTTATTCATTATTCAGGGCAACACTTGTTCATTAGCTCCTAATTTCAAAATTCAGCTTCATTTATAGCAAATTTCTTTCTTTGTAAGAAAGGTGAATTTTACTTGAATTGTTACTTGTTTATATGAAAAAAAATATGATAGTTGTTTATTTATATGTAATGTTAGTTATTAATTTTAATGGGATTTATATATTTATTTATTTTGATATTATTGATCGATAATATCACGTCAATATTGTCACATAGTATTACCGTTGTAATGAATATTTTATCCTCGAGTTGAAATATGGCAGAGACTTCAATGGTGGGTTTGTTACCAAGGTTTGGACAGGTCTATAGAGGGAGTTTAAAAAAATAATCTAATTCATTGCCATAACTTATGTTTGGATGCCTTTCTCAAACTCGGGATTTAAACCCGCCAAAATCTGTCCAATCCTTCACCCAAATTTCATCCAACCATGCTACAAATGTTCGACGAGGCTACGAGCAAAATCAATGACTGCAACAGCTCTAAACTTTTTTTTTTTAGGATATAAACACTCAATCAAATACCAACAATAACAGCTGATTACACATTGATTACAGTGCCACTCAATACTACGTCTCAGACCCTTTCAATGCTTATGCCACTCAATACTCGGTCAGGATCGTCATCTTCCCCCTCTTTTGGACACTCTACGCGAGAAAAAGATACAAACACCCACAACTAATGTTGAAACAGTCATCCCACCTACAGCTGCCCCAGCAAAGATTCCAATAAACCTTTTCTTTGATGGACCTTTGCAAGGAGGCAAAGGACCCCCACAGAGTCCTGCATTTCCTGCATAACTATCTGCTGAATTAGTAGCACTGGAAATTTTGGGAACTGGACCAGTCAGGTGATTGTTTGCTACACTGAACGTTTTGATTCGAGCAAGTAGACCAATTTGTGAAGGAATCTGACCGGTTAACTGGTTGTTGTCCAATTTAAGGATATTCAGATAGGAGCAATTTGCGAAGTTCCAAAGGGATATCTTCTGACAAATTGTTGGAGGAGAGATCAAGAGATGTCACAAACTCGAGTATTTGAGAGATGTTAGATGGAATAGGTCCGTCCAGTTTGTTGCTGGACATGCCTAAGCCGACTAAGGCCGTGCAATTTGCAATGCCACGTGGAAACTCACCCTTGAGTCGCATGTCCGAAAGACGTGTTCTTATCAGAATCCCAGCACTCAACCACAGTAAATCTACAGATGAAACCTTCGGTGCTGTTATTGAAATCCCAAGTGTTTAAGTTGAATGGGTCCTCCAAAGAATCTTTTATAGCTCTCAAGCAATCAATATCAATCTTAGCTCCATAGCTGAAACTGTCACTCGACAGCAATTCATTGTCATTCTCATGAAAATACCAGTCATAATCCACCACATCTTAGCCCTTCCTTATGACATTCAATCCTGAAATAAACTCAAAATCAACACAAAGAACAAACCAACTTCAGCTCTGATGAAACGCCCCCAGACTGGGGGCAGGAGACAGAAACACAAAGTAATGACACGAGCTATTCAACAGAAAAGTTGCGAACATAACCTATTAGATAGACTAATCTAGATAAAAACTAAAAATAAGTTCTAAGCCTTCAAAACCATGAGAACACCAAAGAGCCGGTGGACTTTACTAAGTTCAGTACTCCTTCGTGCTAATTCCTAGCAGCTGCTATTCCGACATCATAGCACCTGCCCTTATTCCGCCTACCCTTACTAATCGGCAATCCACCTTCCCCAGCTTTCGGTGGACGTAGGGACATCTCACTTCTAAAAGCAGACGGGAAAAAATATCGACACCTGCTCTAGCTCCTGCTACCCCTCTTGCCGCTCGGCATGAAGTTGAATGTCCGAGAAGATCCCAAATTGAATTTAGACAATAATATTTCAACACCATAACCACATTTTTATAAGACCCAAAAAAAAAAAAACAAAGACCTTACCTTAAAAAATCACAACCCTAATCACAAAAAATCAAGGAACCCACGAGAGGCGGTCCTTGAGTTCAACACAAATTTCCGCAAAACAATAAATAAGGAACGTCGTGATCAAAACTTCCAAATCAACCGAAGACTTTAAAGGATAAAGCAAGTCTTTGTTTGAAATATTCAAAAATAGGTCGTTGTGGAAAAAATCCTGACTTTCATACCATTTTCCTTCTGTGTGCCCCCATTAACACGTTGCCCAGTGTTTTCATCTGCAGATTCATCGCTATTTCCTTTTTTAACTCTGGTAAGGTTCCAATGTCCAAAAGTTTTAATTTGTTGAAAGTTATTACAAATTGAATGAACTTACACTTCAATTTCGTAAGGTTTTGGCAGAATAAAGTTGGTTGTCTTGTATCTATCATAAATTTATAATTAAAATTCAAAAATTTAAAGGTGTAATTTACATTAGAATGATAATTGCGTATAAGTCATATCTAATTTTTATTTATTGATAAATTTCGGTACAATACCACATTCAACATTCTAATTTTTGCCGGTGAACTTACCCTTAAACTCAACTCCACATTACCTCAAAAAATAGTTCAAGTGATATAGGGATGAAATGTAACCTACATATCCTAGTTTCTTGTTGGTTTTTCAATTTGTTCAAGATCTTCAAAAAGTGTTCATAAGTCCTACCTCTAATTTTTCTTTTGGTCACTTCCTATTAAAGTGTAGTTTACAATAATTTATGAAGAAAAACGTGGTTTATGTTTTTAGTTATTTGGATGTAGATGAAGGTATTAACCTAAAATGTTAATTGAATCTATTAATATTCAGGAATTATGGATAGATTCTAACACTGACAAAATAGTGGTAAGTCATAAATGATGATGTACAAAATGTATTTATGCAGCACTTGTCAAGTATTTAATGCAATAATTACAGTGGTCTGCATGTTTTATTAGTCAAAGAGTATAGAGTGTTCTCAAATGTGAGTGATGCTCCCTTGTGTAGGTGAGACTTATAATTTATAAATGTCTTCTAACAAATTGAAACTCTGTTCTCGTAACAGGTGAAACAATTTGGTGAAAGTGACGTCATTCTCGTAACATGCGAGGCAGTTCCGCGGAGGTGGCGACGTACTCGTGTGTCAGTTGTGGATTGAGTCTCTTAAGATGGCGAGGCTGATTCGACTAAACTTTCTTAATCCTATGGTGGACTTGACTTGTGTATTTGAGCTGGAGTTGATCTGCATCTCTTATTTGAGTCTGATATGGGCCCATTATTTGTGATATGTACCTGATCTGGGTTGGACTCATCAACAACAAAGGATTTGATTAATAAATTAGATAGATAAACTAAATTCAAATAAAATTATTGGAATCATATATAGACTCAGCTGTTACATTCCAAAGAGCATTTAATTAAAATGGTTGACAAAAATTTACAAATCCTGGAAAGTCAACAACTCTAGATGCTGAAAGACGGCATTGGGATGAAATAAACCCACCAAATTTATTTTCAAATTGAAAAGAGGCATAAGATAAAAAGTTAGCAATTAACCTTATGATTATCTCTCTGCTGTTAAACTTTTTGATCTCAAGTTTGAACTTTGTACTAGTATCTGGCCAAAAAAATAAAAAAAAGACATACGATTATATCTTGCATCTATGTTCTTTCATTTTACCCTCAAAGGCCAATCGTTTTTATTCTTTAAGGATATGCTTTAACTTAGTTTAAGCCACGGTGGAAATAGTCGAGTTTGAATGAGTAATCGGTACAAGTTTGGATATCCTGTAACAAAAAAAAAATAAAAAATCAAACAAGATATAAGGAAGGCTAATCTTAAAAATCAAAATGAGGGTCAAAATTAGGAAATGAAATTTGATTGTGAGATTCATGGGCCAACGAACCCCAAGCTTTGCTTTCTTGAGGGCTCAAGTCATCCTCCTCTTTCCTTTTCCACCCCTAAAAAAAAAAACCTAATGTTTCAAGATTCATTCAACGCTATTTTTTTTCAAGAAATTTTAAAAAAATATATATTGAAAAGAATTTAGATTATTTTTTAAAAAATTATCTTAATTATTATTATTATTGATTGTGTATAAACCTGGTATTCAATTATTATTATTCAATTGAGTTCAATAAATCTTAATGAAGATTGTCCGGTTGTTTATTATTTCTCACAAAATTTCTTTTCTAACGCTCTCCTACTATGTCCACAAATATTTACGAAGAGTAAGAATTATATATGTAGTTTTGCTCTTCGAAACATGTGGGATAAATTATCTCTTTCTAAATATATTCGTTGATATGGGCAACTATAGCATTATAATGGAAATTAAGTTCGCAATATTAAATTAGGAATTATATTGGGAAATGGTGTTAGGGTTGGACAAAAACTCTATATGGATCTAGGCCCTTTATTACCCTCTTCAACAAGGTCTTTTTAATTGCGTATCAAGTTTTATTTATGGTATTCAATCCATTAGTCTAAAATAAAATCATATTCAATATATTTTATTTTTATTTTTTTAGTGGGTCATTTACCATGAATTTGAGTGGAACCGATTGTATATAAACGGATCCGTTGCTCATCAATAATGAATGATCTCCCCTCCCCCCCCCCCCAAAAAAAAAAGGTATTAGAGAAATTTAATTCATATTGTTCTCAATTTATATATTTACATCATAAAATGGGTGTCACTCGAACCTTCTTCGATGCCCCTTAGTCGAGAGATTTAGATTTTTTACAATATAATCATTTAAAGGTAAATCAAGTATTATATATTAATTGATCTATAATTTGAGTACTTAACTTATTAATTGTTGTGATGGAATTATATTAATGAGTCTTAATATTAAATGATTTTTTTTAAGAAAATAGAGAAATTTGTTTCCAATCATCAAGAATTACAAGAAGCAAAAGGGGAAACCCCCTATACAAACCATCAATGAGATGGCTTTAACCCTTCAAGACATACTGAAACAACAAAACTTTTCTTTAAAAAGAAAAATTCTATACAAAATCCCTTTCCAGTAAATCTGTTTTAGTCTTTATCATAAAAAATGAGACTCAAGCAACAGTCAGCCTTCTTCGGTCTTGCAACAACATCAGCTTCACCATTTTTTGCAACAGATCAGCACTTGAAAAATCAGAAGAAAACTGATCCTTCACAGCCCTGTTCGCCAAAGCATCAGCAACCCCATTCCCTTCTCTATACACATGGAACAATTGTGAATCCATTGCCCCCAACAGCCCCTGAATCCTTGCCAAAAAACATTGACAAGACCATGGACATGCCAAACCATTCCTTACAATATTCACAAGCACCATTGAATCCGATTCAATAACAAATTTATAATGAATTAAACCAAATTGTTCAATTAAACACAAACCATTCAATAACGCTCTGAACTCTGCCTCCATGTTCGAACATAACCCGTAGGAAAAAGAGGCAGCTGCAACCATTCTTCCAATCTCATTTCGAACCACCACTCCCCCACCAGCAAGCCCAAGGTTCCCCTTGGAAGCCCCATCCACATTCATTTTCAGCATACCCATAGAAGGACACTCCCAACATACCCAGGTAATTCTCGCCCAAATCTGAACAAAAAAATCAACTCTAAGCAACTACAGTAAATTCCTCCCAAAATCATCCTACTTAACTTTCAGTTTTAAATTCTTACTTTGATATCGAAGAATGTGGCATATTCGTAAAAACATAGAATAAGACGTAGTTTTCACTTCCCCTGCTACCTTCTACACCTCTCATTCCACAGCTGCCAGAAGATAATTAATGAAATGATCCTTACCAAACCATGTCCAACAGACTGCTTTCTATAGTCTACAAATTCTTTTCATCCTAACAAAAGGAGACTCACCATGGATTAAAGTAAAGTAAACCCCCATCCAATTAGCCATCCCCCTCCAAACTGTCTCTGCATATAGGCACAGCACAAACAAATGCTCAGAACTTTCCATGGCCTGGAAACATAACCAACATCTACTAGCAAGAGGAATCCCCATTTGCTTAATTCTGCAATCCAATGGAAGAGACTTCGTCAACAATTTCCAGCCAAATAACTGAGCACTAGGAGCTGTCTTCATACCTCAAATCAACGAAGCAATGTCATAAATATTAAACGAATTTAGCTGCCCATCTGACAATCAACACATAAATTCTCGAATTACATTCCAGAACTATTATTAAGCACAAGAAGTATGGTTGAGCAACATAATAGGTAGAGAAATTAACTTAAAAAAACAAATACTCGGTGGGTGCCATTTGACCAAAGTGGGAATAAGAAAACGTGGTTGGCTGAATCAATAAAGCGTGGGATATAAAAATTAGGTTAGGTTTACACTGTTTACCAATAAATATGTAGCGTCTTGTGTAACGGTAATATTATGTTATTAGTGATATGTGGTATCATCGATAAAAAATAATGCATCATGTAGTGACAAAATGTGAATCGATATACCTATGATTGAAGGACATGTGAATAGGGATAAATCCCATCAAGAGTATTATATTCCACACAATTTAACCTGAGACAGATCTGTCTGATTGAGCCCCTTCAAACATTTTTAGAATTACTTGCAAGCCCTCCGAAACATCTTCTCATGTACCCAAACAATAATTATGATTCAATATAAGGACCCACTAGCATCATTTATAAAGACTAGCGCAACAAATAATAGAGAATAATTAACTGTATCATCACATCTATGTGGAGACTCGTATTAAATCTTGCAAATGTTGAATAAAAAGCATAATCCTAACTTAGGCGGATTGGTCAAAATATGTCCCGGGGTGCATCAGTTAATGGTCAGCGCTCACTATTTTAATGCTCGACACAACTCAAAGATTATTAAACGTCCAGTCTCTCAAGCGAAATAATTATTGTGGCGTTGGACCACGAGTAACCAACGGCCTTCCCTAGGGTTAATAAACGCACGGCTCGAGGATAGGAATAGTCACTAGCATGTCGTCCTAATGAGTATCAAGTCTCACTGATAGGGATGTCAATGGACCGAAGTAGGGGTGGGGGGTGTAGTCTCCATCCCCATACCCGCTTAAAAAAATTCCGTCCATCTCCGGTTCACCCCCATTAGCGGGTATAATTTTCATCCCCGTCCCTATCCGCGGGTAAATTTTTAATCCCCGTCCCCGTCCCCGCTTCTCCCGTACCCGCCCAAGCTCAAACTAATTAAATCCAATATTTTAAATAATCCAACAACATTCTAAATAATCTAACACAACATAATATAACATAACATATTTGAATAAAACACAAATAACAAATGTCCAAAATACTACTTCAAAATATTATATATTTGAACAAAACAAAAACAAATGTCCAAAACAACATAATGGTGGTAAAATAATATTAATCAACTCAATTTATATTTATATTTATTTATTTTTTTTGCGGGTAACGGGGACGGGGCGGGGAAGGACGAGGGTAAGGGTAAGTCCATCCCCGCCTCCATCCTCGCACGGGTTTATACGGATATTCCCGTATACGTCTACCGTCCAATACGTATAGTCCATCTCCGATCCAAACGGGACGGGTTTGGACGAATACCCGTCTTTCTCCGGTCCATTGACATCCCTACTCACTGACGTGATGTGATCATCTAGACTCAACATCTATAGTAAGATACGTATAAAATAACTTAAAAAATTGGGTCACAAGAGTACACACACGATTCAGTTTCTATCGTAAAACTCATGTCCTCTCATTTGAACATTAACTTAAACTTGAATGATGAAATACAACCTGTACGGAAAATTTTCTCCTTTGCATATCCAAACTATATTAGGCGGTAATAGCAAAAACAAGAGTGCCCCAATGAAAAAGCGAAAAGTTCTCTGTGTGTGTGTGTGTCTTTCTGTCCGAAGGCTGCGATAAATTGAAGTATTATTCCAACTGCTACTTTCCTCTTTCTCTCTCTTCTGTAGTAAGGGTTTGGCAGCGTCCCGCAAACCCTCAAAACCAACACTCCACACGCTCATCCAAAAATGGTTTGATTCTCCGGCGATTACTCGTCTCCGTCACGTGTTATACGGATCCGGTAAGTCAACTAGATTTCGTTATGAACCATTCACTCATTTGTTTAGACCGTTTATTCACTATTCAGAGCAACACTTGTTCATTAGCTCCTAATTTCAAATTTCAGCTCCAATTATAGCAAATTTCTTGATAAGAATGGTATATTTCTGCTGCAGTTATCAGTGTAATTGACGTTGTTTGGTCTTTATTCTTCGTAATTATGGTTTATCTGTTTTTATAGTTTGAGTGTGCTTGTTGATCCATGTATCAGTGGCTGACGTTAACACATTTTCTGGCACAATCGAATCTATATCAAACTTCAAACGGTTAATCGTTTAATTTATTTTACCTTTCCTAATCAGAGTTGAATTTTTACACGACTAGTGTTCTTTCTTTATGATCACTTTCTTTTATTACTTCCTGTGTTGATTGTTTTACAGAATGGAAATTTAAAATTACCGGGTTGGCACTTTAGTTTCAAAATGGTTTGGAGTTTGTGTCTTCTTATTCCTGGGAAATAAGAAATATTTTTGATTTGGGATTAATGACTAGGGCTTTTTTCCACTCATTGATGGGGAAACAGTATGTCAAATAAAATGGTTTACTGTGCGTGTTCTTACTGGGCATATATGTTCAGGACTTAAGTGAGGCTCCTGTAAAAGGTTTGGCCTTCTTCAAAGTGGCAAGTTGGAAAACTTTAGTGGATTAAGTTCTCTAGTTCTTGGTGATAAATGCATTCTTTCACTGTAGTTTTACTGATTTTAATCCTCTAAAGATCTGATAACACCTGCTGTCGATTGAGTGTTGTCTTGGGTGACACTCCCTAAATTGAGAGATTCAGGGTTCAAGTCCAGATCGGGACATATGTGCATAGTTTGCTTAGTCACTAAAACAGAAATTAGAATTTGCTGTCCGCATGTCCTTGATTTTTATTTTATTATTTTTGTATTTCAAATGCCAGAAAGCTCAAATCTTAGATCTTGAATTCACATCACTCGACGAGTTAACATGATTATTAACTGAAATCTTTGTCCACCCTACTTCTGAAACAAAAACAAGGGGCTCAGTTTCCACCAAATCTGGCTCTTGATACTGATCTAAACAATGACGTTTGGATGTATATGCTCATCGATATCAAAAGTCCCAAAAAATGTGGCTTGTAGTCATAATACTGTTGGGAAACACTTGAATTTAACTACACTCTGTAAGTACTCATGTTATCTAGCTTTGTGGTCATCAGATTTGGAGGTTATCACGAGGTTATCTATTTTCTATGATCATTCAGTTGTTATTCAAGAAAACTGTGCCTTAGCTTGATATATTTAATCTTTTCGACAATGAATAGGATCTTCAATTCTTGGAGGTGTTTATGAGTTGATTTATTTTATAAGATCATTCAATAAATCATCTGGTATTAAAGAAACCAGTATCTTAGCTTGATATATTAATGATTTCTTTAGTTCTTGTGTTTTTGAATTTTGTTTTCTAAGATGTAACTGATAATTTGGTCTCACTTTTGCTTCTTGCCCCTCCATCACGACCCCACCCCAACCCCTCTTTGTTTTTTTTAAACCTGTTCTATGATGATATGTGTAACATAGGTGATCCTCTCACCGTTACTATGATTGAAGTGCTCTTATATGTGTGCTGTAACAAGTTCACTTCAGCCTACGCAATTCTTTTCCTTCACAACATAATTCAAAACAAAGTTCATTGTTTGGAAAGTATTGTGAGATTTCATTACGCAGAGATATTTGATGGAGTTAATTGATATTCTTATAGTAATTCCAATTTTTTTCTTTTCAACTGGCAAATTTGTTCACTCCTTATTACTACAGTGCTAATGACTAAATAAGTTTGTTTGTTTACAGCTTGGCTAGGGCTTCTCTGTCATGGAAGATACTCAGTCAGTTGTTACACTCATAGACTCCACAACCTCAAAGATACAACAACTTCACAAAGCATTCGCTGAGCTTGAAAGTCACCGAGCCGTTACCCTTAACTTGAAATGGAAACAACTTGAAGAACATTTTCATGGACTTGAGAAGTCCTTGAAGAGGCGTTTCAATGAATTGGAAGACCAAGAAAAAGAGTTTGATACCAAAACAGTTGAAGCAAAAGAGTTGTTGGAAAAACGTGAAGCAGCTGTTGTGGCCAAGGAACAAGCTTCATTGGAGAGGCTCCAAGCGAAAAGAGATGCCGCAGTGTATGCCATTGCTAATGCTCTGGAGAACCATGGGCAGGCATTTGCTGTGGAACCTGCTGTTGTTAATAGTGAAGACCAAGGTGAGGCACCCGTTGTGGACGAAAAATCACCTGATTCCATGGCCACTGAGAGTAACTTAGAAGATGTGAAAAAGCCTTCTGAAATTGCCAGTGTGGAGGTGAAGTTTTATCCTGAGCTTGTCAATCTTTGCAAAGAGATGGATTCTGTAGGCCTCCATAAATTCATATCAGACAACCGTAAGAATCTTGTCGCTCTAAGGGAGGAAATTCCCATTGCATTAAAGGCTGCAGCTGACCCTGCTTGTCTGGTTCTGGACTCCCTAAAGGGTTTCTACAGCTCAGAATTGTCAAATCTTGATGGAAAGAAGGATTCAACTCTCTTAGGTCTACGCCGAACCTGTATTATGTTGATGGAGTGCCTTAGCATTTTACTAACAACCCTGGATCTGGGTTCTGCTTCTGATATAGTCTCAGAAAATGTTAAGGAACGAGCAAAGGTTATTGCCGAAGTGTGGAAACCAAAGTTAGATGAACTTGATATGGATGCCAGCAATGGAAACTCTTTGGAGGCACATGCATTCTTACAACTTCTAGCTACTTTTGGTGTCAATTCTGATTTTGATCATGAAGATTTATCCAAGCTCATACCTATGGTTTCTCGTCGTCGCCAAGCAGCTGATCTTTGCCGCTTCCTTGGTTTGTCTGACAAAATGCCAGGTTGTTCTTTGTTTATTATTAATTAATTGTGCCTTTTATTTTAAAAATTTTGGGTCCTATGTTTTGCTTGTCCTTATCTTAATTTTTTTGGATTTTTTTTTTGTTGGGGGGGAGGGGGATTCAGTGGGTGAAAACATAGTATGTATTATCTGGGTAGATATTAACTTCACCAGATGTACTTACTTTAAAACTGATCATAAACTGAATGTGGGCCCACACTGTTTTTTCTTGGGTCTGAGGGCCACCTGTGGTTGGATCTAGCTTCATTATTCTTTGCTAGGTATTCGAGTCACCAATGTGAGTGCTTGCAGTTTTTGGAAATATCTATGGCAGAGCAACATGTTAAGAAAGCATCCAATTGACTTGCAAAGTAGGAATGCAGTCTCTTTTATCCTAGATCCTTTTGTAACCAAAATGCTGGCATCCTTTTCTTATCTCTTTCACATGGGGAAAATTAGAACACTAGGATGAATGCTTTGGATTTGAATCCATGCTACCAGACACTAAATCTGGTGCCTTGTAGTGCCCAGCAACTACAAAAGGTAGAAGTAGGAAATATTCCCTTTCTAGTTTTCTGATCCTCGGGATGACTAAGATAAAGAGGTCCAGGAGAAAATAAACCCAATTTAGAGACAGAATGCCATACTCTTGTAGATAGATCTTTTTCTTTGTTCTGGATAGATTAATCTGTTAAATTCTTTTTTACTTACTAATAAACTAGGCCTTTAGATTTATGTTTTATTGAACATCACATTTGTACTTGGATCTTAGGAGACTAACACAAATAAAATTTTCTTGTTGTTTGCTTAAGAATGTGGGTTGCCACAGACTTTAAAGATTTTTATGTGGCTCGCTGCTCTACAGGTGTAATCGATGTGCTGGTGAATAATGGGAAGCAAATTGATGCTGTTAATTTAGCTTTTGCATTTGAGCTTACAAAGCAGTTTTCACCTGTCTCGTTACTGAAATCTTACTTGACGGAGGCAAAGAAGGTGTCTTCACCTGTTAAACCTGGAAATACATCTACTATGCAGGTTTGTTCCGTTCCTCCTCAATGTGTAAAATTGGGTGTACTTTTTTTTCCTTACTTTCCGATAATTGCAAAAAATTGCAACTGGCAATAAAGTTATTAATTTGGAGTGCATGCCATGCACTAAATGGGACCTACTGAAATATGATATTGTTTGTAAATGCACGAATCTGGTGCTTTTCCTGGTAACCTAAATGAGTGCTGCAACAATGGGCTGTTATGATTAAAGAGACATCTCCTCATCATTGTGGTTATGGTATTTACTGCATCTGGTAGGGTATAGTTAAAATATTCAGTGTTGCTTTGGTCGAGCGTGTTTATTCAGATACTTTCATTACAGTATCACCAACAGATAATTGCATTTAAACTTTTGGCAGCCATGTTGAAGTATTTGGAACCACTTAGTGAAATGTGGGCTGATGCTGGATGTTCATGGGTTCTGCCCAGTCGACATGTCAATCATTCTTTTGTGCATGCATCTTTCTATTTTAGCAGGTCCTTTTGTGCAAGCGTCTTGAACAATCTACTAATTTTTACGTCTTTTTCAGACCGACGCCAGTGAAAGGGAGCTGACTGCGCTTAAGGCTGTGATCAAGTGCATTGAAGACCACAAACTTGAGGAGCAATACCCCTTAGACCCACTCCAGAAAAGGGTTCTCCAGCTTGAGAAGGCGAAGGCAGACAAGAAAAGGGCAACAGAAGTTGCAAAACCGCTACCCAAAAGACCTCGTGCCAATGGTGTAGGAAATGGGCCCCGAGTCACCAATGTTGCTGTGGACAAGAACTTCTATGCTAGGATTGCCGATAGGTACCCTCAGTACATCTACGACAGACCTTATGCTTACCCCGGACCAACTGACAGCCATGTTCCCTCATTTCTGGGTACTGCTACTTACAACATATCTCCTGCTCATCATGGCAACTACTTTGGAAATGGCTACCAGTACCAGACCCCGTATCTGCACTAATTAGTAGGATGGTGGAAGTTTGATTATGATCCTTTTAACTGTTAGTGTTAACCCTTCAGTTTGTTGAATCTTGCACTGTATGATCAAATTTATCACTAAAAAAGGCCGAAAACGGGGAAAAATTAGCCTTGATGTTTAATCTGTTGTAAAAGCTGATACTATGATCCTTTAATATATGCACTGTTTTTAATTTGCGTTTTTTTTTTTTGCATCAAGTCTGCTATATTTGGTTAACTCTGTTGTAAAATTGTGATCCTTTAGGTTTTTGCACAAACATGTAGAGGTAAAAAAGAGTGTCTCTCAAGTCTATGTTCTTTTAGTTCTTTGCAATGGCTTCTGTCTGCTGGATGGTTTACAGTATCAGTGGAAAATAAAAATTTATGAAAAGAAAATAGAACGTTAGACATTGTTTCAAGTAAGCTAGTAATATTTAGATTTAGATTCACATTATAACTAATTTCTTTTTAATTTCCTCTATAGAAATAATTTAAATAAAATTTCACTATTCAAGTGGTTGTTATTAGGATATCAAACTATGATACAAACACGATATGATATGATCAATAAACAAATTTATTTTATAAATAAGTTAGTTCGACATGATACGATTAATAAATAAATTGGATATACAACTTGTTCATATATCGATTCTCCACGATTCATATATGACATAAACTTAGTATAATATGATTCGTTAGACATAAATTAATAAATAAATCGGATATGAATAAAAAAAAATAACACAAAACCGCCAAGACCCGTCAAATGGGCATATATAGTTACTCTATCAATACAAAATAAATAATCTAGTATTAATAGAGTTAAAATAAATTAAATTTAGAGAGAATTCTAATTTTTTTTTGGAATATTTTTGTGATATACACCCTCTATAAAGAAGGGTGTCAGCAGTTATATTTTTTTATTTTCCTACAAAACCTTCACATTCCAACAATTTCAATCTTCATAAACATCGTCAACAATTTTGTTCAGTAAAATTATAGTTTTTCCCCCAAATAATAAAGGTTTTTGTTTGGAAATTTTTATTTTATACCCTCAATATATAAAAAATATAGCAATATTATTTTTTTGTTAGTTTTTCGTTAATTTTCTATCAAGGTTGGCTTTTGACGAAAAATATAACAGAAATTAACAGAAAAATTATATTTTAAAATTTTTTATACATTGAAAATGTAATATAAAAAATTTAATTTGAGAATATAAAATAAAAATTTTAAAGTTTTTGAGGCTATAAAGTGAAAAAAATCTTATATATATGTTTGGATAATAATTACGAGCATAGCTCTGCAATCACTTACCCTTTCGGCCGTTGAGGATCGCGCCACATCTTATCGTCTCTCTCTCTCTCCTGGTTTTCACTCGTCATGGTGTCTCTTTCCATAGGCCTCTCGTCTTCCCCACCTTTCATAAACCACCGTAAAACCCTAAAACTCGTCTCAAAATCCAATTTTGTGTCCCCAAATCCCCTCCCAAACCGCATTGCATTCTCCAATTCCACTTCCCAATCCATCAATTCTCATCAAACTTATTTTCCTTTCACCAAGAAAACCGCCCTGATGCCCCAAGCACAAACTGAAAATCAGGAATCAAATCAAACTTCATCAACCCATATCTCCAATCTTTCAAAGAACCACCTAATTTTCCAAAATGTTTCTTCTTTCCAATCTTTTTTGAGAACTCAAATCTCTTTTATTTGTGTGGGACTTTTCTTTCCTCTTTCTTGCTTTGCTTCTGAGACCATTGTATCCACTGAAGAAGTATCCAACAAAATTAACTTAGAAGCAATTGTGGTCTCTGTTGATGATTTTTTCAACAGGAACCCATTTTTTGTTGCTGGTGTTACTTTCATTTGGTTGGTTGTCATCCCACTAACCCAAGAGTACTTGCAGAAATATAAGTTTGTCTCAGCCATTGATGCCTTTCGGAAACTTCGGGATGACCCAAGTACTCAGCTGTTAGATATCAGAGACAAGAAGAGTTTGGGCTATTTGGGTTCACCCAACTTGAAAATCTTGAATAAGGGTGTGGTGCAGGTTGAGTTTTCAGAAGGAGATGGAGAAGGTTTTGTGAAGAAGGTGTTGGAGAAATTTAGGGAGCCTGAAAATACTACAATTTGTGTTCTAGACAAGTAAGTTTGACAACTTCTAAATTTGAATCCTCTATGTACAAAGAATTATTTTCTTTGAGATAAACTAACCTGTATGTGATGACATTGTTTTACAACAAAAATAGATTGGAGTTTGGAATACTGAAAAGTTTTAAATTATTATGTCGGCATTTTTGGGTTCCAATTACAGTTGTTGTACAAACCCAAAAAGATAGCACCCAAATTTAGTCCCCTTTTGTGAGATGTAGGAGGATAGACTGGGTACTAATCTAACCTTTGGCATTAGATAAACGAAGTGACTGTCTTCGTATTCAAACCCATGTAGAATTCTGAATTTATGATGGTTAATGCAGTTTGAGTTATCATGAGTAGGGTGTTAATCGAGCCCTTGTCGAGCCTAATTTACACATAAAACGAGCTGGTTCGTTTAACTATTTACTCATAAACGAGCTTAAAATAGTGTTCAAGTTCAGCTTGATTAACAACTCTAATCATGAGCCTGATGTACGTTTAAAAAGTCATATAAGTAGATTAAAAACATGGCATTAATGATGCATTCAGAGTGATCATTGAAACACTAGATATCAATGATACTGGTGTTGCTTTGTAATATATCAATTATTCAATTAGTTGTAACATGACTTTAAGCTGTAGAATTCACAAATTTGCTGTGTTTTTCTTCATAAAAAGGGCGTGACTTATTTTGTCACTGACCCCTTTATTTTGTGTGTAAGGTAGTTTTGATGGTGACTCAATGAAAGTGGCTGAATTGTTGGTCAAAAATGGATTCAAAGAGGCTTATGCAATTCGTGGTGGGATTAGAGGCAAGAAGGGTTGGCAGGTAGTTCTCTTCTTTCTTCCAAATGGTAACTATTAGGCAGTTTACATTTTCTGTTCCTGTATATTTGCTACTGTTGTTTGTAGTTTGTGGCCATTACCTTATGTTTAGTCAGACAAACATAAACAATCATATAAAAATTCATTAGTTATAATTAGGTCATTTTATATTTTTCTTGCGAAGATTTCATTGGGAGTGATTGTCTCAAGTCCTGAGTCTCCTGACACATTGCATCTGCACCATTCATACATATATTTTTTTTTAGGGGTTGGGGGACTTGAACCCTTGACATTAAGAAGACAAATTCTTCACAAGACAAAGAGTACCATTAGGCCAAAGGTCCATTGGTCACCATTCATACATATTCAAGTTGCATAATTGGCGCATTATCAGTCACATGCTGATTTTGTCCAGTGTGGTTAGTTTTTAAGATGTGCTAGATAATACCTTACTTCTACCTTCGTTTGTAAAACACTTGTGGCATTACACTTGTGTTGCCCAAGTGTGGCATTTCATTTGGACACTTGCAAAGAGTTGACCTTTATCCAGTTTAGAGAACCTTATACTTACTACATTGTTACTTTCTTATGTTCTGTTTGGTACTGGCACATGCCCACAGAATCCCTTGCAAAGATACATGTTTATACTGGCATATACAAACAAAACCCCATTTAAGTAAAACTTTGTCTAGTATTTTTCTGTCCTCAGAGGAGTTTTGAAGATTACGACACAGAAAAGTGAATGGCTCACGTGGATGAAACATGTTCCGAGTCTACTTCTTGAAAAAACTGCTGCATTGAACATATTCTGATATGTGTGTGTTGTTAAGAGTATTAGGATAGTATGTGTAAATTATTAATAGTAAGAGGGTGTATATGTAATTCTTATTATTATGAGTTAACTATAAATGTAAGTTTGTATGAGAGCTAGATTAAGTTTTTAATCTCTCTCTTTCTCTCTAATATTGTGTTATGTTAATTTTCTCAACTTAACATGGTATCAGAGCACTTGCGATCTTAAATATATTACCACTGTTGTCGTGTGGCTGTCTTGTGGTGGTGTCATGTGGTGGTACTGTCTTGTGGTGGTGTCATGTGGTGGTACTGTCTTGTGGTGGTGTGGTCCTTGTTCATTGTTGACTGTTGGTGTGTCGTTATGGTGGTGTGGTCCTTGTTCATCATTAACTGTTGGTGTGGTGTTGTGGTGGCGTGGTCGTGATCGTTTTTGGCGGTAGTGTTGTTCGTGGTGGTGGCGTGATCGTTTGTGGTGGTGGTGTGGCTATGGTGGTCTACCACCTAGTGGTAGTCGTTGAGGCACCGTAGCGAGCAACAAGGTTTTGATTGAAACCCTAGTAGTGGAGAAGACGATTATTAGCAGGTCGGTTTGACTCAGAAGGTTTGGATTGTTCTTAAGCCCGGTCCAGTTTGGTTCAGCCCAGCCCAATTGAGATAGCTGGTCCAACCCAACAGCAGATCGGTTCTTTCCTGGTTCTCCTCAATCTGGTCCGGTTCAGGACCTGATCAGTTCCAGTTCAGCTTTGTTCAGTTCTTTCAAGCTGATTCGCACCAGTTTAGCAATACAACACCTGTTTTCTGTCCGATTCAGACTTCAAGGTTTTCTTGGCCCGGTTTAGGCAATTAGTAGCCTTTCTTAGTCCGGTTCAGGCGTCCCTCAGCCTTTTCTGATTCAGTTCTTCTACCCAGCAGGTGTTTCACACCCGGTTCAGGTATTCACACCCGGTTCAGGTATTCATCCACTAGTTTTGGTCCGGTTTAGGCACCTAGTACATTGTTCAGGTTTTGTCTAATGTCCAGGCACCTATTGGTTGCACTGTTATGGAACCCAAGCAAGACACTGGGTTGGTTACTATTACATGAGAGGAGTATGCTCAGCTCCTGTCCTAGCAACAGGCTATCCCATCTCCCTCTACTGCTACTTGTGCCAAGTCAAGTATTATTTTCACTTGTTTATTGTTTTCCACTCGTTCCTGGATCATAGACTCTGACACTTCTAACCACATGATTGGTGCGTCTGATGTTTTTTCTACTTATCAGTCTGCTAATTCCACACGTAGTGTTACTCTTGCTAATGATACTTGTTCTAAAGTTTCAGGTCTGGGGACTACTCACTTGAGTCTTGATATGTCCCTATCTTCCGTGTTATTTGTTCCTTAGTTTACTTTTAGTTTACTTTCCATTATTAAGATTACATATTTTCTCAATTGTTATATAACTTTTTATCCCTCTTATTGTGTCTTTTAGGATCTCAAGACAAAGAGGAAGATTGGTACGAGGCATGAAGTTGGTGGCCTATATTACTTTGATTTTGATTCACCTACTCAGGCTCTAGAGACCTCGTTGTCTCTTTTTCAATGACATTGTCGTCTTGCACATCCCTCTCTCTAGAATCTGAAACGTCAAGTTCCCAGTCTTAGTGGTGTGTTGTATTTGTCTTATGAAGCTTGTCAACTAAGTAAGCATCACCGTGTGTCATTTCAGTCTAGAGTTAATAATCGTGTGTCTAGTCCATTTGAGTTGGTACATTCTGATGTATGGGGTCTAATAAAGAATATTTCATCAAATAAATATTCTTATTTTGTGTCATTTGTGGATGACTATTCTCGTGTGACTTGGTTGTTTTTTATGAAAGCTTGGTATGAATTATTTCCTATATTTGAGACTTTTCGTAAAGAAATAAAAACTCAGTATGGTTATCGTAAATGTATTTTACGTTCTAATAATGTTCGGGAATATGAATCTAATCATTTTTCAGCTTATCTTAGTAAAATTGACATTATTCATCAGACTTATCATGCTTACACATCTTCACAAAATAGCGTTGCTAAACGCAAGAACCGTTATTTGTTGGAAGTTACCTGTGCCCTGTTATTCCAGATGCATATTTTTCGATATTTTTGAAGTGATGTTGTTCTTACTTCTTGTCACCTTATTAATCGTATGCTATCCTCTGTGTTAAATGGAAAAAGTCCATATTCTGTTATTTTTCCTGGTAAACCCTTATTTTTTCTACCACCTAAGATTTTTTAATGTGTTTGTTATCGTCATAATTTGGGTCCTGGGTTTAATAAACTTGACTCTCGAGCTACCAAATGTGTATATCTTGGTTATTCCCACACACAGAAGGGGTATCGTTGCTACAGTCCTTCTTTGCGACAATACTTTACTAGTGCTGATGTCACGTTTGAGAAATCTGTTCCATATTTTTTAGAACCTTCTTAGCCTTTAGATATGGACTTTGGGTCATTTCTTGTACCACCATCTCTTCCCTCATCTTCAAATATTTCGCTGTCCATTGTGTTGTTTTCTATTTTATCTCTTCATGTATACTCTCGTCGTCCTCGACCATCGACTGAGGTGCTCGTACCGTCTTCCTTGCCGTCTGTTGATCCCGGTCTGTCAAGTAATTTAGACTCTCTACCTATTGCTCTTCGAAAAAGTACTCGTTCGTGTGTTACTAATCATCTTATTACTCATTTTATTTCATATGATGCCTTGTCTCATGTCTTCTATTGTTTTACCTCTCAATTATCTACTATATTTTTTCCTAAGCGTTTATAGGATGTATTATTTGATCCGGATTGGAGGAAAGCGATGGAGGATGAGATGAATGTCTTACATCATAATGGGACTTGGGATCTCGTTCTTTTACCTCCTGGTAAACAAACTGTTGGTTGTCGTTGGGTGTATACTGTTAAATTTCATCCGGATGGTTCTATGGAGCGTCTCAAAGCCCGACTTATTGCAAATGGCTTTACTTAGACCTATGGTGTTGATTATAAGGAAACTTTCTCTTCTGTTGCCAAAATTTCCTCTGTTTGTATCTTGATTTCTTTGGCAGCTAATCTTGATTGGCTCTTGTTTCAGTTAGACATTAAGAATGCGTTCCTACATGGTGACTTGGTTAAAGAGGTATACATGGAGCTGTCACCTGGATTTACTGCTAAGGGGGGTATGGTAAGAGTGTATGTCGGCTAAAAAAATCTTTGTACTGTTTGAAACAGTCACTGAGGATATGATTTGGTAAGTTTTCAGATGCAATTTTAGAATTTAATCTTCTTCGATGTTAGACAGACTATTATGTGTTTCATAGACAGACAAATATTGGATATGTTTTATTGGTGGTCTATGTAGATGATATTGTTATAACTAGAAATGATTCTGAGGAGATTGTCAAGTTAAAAATCTTCTAGCAAGATCGATTTCATATTAAGAATTTAGAAAAATTCAGGTATTTCTTGAGAATTGAAGTGGTTCAATCTAAACAGGGTATTTGTTTATCACAGAGGAAATATGTACTTGATATGCTAGAGGAAGCAAGTTTGCTGGGTGGCAGACCGATTGATGTTCCTATGGATCCGAATCAAAAACTATTGATGGATGATGGTGCACTGTTTGAGAATCCGGGTCGGTATCGTAGATTGGTTGAGAAGCTCAATTATCTCATTATTACTCGATCGGATATTTCTTATGTAGTCAGTATAGTAAGTCAGTGTCCTAGAGTACCACATTGGGAGGCAGTTACGCATATTCTGCAATATTTCAAATGAGCCCCTAGACTTGTACTGTTATAACGAGCTAATGAACATCTTAGAGTGGAAGGTTTTTCAGATGTTGATTGGGCTGACTCTCCTTCTGATCAGAGATCAACCACTGGTTATTGTACTTTCTTAGGAGGTAACGTTGTCTCATGGAAAAGTAAGAAACAATCCGTGATAGCGAGATCCAGTGATGATGAGGCTGTATAGGGTAATGGCGTATACGACGAGTGAGTTGACTTGACTACTACACTTCCTCCAAGAATTTGAGTTTCTAGTTCACATCCTTTACAGTTGTTCTGTGACAACCAAACATCTATTCATATTGTTGTCAATCCAGTGTTTTACGAGAGGACCAAACATATTGAGGTTGATTATCATTTTATCCGGGACAAAATAGTAGTTGAGGAGATTACAACTCCATTTGTGAAATCTGAAGATCAGCTTGCAGATATATTTACCAAAGCATTGAGTCAGCTTGCAGATTACAGCAATTTGTTCCAAGCTTGGATTATATGATATATATATATGTATATAATCCAACTTGAAGGGGAGTGTTAAGAGTATTAAGATAGTATGTGTAAATTGTTAATAGTAAGAGGGTGTATGTGTAATTATTATTATGAGTTAACTATAAATACAAGTTTGTATGAGAGCTAGGTTAAATTTTTAATCTCTCTCTATCTCTCTAATATTGTCTCTAATATTGTGTTATGTTAATTCTCTCTACTTAACATGTGTCAAGAGGAACTTTTATCATAGTTTTCTCCAAATTTTTGGATAACTTTGGAGTTTCTTACGAGGGGTTATTGAGTGTGTTGGAATAATACTATGCGGGCAATTGGAAGTGGATCTTGTTTCTCTCTAATAGCCCTGAGCACCTCATCATAGGTTTGCAACAACCAAAATGCTTGGGATCCATTTTTTTTTTTTTTTGAATTATATCTTTGAATGTCGAAGAATCTACATCAGCTGGATCTACACTGTGTTTACAGATTAATTTTGCTTTCTTGCAGGCAATACAGGAAACCCTTCTCCCTCCATCTGTGCATATTTACCCCAGCAAGAAGGTCAAAATGTCAAAGCAGCTTGAGACAAATGGAGTGGTGAAGCAGGCAAATGAAGTTAACAAGAAGTACTCCTCTGTTATCACTCCCCTTGAGGGCAGAAGTGAACAAATGGACAATGGATATGTTAACAAATCCATTAAATCCACCCCGCAGACAAATTGTGCTCGGAGATCATCATCGCCCTACCCAAATGTATGAACATGTTCTCTCTCTCTCTCCCCACTATCTTTTTTCTTTTTCTTTTTTTCGGGTGGGTGGGTGGAGGGAATGGATTGCACTTGTCTCAATAGTTTGCCATTCATATCACAGTACTGTATTATGTATGGAGCCACCTACTCATGCTTATGTGTGAGAGCTCTGATTTAACAATGTCAAGCTTCCCTACCTTTTTTTACCTTGAATGTTTTGTAAGATTGCATGGACTATGTCCTGGAAAAAGGTTTCCACAGGTTGTGTGACGATTATCTTTTATTTAAAGCCACCACAATTGTCTTGCGTCTGCATACATGCTTCTGTTGCCTAACTTTGTCCATCTGTGTAGTACCCAGATATGAAACCACCGTCTTCCCCAACTCCATCAAAGCCTCAAAATTGATGCCGAGTCCATCACTTTGGTTCACCTTCAGATGCTCGTGGCCTCATTCTATGCCCCAGAAAGCTGGCAACTTTTCTTCATCTTAAATTAGTAATTTTGTTCAATTTTGACATTATTATTTTCCATATTGTGGAGAGAGCACCGTGAACAACTTGGTTGTTCGTTTTCGTGTTACAGTTAATGGCAACTCTGGGAATTACATGGGAGCTTCGGTTACTGGTTGTAAAAGTTTGTGTTATTTATTGTACAAATCTTCTGCCAAAGATATGCTAGTGACATGGACCTTCCTAGTATTAGCTCCTAATAACTGCCTAAGCTTTTCTGGGTGGCACTTCATGAATAAATTGTACAGTGAGACTATACAGGCAGTGTAGTGGAAGGAATCGAACAGCGTTACTGATATTTTCGGTAAGGAAAGTAAACATTATCCAATGCCATAAAGGATTTTTTTTTTTTTTTATGAGGCACTACTATTGGGAGGGCCGACGGGATTTAAATTTGCAACCTCAAAGTTCGAAAACAGACGTGGTATGAGGCCAATCACCAAATATGTGATACCTTAGTTCAGACCTCGGAGATGAAATGTATAATGAAGAAATTATTTTTAAAATGCAACTCAATTTAATAAAGTCTTGTCTTAATATTTTTGAGCCGGCTATATGAATATGCTATTTTTAGGATAACAATTACTTTTTAGTGTTGCAAATGAATCAAGAAAAGAAAAAATTAGATGTGATTTATTGTGTGGATTTCAAGGTAACTTATAGTTCTGATGATTAATGTTTTCGAAACATAATTTGAGAACATCTTAGGCAATGCAAGAAAAAAATCAAACATACCTTGAAGTTAAGATAAGCATATTAATATATACTACTAATAAAAGTACTTTAACATAAAAAAAAAATTAATTCACTATTTTATCTTCATAAAAAATTGAAAATGTTATTTTATCCTTTCATATTTAATATCTAAATTATCATCATATCTTTATGCATTTAAATCTCTAAATTATATCTAAGATCATTTCTAATTATCTATTATCTATGTATAAATATAAACTTTTTTGAAATTTTTTGATTGAATATTATATTACTCTTAAAAAATATATGCATTATTATAAATTTTAATAAAATATTAAAAAAAAAACCTTTAAAAACTCCATCAATCTAATATTACTCATTTCATTTACAAAAATGGCATTATGACTACATATGTATATTTTATTTTTCATAAAAATGTTTAACCCTTTTATTTTTAAGATAAAAAAATAATATATATATACTTTTACATAATTTTTTAGCCACAGTAAACATTTTAAACTATATTAAGATTTTATGTGAAAATAGATTGTAATATATTTTTGCGTAATATATTAAATCTTATCACAATTGACCTAACTAATCCTAAATATAGTAAATTTTCAATATGATTAGTATATTGACAATTATTTTTATTTTATTCCATGATTTATAAATGGAATCTTAATCAAATTAAATTTTAAAAAATTAATTTTCAAACATCATTAAAAAATCACTTTCAATTACAAAAATTCTAGAAAAAAATAAAACTTTAATTATTTTTTTTTATCATTTTTCTTTAAATTAGAATAACAAATTTTGAGAACATACAAAGTTTTTATAAATTTTATAATAGAGTATGAGCGATGTAAAAATAAGTTTATAAATTTGAAATAATTTTTAATCCAAATACATATATACTAAATATTTATTTATTAATTTTTATGTAAAAAGATTATACGTACGTAATATATTGCTAGTATAAGAAGGAAGGAAAATATCAAAGGGCAAAAATAGAAAGAAATAGCGAGGACTGGCTGACCAGGGCCGGCTCTAAAGCTTTAAAAAAAAAGCAAGGGCTTTAGGCCCCAATTTTTTAGAAGGCCCCAAATTTTTAGGTACATTATTAACCCATAAAAAATTTTAAATTTTAAATTTTAAACCTTAACAAAAAGGCTCCAAAATATTAAATATAATCAACATTTTTATTGTAATAATTTGGAATCTTGATTCAATTCATAATATTAAAAATTTAAAAATCATAAGTTGAAAAAATAAAAAATACTCAAAAGTCAACTCATATTTATTCCTACTCTCTCTATGTAAAAATTAGTACAAAACATTAAAAAAAGTTAAAATTAAACTTATTTTATAATAAAAAATAAAAATAAAAGTTAAAATATTTTTTTCAGTAACACTAACACGTTTTTTTTTTGTCTCTCTCATATAATAAATTAAAAATAAATTATTTTTTTAAAAAAGTTAATATTAAAAAATAAAAAAAATTAATTTAGTATTTTCGGTTTAGGCCTTCAATTGCCTTAAGCCACCCTGTGGCTGACCCTGGGTCTGTTCTCTGGCGGAGCTCCATTCCAAGGTTCTCAGGACCATATTTGATCTGGAATGGAAGAGCAATAAACAGGTGTAGATATCCATTCGGGAGTAGTTTTGTCAATTCCTCAAACACTTGGCATAAATTGGGATTTTTTCAAGAAGAAAAAAGAGGCTGAAAGATCTTAATGGATTTTTACTACGAGCAGTGCTAGGGATCCGAAATTTGGGATCCCAGATGCAGTTTGGCATCCCTCATTTGGGATGCAAAGGATTACCCTTTTACTACTTTCTCTCCATCGCCCAAAGCAATCTGCTTTTCTTTTTGCGAATGCAAACGACGGATGTTACTCTGCCATCTTTCTAATTGCTCTGATAGATGTGTTTTGATGAATTTGTGAATACCCATTGGGTAACTTAATCTTAAATTCGAAGACACATACAAATTCTCGGAATTACATTCATAGCAATGAAATTTTGGGTTTTCTTTCGATTTTAAATTTCATTCCAACCCTAAAGTAATATCTTCTGGGTCATATTCTTAGTCTGTGATGGTCTCCAATCAAGCAATTATTGATGTGTCTTCCTGGGACGGAACCCTTTCATCAATTGATTTCCGTATTGCTGCTTGTGCATTTGCTGAGAAATGGAAAAAGTTTAACTCTGCTCTCCCTCAGTGGTCATGGGTCCCTTGTCCAAAACGACCTTGGATTTCTGCCCACCAGGTTCGTGTTTAATGTTTATACATTTTGATTGTTAATTCTGGATTAGTTTAATCCTCAAATTCAATTTTTCCCTGTTAATTTTCTCTTTCTAGTTTCTAACTTTCGCTTTCTTCTTGCCCAGGTAGAAGGATATTTATCACTTGAGAATGTATTTCTTCCCAGTTTTACTGAGGTCCGGCACTGTTGCCCAAATGACGCGCTAGCTCTTGAATTTTTGAGTCCATTATTATCTCCACTCTTGCAGCAAAGAGAAAATGCTTTTTTTGTTTTCAATCTACACTCTTTTGTTGTCTACAGGAACATGATGAAAGCAATCCAGCAGGAAAAGAAATTTGCAGTTGTTCTGACAAAGATGAGTTGTTTATTGATACTGCCACATTGGTATGTATATCTCAGATCTTTGTTTTGATTGAAACTTGTCTTATAGAAGCCCTAATGTGTGATTCTTAAGTACCTTGATTATGTAAAGATAATTTCGTGGCTGCAAGTTGTACATTACTGGTTCTCTTTCTTGTCTCCTGCAAATCTGCAATATATTACTGATTATTAGCCAGAAATAAAATTCTTTGAAGTTGTATTTTACGGGATGATGCTTTTCGAGCTTACAAAATCTGCCTGTCAGACATGAATAATACCCTGCAAGATGTGCAGTACTGGTTGATTCTCTACTTATTTACTTCATATTTATGTTGTTCTCTTTGCAAGGTCCAGAGCTATGGTCATGAAGTACATCACTACGACTTCCATGTAACATACAGCCCTTCATATAGGGTTCCGGTGCTGTATTTCTATGCATATTCCAGTGGTATGTTCACCGCTGTTAATTTCATACACAGATTAGTAGTCCGAAGTTTCTACATAATAATGCTGCTTAATTTTGGTCATGCAAAATGCCTACATTGTTTAAAGGTTCTTATTGATTGATGTCAAGGCTAGGCTTGAATTTTTTTCAAGTTTAAGACAATGTAGTCATTATTGTTGATTCTACAGATGGACGACCGTTGATGTTAGATGACATTGAAAAGGACCTCCCTGCCAACTCTGGGAAGGGACTACTGGAATCCAAATGGACATTCATAACTCAGGAGGTAAACTTTGATTATTATCCCCTCATTGTCTTGATTAATTTTTCCATATAAGTTTTACAATTATGTCAAAAAAAATGTGCAATAATTCGTTTGATATGTTTAATTTGGACTAACACATGAAATTACTGATATGTTCTGTTGGCCCATGTTTCATCTGGTATCTAGACCTTTCAAGCCATAGGCATTCTCTATTCTGCTGTATTGTTGGTTTTGTGTGCACCAGAAGCTGGAAAGTGATCATAGTTACACTTACTCATAGAGTTTGACTTATTTGGCCTTGAAATCATACAATTTTCAGACAGTTACTTCTGGCATATGTTAATCACATCACCTCAAATATTTATTGTCATGGATTTTCTACTCTTTTGGCTATCATCTCCTATGCATTCTTTTTCTTCTGTTCCACTAGGCACTAGTATTGGTCACTCGATAATGATAGTTGACTATGTACTGCTGATAACTTTCCCTCTAAAACCTTGTTTACGAAAAAATAGATATTTGAAAATTTTGGCCTTGATGTTTCCTGATAAAACTTTTTTAGCCTTTGTCTAGTCTTTGTGCTGCGTGTTTTGGAAAGCCGTGTTTCTGTACTTTTTTCTGTTTGTGGAGTATGAAGATAAGTTTACAATTACAGTGCAATCCTGTTTTTCATCAATGGTTGTAGTTTGGAGATGTCAACTGATAAATTATGAATGCTATGAATGAAGGAGCATCCATACTTGAACAGGCCTTGGTATATCCTACATCCTTGTGGGATAAGTGAGTGGATGAAGCTGCTTTTGGCTAATGATGCTTCAGTGGCAAGGGGTGGAGTGGCTGTGGAGCAATATCTGGTGTCATGGTTCTCAGTGGTTGGGCAGGTGTTTGGTCTTAGAATACCCTTTGAAATGCTGAGCAATTTTAGTCAGTTGTAATTGGTGACTTTTCATTGTACAAATTTGTTAAATGATTTATTGGCAAACATTTTGAACTTCATCTAGATTTCTGCACCACGAAACCCAACAAAAGTGGCACAGCCTCAAGAATAATAGATGAATCAAGTTAATGTCAAATATGAATAATCAAATTTCCACACAAAGACTCCATATAATCTCAATGCAATTTACAAACCAATTAACTATCAACATTGATACTTCCTGTTCAGCAACATTTCAAATCCATAATCAATTTACTGCTTCTCAGTTTCTGTAAGTGAAAAATCTGCAGTTATCTTCGTGACTCGGCTAAAGCAAGCCAGAAATTCTGTATTGCCTTCAGCTCCCTTCAGGGGAGACTCAATCCAACCATTACGTTGGAATCCGAAATTTTCTACACCTTTTGTAATCTTCTCAAGCACCTGAACAACAGCATTTAACCAACAGCATATCAGGCCTACTTTATTTAAATTTTCTAGAGGCCAATATATCAATCATTTTTGAGTAAAACTACATGAACTTAAAAATTAGACTCGATAATCGCAACCACTGAATAGGTAATAGATCCCAATAAATGCTGAGACCTACAGTGAAATCAATGGTTGTAATTATCAAATCTACTTTTTAAGTCCATGTAGCATTGCTCATCAGTTTTTTCTGATTGATGATTCATACAGACAGAAGAAACAGGAAAAACATGAGTTGATCACTGAAGGGTGTGGAGACAAAGGAATGTGAAGCTAAATAAAGGAAGAGGGGAAAAATCAGCACAGGAAATAAATACACAACTTCATGGTAAACAAATGTGCTTATTTTACTTTTTGAGATCAAGAATTGCTTTTATTTTGAAATTTGCTTTCAAAGCAAGATTAAGTGCTTCCAAAATGCCAACCATACAACAGGAAAATCAACAATAGAAAGTTGGGCGACCACTTACCTCTTGATGGACTAAGGGGTCCCTCACAATTCCACCTCCTCCTACCTGCCATGAATGTGAAATTATAGATTCAAAATTTAAACGTATATTAAAACTAAAATAGTCACATGATACTCACGGCAATATGATTACTGATGAGCATAGCCTTAAATTACTAGATTTTTCACAGCAAAGCTCGGTCACAGATTGCATAAAAAAAGGGGTATATAAGATTTTCTGGGAAAAAAACCAGGACTTACATGTAAACTCGCTGATCACTTAACACAAAGGGACTGGGTTCAGGATAAAGTTCTAGGAATATATAAAACTGTAAATATATATTATATTGATGGTGTTGGGTTGCCGAGTAGGTGAGAGGTGCCACAAATAAGATACCATGTGGAGCTGAGAGGGTAAGAAACCAGATCTGAGGGAAAGGAGAAGGCAGCCCATGAAGAAGCTGAAGGTGCTGGCTGTGCTCAAAGGAGAGTTATAAGGAGTTACGAAAACCAAATAGTGGCTGATCGGCTCATTAATGAGGCATTAATGAACCTCTGATATCAGAAATTCTCTTCATTGAATTTTAATGACGCCCTGTTGGACAATAAATCTATATCCTAATGAGTACCTTTTTTTTCAAATACACTTTGGTTTAGCATAATAAACTTCAGGAAATATGAAACCCTTCGATTAGAAACCAAAAAAGGATAATTTCGTACCTGGGATCTGCGAGCCTCAAATTGAGGTTTTATAAGGGTAACTAATGTAGCTTCTTCCTTCATCAAATTGACCACGGCAGGCATGACCTGAACAAAAGGAAATAGAAACAAAGCAAACACTGGGTGATCTAAGAACAATACTTAACGTATAAATCAGGGGAATAACAAGATGCTGGTCTATTTCTCAAATGAAACAGAAGGGTCTGTTTTAAAAATTGCAATTGCTTCAAAAGTGACCACTTGAAAAGAATAGGTGATGCAAGAATTAAGGAATTTAACCACCATATATGAAAGCTTACCAAAAGTATGGAAATAAATGAAAGGTCCAGCGTCACCAAATCAACCTTTTGTGGGAGTTCAGTAAGATATCTTAAGTTTGTCCGCTCTACAACACTTACACGTTCATCTCGACGTATTTTGTCTGCCACCTAATAGAGAAATCAGCACCCATTAGCAAGCAAGAACAAGCAGAATATCCAATATCAATAATACCCAAGAATTTTTGACTGTGGCAGTATTTTCATTGTGCCACTTATTTGTCCCAATTTATCCTAATTTTTTGTCTAGGAACAAAAACCAATTTATCCTAGTTATTTGTGTACAGCTGTTTCTGAACTCAACGAAGCCTTTACGTACCGCTGTTTCAAATCTATTTCAAAGACACATTTTCCAATTACAATTATTTTTCCCTTAACCATAAGTCTTGTTGCTCTGAAAATTGAGGAGTGTTTTACCTTTACCTCTGCAAGCAAAAAACTAACTATTAAAGCTCAACTGTGCTATCAGGCCATTTCTACACTCCCCATCCGATGTAAAATAAATAGAACATTAGACATTTCACACTCTTTATTGTGCCTACCTGCCAAATCTGCTTCTCTTCAACTGTCTCAATAGGAGTCTAAAGAATTGTTTTATTTATTTTATTCTGGGTAATAATTCAAGCAAAGAAAGGAATTGAAAAGCTTCATGAGCACATGATGCCAATTTAGAATATCCACTACCTGCCCATATCCTACATCAACTCCATAAACAAATGAGGCACCATACTGAAGTAAGCAATCGGTAAATCCTCCAGTAGACAACCCTGAATCAAGAGCTACTTTTCCAGTTACATCGACATCTAGTTGTTCAATGGCTGCCTCTAATTTGTATCCTCCTCTGAATCACAGGTCAATGAACAGTCAAAATGTAAAAGTTTCACCAAAGTTATAGCAGAATGAATATGATGCCCAAGAGGTATGAAATAGGTTGTCTTTTTGGAGAGTAATCACCTACATACATATTTTGGGACTTCAGCCATGATCTCCACAACAGCTTTATCAGAGACAGGAGTTCCAGCTTTATTTACCACCTTCCCATCAACAAATACTTTGCCTGAACTACGTATTTGAGTTGGCAGATGGAGAGACAGATCCCGGGGGAGGGGGGAGAGAGAGATAAAGGAGTGAAGTCAACTTCCATCATTAGATATGTTTAAATCTACTGTAAGTAAAAATAAAAAGGTCATCCACAACTGAATTTGAGCTATCATCACAAGTATAAGGTCAACCACCCTCAAGGGGCATCAGTCAAGTGTATTAAAGAAAGAACATGACCATAGATTGTGCAGTTGAACTCAAAAACTTTAAATGGTTGTAAGAAGCTCAATGTAACAAAAGCTAAGAGCAAGAGAAAGAGTTTCTCAAGGTTTTGGAGGGGGGGAGGGATGGGGTCAAAATAGCTTTACCATACGATATGACCTACACAGCACAAAAAACAGCTGAAATCCAACACCGACTGGTTGGGATATAAGGCCTTCTTAATTCGTGAGTATTTTTTAATTGTGATTGCTGATTAGCAGTGGCTAAGACAGTTTCCTTCCCCTTTATTTCGGAAATATATGGTTTCCAACAAGGCAATAAGGGAATCCATGAACTTGTGACCAACTAGCCTTCATGCGTCTACTGTTGCAAGCATGAAGCAGGGATGAGTGAAATATGTGGTTCAGGGGCCAAGTGGGAGGTGCTTGCCCTGATAAGAACTAAAGGTCTGGGGCATATGTGGAGGAGGCAACCACTCAACATAGAAATGTGAGTATATGCATCTACTTCTGATCTGAATAGTCAAGGGACGGGAAAATGTTGTAACACATTCTGTTACTGCGTAGTATCATGAACGATTTTTTCTAGAAACAAATGTCTTAGAACAGAATAGTAAGTTTTCGTACAAAGAATCATTAGGTGATTAGCTATTAGATTATTGATAGGATCTCTATTACAATACAAGTATTTCAAGTAAGTGGTCAATATATAATGGAATCAAGGCATTTAATCTTTGAGTTGGAAGAATGGAAAATCGTGATTCCAACTCAAAATATCACATCAAATGGACACTTGAAGAAAACCATTTACCTTGAAGGATCCATGACTGTATAAAGGTTCGGCTGTATTGCTGAAACCTCTCAAGACATATTTCATCCAGTCTCCTTTTCCTGAAAATGTCAAATTGAGATGACAGATGGTAAGATAGAAGATGAAAAAGATATCAGGGTTGGGGAATAGCCCATATGAATGTTAATGTAGATATGTTCACATATATGTCCCTTGAAATCATTAAGACATCAGTTGCTCAAGGTGAAAAGATGTGAACGTTACATGCGCACGCGTGAGGGAGAGAGAAGGAGAGAGAAATTACTTCTTCGGTGGTTGAAACTTCACTGATTGCACAGCAGCAAAGCTTCTACCTGGACAATGCACAAGAGTCTTGACCCATCTCACTAAACAATAGTAGCACTAATCAGAAGTTGGAAGACTCAAAACACAGCAGAACAAAGTCAGAAGGACATATTATGTGGGTGCCATCAGCAGAACACAAATAGTCATGCAAGATTTAGTTTACCATAACGGATAGAGTAGGGAATTGAATTATTCCCAAAATGTTCTCCCTTACTAACTATTTTGTTGGACATAATGAAACTAGTTAGAATTTTCATACAACATCAAAGACACAGGGAAGGGGGATTTAAAAACAAAAGGCTCGAAACTCTCATGGAATCCCAAGGCCAATATTCGACACCATTTCATGAATACCCAAGGACAATGCTCCCTAAAGGTGATAGTAGTAATAGAATTTTAAAAACTATCGAGAGCACAGTGCCTGAAAGTAAGCGAGTTCAACATGGTGGTGAATCTCAACAACAATCTATTTAACCAATAATCAACAAAATTAGAAGCCCCAGACACAAGAAATAAATTCAAGCCCATCTGATGAGTTTGGCAAGAAAAATCAAGAAATTTATGAACACAAATAAATCAAGAACTGTAACATAAAAACAACAGATGTCAATTCCAGCTACAAACATCTAGAAAAAAATTAAAAAAAAAAACAAAGTGCCTTCCTTTCTTGATAATTTTCTATTCCTTTCTACCATTATTTCACAGGAACCAAACAGATAATTGCAGAATGAGATGAGTATACGGAGAACCTCTCAACTGGAGAAGAGGGTAGAAGAAAGTACCTGAGAGGTAGGGAGAGAATGATGATTTGGACAAGAAAAACAAGCTTTTACAGGAACTACCAGCACTGCAACAACGTGATAATGGAAGCCTCAGAATCTGCAGCGCCATCTTTCCCTCCGTTCAATCTTCTATTCTCTCCGACCTATGCGAACTCTAAACTCGATTCTGTATAGAGAAAAATAGTGGCAGGTCTTAAACCCGTGGGCCTTGGCACCATAGATGGCATCTTCATTAAATCCAAGCAAGCTACCAGAGCCGAAAACAACGTAAGGCCCATCGTTTAGTCATCGACCGGGGGCTGCTGTTAGGGTTTCTGCTCAACCCAATAGAAAATTTATTTTATGGTTCAACCACAACTCGGTTAATTCCGTCTTCGGTTCAATTAAAAATAAATCATGTTAGTATTATAGTATTGATGAGAGAGAAATTCCTTATGATCTAGTGAGATTGTCAAAATTCGAATTTAAAACATATGAATTTATAAATCGTCTTTATTATCACTTAAGTTACTTTTTAGGATTAAAAATTTATTTTGTGCACATGGTCTAATCACACCAAATAATAATATTATTATGACATAATTTATTAACATAATTTACTAACATATTTCATTGAATTAGTAGCAGGTTTAAACAGATAATGAAATTTATTGTTAATTCAATAGTTATGAGTAATTAAGTTAGTAAACTCCATATCAAAGACTAGTCATAACCCGTGTCTGAAGACACGATAAAATATAAAATTCGAGCGTTCAAAAAATCAATATCACTATATTAAATTTTTTTAAAATATATTAACTACAAATTAATCAAATATTAAATGATTAAATATATAATAAAAATGAATGATGTAATATTTTTATGAAGGAAATATGTAAATAATTAAATATGTGATAGAAATGAGTGAGGCGATTTGACGTTTGAATCTGACAAAAGAATGATGGGTGAGGTAAGTGATTGATGATGATTTTGAGAAAAAAATATGACTAGGAGAAAATTCAAACACAATCTTGTTTTATTATATAGATATATCATGAAAAAATATATGTTGTTGACATTGTCACATGGTGTATATATCTAACAAAAAATTATTATGATATTGGCTTGTCAAACATACATGTTAATTTAAAAAATAAAAATTTGATACTAAGTTGGTTAGGATTAATTAATTTTTGATATAAATTTAAAATAACACTTATTTAATGGCAAGAAACATAAACGAGTCAAGTTAATATCAAACACAGATAATTAAATTTTGACCCAACAAATATGATTAGCTTGCTTCGTATAAAAATATATATGGTTTTTTATTTTTATATTTGTTGATATGGTATTATATGAATGCATATAAATAATTCAGAGATTTATTTTGTCTGTTTGTTTTGCTAGCATTTGAGTCCCACCTATTTTCTATAGGGATCTATTGGTGGTGTGTTTGATTTAGAGCGAAAATGATCTTAATCTTAGGTTTGTTGTTTCTACATAATACTATTCGTAACCCTAGTGGATTAGTACTAAAACTCTAATTAAATTAATTAAACAAATCCAGAATTTTATCTACATTAAATTAATTAAACCTATTGCATACACCGGGGAGAATAAATAGGTCGAATTAAAACTGGATATTGTGTCAAACCCTTAGTTACCAGAATTTACTAAGCTCCGGATGAACCACTATTTGGATATGTTGGGTGGGTTCGAGTACAAATATAAAATATATATTAATTAATTATGTGAATACAGATTTATAATTATGTATTATTTTAAATAATAAAAAATCAAACATAAATAACATATAAATAGTAATCGGCTTAGTGTTTTTGGATATTTTGTAATATCAAATGTTGTATACTGATAAAAACGATAAGTAAGGGTTTCAAAACGAATTGTGATCCAAAATAGAGTACCAACTAAGTTTATTTTTATTTTATCACGTATTTAATAAAGTATCGTATTATATGTATTTCGTACCAAAATAACTAACGATCCACGTAACATTGGTCACACTTATATGTGCACCAGAATAGCCACACAAACCATGTCTATCTTTGCCAATGGGGATAAGGGATAAGGTTTCAAACATCATTCCTCCAATGAAAAGTGTGCATGTATGAACCATCACCCCTGAGAACCACAGATTTGTGAGCAAAAGATATTCTTTGCCTGATCAGAAAATACCCCATCTCTCTTCTGGTTTACACCTCTGTTATATTCTTGTTCCAACAAGAGTCTCTGACCAAAGGTCCAATGGCCACTACAGCTTCTACAATGGCTAGTCAGCTCAAGAGTAGTTTCGCTTCGTCTTTGACAAGAGGACTTGTTGCTCCAAAGGGTATCTCCAGAGCTCCATTTAGAGTATTACCCAGTACCAGGAAGTCAAGCTTCACTGTCAGAGCTGTCCAGACAGACAAGGTGAGAACATAGAGTTTTTCTTCTGCTTTTGGAATCCTTCAAAATCATTGCATTTTCTAGAACAGGGTTAGGATCCTTGTAGGAGAGTTGTTATGGTTTCATGTAATCCATTCACAGCCTGACTTTAGCGTACTTAAAAATTCTCAAATAGATTGTATCAGACAACCCCTTAGGAATATATAGCAGAGCGAGCAACTGAGTGTATCTAGGGTATTAGACTCCAGCTATTGTGAGTCTAAATAGGATTAGATGTATGTAACCTTACCCGGCTGTTCTGCAACTCGAACAGTGACCTCCAAATAACAATAGAGCAATTTTACCGCCAAGGACCGCCCTCTAGCAGAGCAAATCTTACAATATAATTCTGGTCCGTTTCATTTTCAATTTGGTTGTTACAAGAATTGATCAGCTTTGCTGTATGTTTCATATCTGTGATCTTGAAGCAGTTTCCTAACATCCACCCCCCAACAACTTAAACTGTTTAAAAGCTTGTTATATTTTGATTTAGAGGTCATGGGTTCGAGTGACGAAAAAAAATCCCCTGTCCACATGGGGCATGAGTCCATAGATCTACCATTGCCACACCTCGAGTAGTGACAGGATTTTCGTGGACTGCACCATCATTATATCACTGTATATCCAATGATACTTTCCATTTTGATGCTTTGGGTTCATAATTTCTGAAATTTGTGGCTCCTTTCTCCATTTGGCAGCCAACTTACCAAGTTATTCAGCCCATCAATGGTGATCCATTCATTGGAAGCCTAGAGACGCCGATAACATCGAGCCCGTTAATTGCTTGGTACCTCTCCAACTTACCAGCTTACCGGACAGCTGTCAGCCCACTTCTCCGGGGCATCGAGGTCGGCCTCGCCCATGGATACCTCTTGGTTGGCCCATTTGTCAAAACAGGACCTCTTAGAGACACACCCTATGCAGGTGCAGCAGGGTCCCTGGGAGCAGGCGGCCTAGTTGTGATTCTAAGCATTGCCTTAACAATGTATGGCATTGCATCATTCAAGGAAGGTGAGCCATCAACTGCCCCTGCACTGACCTTGACTGGCAGGAAGAAGGAGCCTGATCAGCTGCAAACTGCTGAGGGATGGGCCAAGTTCAGTGGAGGCTTCTTCTTTGGTGGCATTTCTGGTGTCATTTGGGCTTATTTCCTTCTCTATGTCCTTGACCTTCCTTACTATGTTAAGTAGATGAATTTGGTTCTCTCTCTCACTCTATGTTTATGTGTTACCATATTGGGAAAGCCAAAGCTGTATATTGAATACTGATTGCTTCAACTGTCATCGATGATTGTGATGTATGAAATCTTTCTGTTTATCTGAAATTGCATTGGTCAGTTACATTCAATTGTTTGTGATAATTTCTAGTAGTTGATTTTTCATAGCCAAATTGTTATGTTTATTCTCCTATAACATTAGCTGGTTAGGCTGCAATGTTTCTGAAGCATGAAGGGGTTTTGGAGATTGATTCTTGAAGCTCCTGTGTAAAAGAGAAAAACCAAAGGAAGCAACAGCTATCTACTTCAAAGAATGCTTCTTTGAGTATCATAATTCTCCATCTGAGAAACTACAATAAGCATGGTTACTCTCAACTCAACTCAACTCAATTGAGCTTTGTCCCTATTGTTCTGAAATCGTCGATGAGTAATCTCTTCCTTGCAATTTTAAGGGATTTATGCAGAGTCTTTTAGGCAAGAAAATTTGTATCATCAACCTTAGATAAAGTAATAGAGGAATTAGAGTTGGAAATCTAGCTTTAGGCAAAAAAAAAAAAAAAAAAGCAAGGACAATAGACTAAGCAGTAAAGGAACGAATTTTTAGACTCAATTAATGCAAGTTTTGTCTTTCATCTTTGCAGCAGGCAATGCAAGCATTTATTACTTCTGATTTGCATCTCATAGTTGTGATGATGCGGTATCACCGTTACATTAAATATTTTCCCAGAAATGGGATTATATTGAAAGATCTGAATCTTCATTATGTCTGTTGATTTCATGAGGCCTTCCATAGGGTCATTATTTTTTATTCAAATAACTCTGGGAAAAAACTCATGGCTTTTATCTCTACAAGAGATAAGTTTAATCAGAATCCCTAGTTTCATAAGTTAGAGTTATTGTGTCCTCACTGACATTAATATTAACTAAAAATAAAGTAATTTTCACAGTAAGTTTGGTTGAAAAAAATAAAAAGAAGCTGACCCTTTGATAGTTGGTGAATAATATGATCAACCCTTAACTTTTAAAAACAAATAATGGACAGTCATTGGTAAAAATTACATCAATGAAAATAATATTTGAATTGCTAATACTGCCCCATCCTTTCTCATAGATTTTCTTTTATTTGTTATTTTGACAAAATATTAATTGATTTTTATAGAAGATATGATTTTGATCAAGAATATGGTTTTTGACTTGAGTAATTAGCAAGTTGATACTTCCTACCAAAATCTCAAGGGATAGTTCAAGTAGTAACATAGACGAACTCTAAATTTAAATGTCATGAATTCAAATTTTGATAACTCTTTGAGGTCAAATCTATCCCTCATAAATACCTTAGTCCTGGTATGGATGGTCTGCTTTTAACCAGACCAGAAAAGAGATTAATCGAGGTGCATGTAAATTAATTCGGACATTCTTGACCGTTGAAAAAAAATAAAAACCAAAAAAAGTAAGGAAGTCAAGAGTTAGGGATTGATCTCATAGGTGTCTCACTCTTTGAAAGTTGTGGTGTAATCTTCTTCATTTGTCTCTTTGAGAAATATGTTATATTCTAATTCTTTTGAATTTGTAACTTATTCAAGTTTTATTTGTAATAGTAATATGTGAAACTTGTAATAATAATAAGTAATTGCATATTAAAAGAAATTAAAACTAAAATATTTGATTGAGGGTGGTTGTGTTGTTTAAAAATGTCAACACATTGTGGTGGTTTTTTTTTCATAAAATCTAAGGGGCCCGATTATAATTTATCAAAACCCATGGGAAACGGGTGTACGTAATTATCAAAGGATGAGAACCAAACAAAACCTATCCTACTTTCTATATTTAATCCCAATTTAGGAAACAACCGTCCAACGGTCACTCCCTTTGGAACTACCTTCCCTCCCAAAAGTCATCTCTGTTATTACCCAATAAGCCATGGCCATTCATATCTCTTCTTCTTCATCACTTCACTCCCACGGTTCTCGTTTCCTTCTTCATTCTCCCACCGCTTCTCCATCATGGGTTCGTTGTGCATCAGTCAAATCAACGGTCCGTAGGAATCTTCTCGGATTCAATTGCAGATCGAGCAGTGATGGCGACTCTGTACACTTTTTCTCATCTTTTTTATATATTTCAATGGATACCATAGGTATTGTACTTGGAGTGAGTCTTTTTAATATTGTCAATGTCTTTTGACAAAATTTAGGATTATTATTTGGACGCTCCAGTTTCCATTGGGGATGGCTTTTCTTTCAGTGGAGGTTCGATTTGCTTGCAAATTCTGTCCAAATTTTTTCCAAGAAAAAGAGAGCATGTTTCTTTGTGGGTTTTGTACGATAAAGATGTCTCTGTTTTGGACAGGAAAGTACTCAGATGAGCCGAGTCCGGCGGATGAATGGTTCAAGAAAGGGAAGATTGTAAGCCCTGTGTGCTCCTTATGTTCAAAACTTTTTTCTTTTCTTTTTTGGCATTCCAAAAACATGTTCCCTAATTTTATTTGTTGTATTAAAGGGCGTACCAAAAGTAACTAGGGAGAATTGATCATGGTTGTTATTGGAATACTGAGAAAGTGATTCTATAGATGCAACAAGATTGACTTACTTCCAGCACTATGCTGATCATTGGGGAAATATGGAATCATTATGTACCCATGTCTCATCCTACTATGTTGGTCTGAAGTATGTGGCAGAAAGATGTATCTTCTACCCCCTGTTAAAAAAGAAAATAATTTTGGACCATTCAAAGAAAAGTAAAAATGGAGAATTATTTTGTTGTATGTGCAAGTTTTACTCTGTCTAAACTTATTTCCCTTATTATGAGACAGGTATACCAGGCTTTTGTGAAGTATGTAAGTATGTTGTATGGTCCAAAGGTCATATTTGCCTGTTTTTCTCAAAATGCAAAGTGACTTTCTTAGATAACCTATGAGAAGCATGTTTTGATAAGGGGGCATCTTATATGCCTTGATGTACAGTGATATGTATTATGGACCACACACTCATTCAATGTTCGTTACTGAGTTTCTGGTCTTGTTTCATTTTCAGGTGAAAGCTCATCCTGTTTTTGGATCTGGCGAGAAGGCAAAGGATCCATTTTTTGGACTCACGATGGGTGGCAGTTCTCAGGCCTCTGATGATTTGTTCAGGTTATTTAAAGTATCTTTTCATAGGCTATGTGGACATGCTTGGACACTCTAGTGTGCATAGGTTTCCATATATTTTAGTAATTGAGGATGGAATATTTGCAGGGTTTACCGATTGAAACATGCTCTATATATATGATTTTGTGAACTAGATGGTTTTGCGTTGAAAGTGGCAGTGCTGATAATCCTCCAATTTTATTAATTCATGGCTACCCTTCTCAGGTGAGGCTCTATTTGTTGAGTGATATGCTTTGAAATTAGAAGGAATTTGATCACTTGTTTGAAGAAAAATAAAAAGAAGCCATTACAAGGATAACAATGTTATTTTAATTGGCAGTTAGTAATTTGCTTGCTAATATGTGTGACAATGCAGCTTCAATAGCTAAACTCGTTTACAGGATGATCTTAGTATTATAGTGGCTATGTTTATAAGCAATCAAAGCCAGTGGTTCTCTTAGGGAAGCCTTTACAGTTTTTTTCCTTCTCTGATCAAATGGAATAAAGGGCAATTGGAATGCAATGACTAGTCTAATGCACTCATCCAGATTCATCAAGTAATCAATATGCTATCTTCTGTTCTTTATCCCAACCAAGCAATAAGCCTTTTGCCAACCATCAGATGAATGAGAACATCTAGATTCAAAAGATGCTATATGGGTGTGAGCTGGAGTTGATTCTTGAAAGCTAGTTTGACCGGAGACGAACAGGATAAATTCCATGGGGATGTGGTGATGATCGTATCGAATTTTCTGGATGTCTTCCTAAATGAATTACCCGGGTTACCTCCCCACAGGGAGATGGGGTTCAAGATTGACATCTATTCGGGAATCGAACCCATATCTATTGCTCCCTACTGTATGTCACCTTTGGAGTTGAAGGAGCTAAGGAAGCAGTTGGACCAATTGTTGAATATTGAGTTTATCCGTTTGAGCATTTCACCTTGGGGAGCTCCAATCCTCTTTGTGAAGAAAACACGTGAAACCCTGTCTTTTCCTTGCTTCAGACATAGCCCACGAGTGTGTTCTAGTCTGCTGCACCATTTGACAAAACATTGAGTAAGCTAGGCCCTATTAAGAATTTTATAGCTGGAATTAAGGCTCAGAAGGAACCCCGTGTGAATCTCACAATTGAATCTTACAGAAGACCTCAATTGTCTTCTTCTAACAAGCTTAGGGCTACGCTTGAATTTTCTCAATTAGGGTGTTTGCATTTTAAGTGCTGAGCTTAGGGGATGGCGAAAGCAAAGATAATAGTAGAAGAGAGAAGAAGAATCACAACACAAAGAAGAGAGACAAAGGAGGTATTCACCTGTCACATAGAGAAGAGAGGAGAGAGAGGCGAAACTCATGAAATAACAGAAAAGGTTCTTGGTGGGAGAAATATTCGAATGAAAGCAGATTTGTTATATCCGCTTCATTTGATAAAACAGACTTAGAGAATAATAAAGCAGATTGCTGCTTCTGATAAAATACTTGGGGGTGAGCTAGTTGAGGAAAATGTGAAGTCCAGTAGATACAGTGACATCTTTCTGATATATTTGGTAAAAGGAAGGAAAGCTTAGCATGAATATCTTGTTTGTAAAACAGATAATTTGGTAATATAGCAACAGAACACACTTTATCATATTTATCAGTCAAGACAGAAAATTGTGATTTGGATATGCTGCTTGACAATGATGTTTTATTGATTCCTCCTACGTTTTTGCTAACAATTGGATGATGCAGTTATATACTGTGCAGTACATACCGTAATGCCAGTATTAAGTGAATAAGTTAATGGTAATATGGTATAGCAACTCAACTCAACAAAGCTCTATCCCAACTTCCCCTGAAATTGGAGTTAGATTTGAGTAGCCTGCTCTGATGCCATATGAAATTAGTTATGTATATACAAAACCCTCCAATTAAGTAGGAGCTGGATTGTCCAAATGCTAGTAGTTATGTATAATACAGAACTCTCCATTTAGGTAAGAGCTATCTTATGTTTATGCTTCTGACCATGCAGTCATATTTTTATGACTCGTGGATTAGTAATTCTTCTTTTTGACTATCTATATCCAGCCCATGGAATTCTTATTTCCAAAGGTGTTGTTACTGTCCGTGTAAATATTAACCTGTCAGAAGAAACTTCTGAGATGGATTATTGTTTGATCTAGGTACCTAAATAAAGTTCTAAAATCCATTATTCTATTTGATAATGTGACAGGCATATTCTTATCGCAAGGTTCTTCCCATAATTTCAAAGGACTATCATGCCATTGCTTTTGATTGGATAGGTGAGATCAAAATAATTAAAAATCTCCACTTATGGAGCATTCTGCACTTATTATCATCTCTTTAATTAGTAAAGGGGCGCACAGTTTATACGAAGGTGATTGGGCCTACATTAATTTTGGCGATATTATTTGATTCGGCAATCTCTTCAAAGTATCTTGACTAGTTGTGGAAATGGGCTCCCCTCCCTCTCCCTCTCCCTCTCCCTTCTTGTTCTCTCTCTCACACACGTGCACGCGCACATACATGGACAGGCCCCTAGTTTTCTCTCCATGTTCGCCGTTATGAGTACCATTTTTATTTGAAGAATAGATGATTTTCTACTCCGGTTAAAATTTTCCAATTTAGTTACTTATTATGCTCAAAGGTACCTGTCTCACAATGACAAAGCTACTTCAGATTGTGTACATTGTAAACTAACAATGCATTAAAAAAAGTCTTGCCTTTCTTCCCCTTCTACAGGCTTTGGATTTTCAGATAAGCCCCAGCCCAGATATGGTTTCAATTACACTCTGGATGGTAATTGCCTTTTCAACAACCCAAATAAGTGATGGCAGGATGAAGACTCTTATTCAGATAACATTTTTGTGTGTTACTTTTTATTACGGCATGCAGAATATGTGTCATCTTTGGAATCTCTCATTGATGAACTTGGCATCAACAAAGTTTCTATTGTTGCTCAGGTATATATCTTTTTTCCTGAATTCAGTTGCATATACTGGCCTAGCTACCCATAATATGACATGTTGTGTGGAAATTTCAGCCTGTGTATTTTTTGCAGGGCTATTTTTCACCAGTTGTTGTTAAGTATGCTAACAGTCATCAAGAACAGATAAATGATCTGATACTTCTCAACCCACCTGTATGAACCCCTCTGAACATTTCCATTTTGTTATTGAATTTCTCTGTCATTAGTCATTCTATAGTTTTGACTTTTGAATGTTTCTGGTCGCCCAGATTATAAGTTTGGGATATTGATAGGTGGGTTGCGTGGGTAGATTACAAACATAACTATTGAATCTTTCCGACTGGAAGTCGGACCTTTCTCAGGACTTCTGAAATAAGATCTCTCCTTTGTTTCTTTTTTTTTTTTTAAACTTTTTTTTGTTAACCAAAAACACTGAGGTTGGTGTTGCTTGACCGTCATTTTGACTACTCATGTAATTGGCTTTACTTTATGCCTAACAAGTTGTATGCTGGTAAGGACAAATTGTATGCTGATAAGAACTCCCCTTTTAAAGGTAAATACTCTAGGCCAGACATAAGCTATGATGTAAAAGCACAAGCCTTTTGATTCGTCATTTTATTGAAAGAATCTTATAGAAAAACATGAAATATTTTGTATACTAGAATTGTTGAACCAGAAAAATAAAGAAATGCACAAACATGCATCACATGGTTCCAAGAAGAAATCTGGTTGAATACAATGAGGTCATTTAGAAGTAAAACCCCTTCAAAGCTTTTACCACATGGAAACTGGCTGAGTGTAAATTACTCTACTTTCCTGGGAGAGATCTGTCTCATTTCAAAATCATCTATAAGATCAGTGAAGATGTGAGACTCGGGGGGAAGTTCTTGAAGTGTGACTAATGAAATAAAACATACATGCACCTATACATGCCAATATATTTGTAGACATGTGTTTATTTCTATTTTTATCCAAGTGTTTCTGTATGTGTGATTGTATCATGCTTATTGCCGTGTGGCCTTTACAAATGATGGAGACTAACATGGTTCTTTTCCCTATAAAAGCTAACGGGCAAACATGCCAACCTGCCTTCAACACTCTCCATATTCAGCTACTTTTTGTTGGGTGAAATTTTTTCTCAGGTAGGAAGTAAAAAAATTAGTATACCATTCTGCTCTTTTACGTAATATATCTATGGATTTTTCGGACCAGAATTGTTTAATGCAAATAATGGACTTGCTTTTCTGCCAACCAGGATCCTTTAAGGGCCAGCGATAAAGCTTTGACAAGCTGTGGTCCTTACAAAATGAAAGAAGATGACGCAATGGTTTATAGAAGACCTTACCTAACTTCTGGTTCGTCAGGTTTCGCACTGAACGCAATTACTAGGTCGATGAAGAAGGAACTTAAGGTGTGATTTTCTTTCCCTTCCCACTTATTATGTCTCGTTGCAAGATGTTTCCTTTTTATTAACAAAGGGTGCAGTTGGGTTTTACGAAGGCAGTCTTTGGCTGCATAATGAAATGCATGTGTCTAGAGTACACTTCAAAATTCGTGATCTGGACCGGGGAGAAGTTTTAGTGGAACAGAAGAATGTAAACATATGAGTAATTTAAAAAAAAAAAAAGATTTTCAGCTGCTGGCATGATTTTGAGAAAGGAGCAACATTTTTCCAGAACTGTTGTATTCACGCTGGATGTGTATATGGAACTTCTTTATAATCCTTAGACACACATTAAAATTTCCCTGTCGGTCCTTTTTACTCTAACAAGCTCTTTAAGAGATGATCAAAGTAAAGCGCAATTCTTGGACACATGTGAGGACTTTACGGTCGATATTTTTATGGCTTTGGCCATAATAATTAATGGGACGTGTCCGCAAATGAATGGGCAAGTGACACGTGTTCTTGACACCATTGGTCCACCTCGGCGTATTGTCCTGGAGGGCTTGTTGTGACCTCGGCTCGAAGGAGGTACCTCGGTGTGCTTTGTCTTCCCTCTATTTGTTGTCCATGTCACCTCGCCATACATGTAGCATGTCGGAACTTGGTGAACAGTTACCCTGATGCTAGTCCTAGCCAATAAATGAGCTGAGATCTCGAGAAAAATAGGAAAGGAGTAAAGGGCCAACTGAGATAAGTATACCCATGATCGAGAAAAGTAGCTTATGAGGATCATGATTTGATAGCGAAATAGGCTATCAGTTATTGGCTCCCTTCCCCAAGACAGTTAGAATGTTCAGAAAGGTAGTTAAATGACCAATGATAAAGGCGTATGATGTACGAGACAATTAATTCTTGACCCCTTGAAGGGGAATTGATGAAAATACCCTACGAGTGCACAACCATGCCCAAGGCACATTAAATAATTGTGCATGGGCCTGGGGTGTATTCATTGCTCGGCATAGCCGAGAAACGTACATTAAGTTCTCGGGGACCCGAGTGTAGGACTGCAAAAGGTTCTAGTACAAGGAGAAGTAGAAACTCTAATCAAGGTGTGCGCACTAGATGTTGTCCTCAGTACGAGCCAACCGGGTGTTTTCCCTCCAAGGGACCCAACTGTCTGCCTTGATTCATTCCTGGAAGGTATAAATAGCACCCTCAAGCTCAAAGCTTAGGTACGCAACCCATTGCCTAAATAGCACCCTTAGCTCAGAACAACCTCTGCCAGAGACTGTTCGGGTGAGGGGGAGAAGAGGAGTCTGATGAGGGATCGACCCTCTCTGTGAAGGACGAAAGGGCCAGGAGACATGCAGCGCGCTGTGATCCTGGTGAGAGAAAATACCATAGAAACGAAAAGGACCCGAGGTTTAAACTAGACTCAAAGAGGATAGAGAGGTCTACATGTGATTGAGACATCGATACCGTCGACAAAGTCATCCAGTCACCATTCACTAAGAACATTAGAGAGGTAAAAGTGCCAAAGAAGTTCGTTGTACCACAGTTCAAGGTTTGCGATAAACATTTTGACCCCGAGGCTTATCTCTAACATTATAAGCAACTAAAGTCGCTATATCACTCAGACCATAGGTTGTTGTGTCGAGTGTTCTCGTTGAGGGTGACACAGCCATGAAATGGTTCGAAACCCTTCCACTGAACAATATATGATCCTAAAAAGAACTAACCAAATAGTTCTCCGTACGGTTTATCATTGGGAGCAAACGTCCCAAAGATATAGGATCCTTGTTAACCCTCCTGCGGAGAGAAGGCAAGACGCTCTGCCAATATACTACTCGCTACTAGGAGGAGGTTAACGAGGTAGAGGGGGTGTTCCGAAGTTATGGTGGCCGCTTCTTTCCGACTTAGGTTGTCCTAAGATACAGACCTTTACAGATCCCTAACAAAGCAGACACCGATGAACATGGGTGAGTTGATGACCCGTATCAATAAGTACTCGAAGGGGGATGACGAGATGATAGGGAGTCGGGGAAAGAATTTGGCCACAAAGAAAAAAGATAAAGACAAGATCCTTCCTAAGAAAGGTTTGACTCCGGCAACAGGGAATTCTTTCAGGGGACCCTACACCGTGTTCAAGGAATCTATTTATAAACTGTTGCACAAGATCAAGAAAGAACCATTTTTCAAGTGGCTACCCAAGATGAAGGGTGATTCTCCTCCAGGAGCCAGAATGTCAGGTGTTCTTACCACAAGGATGGGGGGCACCTCACCAAGGATTGCATAGTATACAACTCAATCCTGAAAAAGTTTGTCCAAGAAGGACATCTCCAGGAGTACATTGAGAAGGAAACGCAGAGCGAAACAATCGTCACCGTTGACCATACCACTTTCTGTAACAATGTAATTGATGTCATTCGTGTTTGCCCTTTGAAACGGCCAAACACGAATGACATCACACCTAGAAGCCGTCGCAGCAAGAAGAAGTTCACCAGCATAAAGAATAGAACATTAAAACAATAATGGGTATTCACCTACCACATGACATGCCTCCCTTACTGTACAACAAAGCATTTCAAGTAAAAAAATTCACATATACCACTTGGTGCAGTTCCTTACCTCCAATTCAAAAAAAACCTTTGGTAGTGACCCGACCTCCCCAAGAACCTGTCCCACAGGGGGGCACATCACCAAGGATTGTCGAGTATACAAGTCATTCCTGGAAAAGTTGGTCCAAGAAAGACACCTCCAGGAGTACATTGAGAAGAAAATGCTGAGCGAAACAATTGTCACTGTTGACCATACCACTTTCTGTAACAATGTAATTGATGTCATTTGTGTTTGCCCTTTGAAACGGCCAACAACCAACACCCTCAAGTCTGACCTAAAGAGAATTACCTTTGCCAGAAGGGTGGAGAAGGAAAAGGATAGAGGCTAAACAAGTAAGAAGCTACGGGTGGATCAAAGTGGCAATACCTTCTCAAATGCCAACCTTGTTGGCGTTGTCTTTCCCCGCGAGGACGTCTTGATCATACCTCTGTGCATTTCAAACTTCAACGTCAAGAGGGTCTTGGTCGACTCGGGGAGTTCCTTAGAGGTAATGTACCTCGATGTACTCAAGCAAATGGGCCTTAAGTCCAAAGACCTGATGCCCCTCGTCGAATTCAATAGATCGTATGCCCTACCCCTAGGAAAGATTACTCTCTCGGGCATTGTCAGACTTGTCACGATCAATACAGAGTTTTGTGGTGATCGATTTCAATTCACCATACAACATAATCATTGGACGGACTTGATTGCACTCACTCGGAGTAGTGTACTCCACCTATCATCAGAAGTTGAAGTTCTCCATTACGAAGGGAATAATGGAAATCTGTGGAGACCAAGCCTCATCAAATAGTTATTTTTATGCCGCTGTGAAAGTCGGGGTCATGTCCAAGGAAAAAGAATGTGCCCCAGAGGTAGGGGTGGTAATTTTTGACACGACACGATAACTCGATACGAATAAATAGGTTTGGGTTGATTATTTTTTGACACGAACCCGTGTATGACACGACCCGTCAACACGAAATGTTAATGGGTCGTGTTCGGGTTCAACCCGCTTAACCCGTCAACACGAAATTTTTAACTCGAAAGAGATTATCTTGGCCTTTTCGTTGCATGTATGAGTTTTCATGTTTTGATAGCTTATTTTTTCCATTACTTCTAATGTTTAATTTGATTACGAAATATACGATTAACATATTTAATTAGTATTATAGAAATAAAATATTAATTATTTGTAACTGTTTATCAAGCACTGACATAATTATTGTATAAAAAAAGATATTATTACTCATTATTATTATTATTATTAGATTAATTTTTAATTTGTAGAAAAAATATGAGGAGGAATTCAATTAAGTGAAAATAAAATTTTAGAGTTAAATTTTTTATTCAAAGTTTATGTGGGTTAACACAAATACAAACACGAACACGACACGAAAATAAACAGGTCAACTCGACACGACACGATTAGTTAAATGGGTTGGGTTAGGGTTGACTAATGTTCGACACGACTAATATTCGATACGACACGAACCCGACACAACACGACTCGATTGCCACCCCTACCCGGAAGAAGTATTGAACAAATAGCAACTACAGTAGGGGAAGTTGAGCATGGATGAACCGTGAGTTGACCTAGTTGACCTCTTAGTAGAGGACCTCTGAAAGGTATTCCTAAAGGAAGGAGATGAGGAGATATACTTCTTAATCAGCTCGACAATGTCCACGACAGAGTAGAAGGAGATGGCAAAACTTCTTGGGAAAAAATGTACATGTGTTTGCATGGGACGCTGTAGAAATAAAAGACATAAGTCCTGATGTCATAATCCATAAGCTTCATGTCAACTCTAATCATAAGCCCATCAAACAAAAGCCTTAGCATTCGACACCTTATCGAGCCCAGGCGGTCAATGAAGAGGTAGAACGACTCTTGGAAGCTAATGCCATCCGAGAGGTGCAATTTTTCGAATGATTATTAAACACTGTCTACGCAAAAAAGAACAATGGAAAATGGTGTGTCTGTGTTGACTTCACGGATTTGAACAAGGCTGTCCAAAGAATGACTACCCCCTCTCCAAGGTCGATCAGCTAGTCGATGTCATAGCGGGACACGAACGCATAACCTTTATGGACGCACGAACCAGTTACCACTAGATACCCCTCCATCTGTCTGATCAACAAAAGACTGCGTTCATCACTCCAAGAAGGGTCTACTGCTATAAAGTTGTGTTATTTGGGTTGAAGAAAGCTGGTGTTACCTATTAGAGGTTGATAAAACCAGATGTTTAAGCGACAAATGAGGAATACCATAGAAGTGTACATCAATGATATGCTGGTCAAAATTAGGCATCGAGGCGATTACCTGGCGGAACTGGAGGATACCTTTGATACACGCTATAAGTACAAGCTAAAGTTTCATGCGACTAAGTGTTTCTTTGGAGTTGGCTCTGGAAAGTTCCTTAGTGAGTCGCCAAGGTATCAAGGCCAACCCAAAGCAAATATATAGGTTATCATGGATGTGCATAGTCCCCGGACTATGCACTATTCGCGACATCCAAAAACTCACAAGAATATTGGTCGGCTTGAACCGTTTCATATCCTGTTCCTCGGATAAATGCAGACCCTTTTTTAGCGTGATCAAAAGGCTTGGGAAAGATACTTGGAAAGAGGAATGCGAAAAAGCGCTCAAAATAATCAAGGGATACCTCAGGATCCTATCGACCTTGTCGGTCCCAAAGCGAAGGAAGAAATTATTTCTCTATTCAGTTATTTTTTGAGTTCGTCGTTAGCGGTGTACTGGTTCATGAGTGATAGCAGGAACAGAAGCCAGTATATTACGTGAGTAAAGCCCTTCTAGATCCATAAACGAGATACCTCCCCTAGAAAAGATCGCGTTGGCGTTAGTCACGATCGCCCGGAAGTTAAGGCACTACTTCCAAGCATATCCCATCACAGTCTTGACGGATCAACCTTTGAGGGCCATCCTGAGGAAATTTGACCTTTCCAGAAGAATAACAAAGTGGGCAGTGGAGTTAGGGGCACCCAACATCCATTATAAACCCCGCACGATGATAAAGGGTCCATTCTTGCTTGAGGAAACACCCACGGAGGGGAGCCACGTTGGCTCCTGGAAACTATACGTGGACGGATCCTCCAACAGCAAAGATTCCGAAATTGGGGTATTGTTGGTTTCCTCCGATGGATTACTCACAGAGTAGGCTGTACGGCTATGATTCAACGTGTCTAATAACAAAACTGAATATGAGGCTTTCTCGGGACTCAACCTTACCAATGCAGTTGGGGCCGTTATACTGTTAGATTTTTGTGACTTGTTGCTAGTGGTTAACCAAGTCAATGGAGAGTTTGAAGCAAGGGATTCGAGAATGAAGGCTTACTACCACAAAGTCATGATGTTGTTCTAGAGGTTTGAAAAGGTAAAGGTCAAACAAGTTTCCCATACTAACGCATTAGCATTCCTGGCCTCGACATTAGACTCTAAAATGACCCGGAGGATCATGGTGGAATATCTTCCAAGCTCCAGCATAGATGACATTCCAGAAGTTCTAACAGACTAGGAATGGAGAAAGTCCCCTAGTTGGATAGATCCCCTTCTAAAATTCCTTGTGATGGGGAAACTCTTGGATTTTCCCAAGCAAGCTAAGAAAGTAAGGCTAAAGGTGCCAAGATTCTAGGCCTCCCCAGATCAAAAGTTATACCAGAAATCTTTTTCAGGGCCCTATCTGCTTTGTGTCTGCGAAGATAAAGTTAAGCCTTCCTGTATGACATGCACGAAGGTATCTGTGGGGGGCACGAAGGCGAAAGATTCATGGCCCATCGAATCATGTCATTGGGGTATTGGTGGTCATGTATGTAGAGTGATGTGCATGTCTACGTACGAAAATGTGATCAATATCAAAGGTTAGCCCCCATCATTAAGCAATTGACAATAGAGTTGTATCTACTAACCAATCTTTAGTCATTCGCCCACTAGGGGCTCAACTTGGTGGGACCCTTCCCGAAAACCCCGAAAAATAAGAAGTTCTTAATAGTTGGGATTAACTACTTCACAAAATGGGTTGAAGTCGAGTCATTAGCACACATCAGGGATATGGACACCGAAAGGTTCATGTTGAAGAATATAGTGACAAGGTTCAGGATCTCCTGTGCATTTGTGTTAGACAATAGGACTCAATTTACCAGCGGACCTTGGAAGTCTTTTTACGAGCATTTGGGAATCTGAACTACTACTCCACGCCTTCCTTCCCCAAGCCAACGGGCAGGCAGAATCCTCTAACAAGACTATCGTTAACGGAATTAAGAAAATGCTAGAGAAAGGTAAGGGAAACTGGGTTGAGGAGTTCTTGAACATCTTGTAGGCCTACTAGACGACTTGGCACAATTCAACGGGCAAGATAACTTATGCCTTCGCTTATGGGGTAAAGACAGTCATCCCGTTGGAAGTTGGTCTCCCCATTATAAGAACGCAGACTTTTGATACATGAAAGAATGATCAACAACTCACCCTAGACTTGGATTTCATAGAAGAAAAGAGAGAAATGACCGCCTTGCGATTAGCAAAATACTAAGTAGGGGTATCTAAACTCTACAACAAGTGAGTTAATCCCCGAGAATTTCAAGTGGGCAACCTGGTGCTTAGAAAAGTGGTCGAGAACACTCGCGATCCAACTAATGGGAAGATGAGGCTTAACTGGGAGGAACCTTACAAAGTCATATCGATAGAGGATCTGGATCATACAAACTTGAGGACATGGAAGGAAGCGCTGTACTCAGGCCTTGGAATGTAATGAACTTGAAAAAGTACTACTTTTCAAAGAAATAACTTGTTGAGTACATTGTCCAGGAAGGGGCATAGCCTCGGAGGTAAGGTGCGCATATCGCCCTCACCGCTGAAAGATATAAGGGAATGAAACTTCCCGAGGGAGCACGACCATAGGGGCAAAGATGTTTAGAACACTCTTGCATCGGAGAAAACTGAGGGAGCAAAGCCTCTCGGAGGGGTCCGACCCCTGGGTTAAGAACTGCTGAGTGCACCAATGCCTTTATATAAAATATGACGCCTTGAAGACCAGGTTAATGCAAAATGCATCTTGACTGAGGAAAAGAAAAAGGGAGGATGCTCGGATTTTTCCCATGGTTGGAAAGGATTGGACATCAGGTCCCTAACGAGACATAGCCCCATAGGAAGATGAAATCAGTCAAACACTTAAAAAAGAAAAAAATGGTTTGTGTCCCTCAAGCTACAAAAAGGGAGATATAATCACAAAAATAGGTCTAAGATGGACCGGTGATATCGCCCTCGATGCCTCGGTGGGTACTCCGGTAGCCCAAAGTGTCTTGTCTCATCCTTTCTTGAAGAACTCCTTTTTCGCCTCCTCAAATGCCACCACGATGACATTAGCACATCGATTGACTATCTCCTGCTCTAACAGACTCCTAGTGTCCAACTCAAACCTTAATTTGTCCAACTCTTGAGTAAGGGAGACACAAGTCTACTCTGACTTAGACACCTTTGCCTCAGCCACAAATGCCAGCTTCTTGGCCTCGGTCATCCTCTTCTCAGCATCGGCAAGTAGGGCCTTGTTCTTGTCAACGTCAGTCTTAGCGTTCGAACTCTCCTTGAAAAACTCAACAATCTGCGTTCCCTGAGTCTCCAATGTCTTGTCCTGAGCTGCCACTTCTTCCTTAGCTACAACAAGCTCCCCTCGGGCTTTTTCAGGGTTGGCACAAAAGCTTGTCACATTCCTGAACCTTGGCCCAATGAGCATAGAAGAGCTCCGCGATGACGGTAACTTACTATGACACCTAGAAGATGAAATCACGGAGGTCAGACACAAAGGTTTAGTTCATAAACGTAAAAATTCACAAGTGTTTTAAGTGGGCCACTAGAGAGTTCTAAATGAGGGAGCAAAATATATGGTTGCTTCCACACGCCCAATGAATCCCTATGTCGGCGCTAAACCAAAGAGCTTCACTCACGGCGTAGGCAATGTGAGGAGGGATGATGATGGAGTCAGACACTCGAATCAGCTCGTTTTTGAGATGGCCTAATCTGACCATCGATAGGTGTCGATGTAGGAGAAGGAGCACGCCGGCCACAACTAGCGCCATCATGTCTTTGCTTGATTTTTCTCTCCTCAATTTGAGGATCTATTGTAAACACGACTGCGGTTGGGTGTCGGCACAATTGGAGCATCGGCAGGATGCAGACCACTCGAGATTATAACCCCAGATCGACGAGTCTATCGCTGGTTTGAGGAAGTGTCCTCGGGCCTCGAGCCACGTCCCTATCCCACGATGAGGGCAACCCGATCGGAGTTGACAACGTTGACAACTCGACGTTGACGTTGACAACTCGATCGTTTGCAACTCGAACGTTGACGTTGACGTTGACAACTCGATCGTGCTTTTCTCTGTCTTCCTCGACGTTGACAACTCGATCGGAGTCCTTCTCAAAGTTCTCGTCGGATAGCTCCCTCTACCTCACTAAGTTAGTCTTGGGGGGTTGGAAAAAATTCCTGTATCCCAGGGTGTAATCAAGCAGCATGTGAGCAGTTTGGTGAAGACCGTTTCCCACATATCGCCAAGCGGTGAAGAGATCGGAAAGATTAAAAAGGTTCTGAGGAGGAGGTGAAGACTCGGTGTTAGTGACTCCTGCAAAGAGAAGGGATTAGAAGCAAAGTACAAAATACCGTGGTATAAGAAGTTGAAGAGCGAGAGAGGCCGACGTACTCGTAGTCCGCCATTGCTTGGGGCACCACAAATCGGCGTACTCTAGGCCAACTTCTCTCTCCCATTGGCCGTCGAAGATATGCAAATCATCCTTGTACCCTTTGTCAGAGTTTAGTAGATGTGTCATGAGGTATATGGTTGGGTCTTAGGCCGTGAGATAAAACCTTTGCTGAGACATCACTCTCACCAAAGTGTAGCAGAAAAGGATGTCCCCCAAGCCAAGATTGACTTGAAGACGTTCATTCAAGGCAACCACTCCCATGATGATCCTAAAAGTGTTTAGACAACACTACCTTGGGAAGAGACGGAATCGGGACAAGAAACGAAGAAGGATAGAGTGAAGAGGGAATCTTATACCTCCCTCTATAATGGCCTTGGTAAAGAAGGGTATGGCTGTCTCGGTGCC
>CM042187.1:5273099-5299786 GCA_023539305.1 Ilex asprella | reverse complement strand
AGTATAAATAATTCAGATTAAATATACGTATATTTAAATTCAAATTCATGAAATATAAAATATCAATTTTTGATTCAAAATTCAAATATCGATAAAATATTAATTTTTTCCAATTAATTTTATTTTAATTTGGATCTGGATCTGACCTATTTAGAGCATTTTTAAGAGGGCTATCTAAAATAGCTACTCAAAATACATTTAAATATTGTATTATCTATTTTAACTAACCACTTTTTCAAACTCACTCCAACAACGCTATCTATTTTAATTAACCACTTCAACTAACTTTCAATAATAAAATCTAAAATATTATTTAGTACGTCATGTCATCACCATATTGATGACATCACATTACGTGTTATGCTATGTCATCAAAATTTTAAAAATTAATGATCAATAATACAAACAAATTAACAAATAAACCAATAGAGGTGTCAATTTTTGACTCGAATGTGAATCCGACTAGAACCGAACCTGACACGAAATTGAAAATAACACGATTCGTTGACACGAGTAATAAATGAGTCAAATTAATATTTGACTAATAACATTATTAATCGGTACTGTAGATAAAAAAAATAATTATTTAACAAGTATTGTAGATAACAAATAAGAATTTTATAATTTTTTAAATAGTGTTGTATTAGTTATCAAATTAAATAATTTTGTATTAACACGAATATTGACGCGAACCTGACGCGTACCGAATCACGCAACACCCATCAAATAAATCAATATCCACATGATTGGGTAAAATATAAACGAAAGAAAGATTGAGTAAAATATACCCACTGAATTTTTTTTTTTAGATTTGAATGTAAGTATGAAAGAAAGATAAATCTAAATGTATGTATGAAATATACCCATAAATATAGTAAAAATGGGGTTATATATTTTAGATAGTCACAAATAGGACTAACTACATCTATCTAGTAGAAATGAGGTTATCTATTTTAAATAGTCTTTTAGTTAATCTTTTGGAGCCATATTTAAAAAAAAGACTATTTAAAATAGCTAAGAAGAAGAGTTTAGCTATCCTCTTGAAAATGCTCTTTAACACATTGTGAAAAAAAAAAAAAAAATTATGGTTGTTTCAGTTTTTATCTAAACACGTGTACAAATATAGTCCAAAACTGACAGGCAGACCACCACCGCCACCCATACACTTCCGCCGCCGCACACACCGCTCATCGCGGCCCCCAAATGCAACAATAGCAACGATCCACTCTCTCTCTCTCTCCTGCTTCAATACTTCAATTTACGCGAAAACCACCTGCGACGGTCCACACCAACCCCCATCCTCTCACTACCACACAGATTTTCCCCCGTTTCAAAACAAACAGGAGACGACCCACCGTTAATCAACAACCCTAAACCTGTTACCCTATTCCTTACAATTATTAATTCGAATCCATCTGCGCCGCACCCAAATTCACCACCCACTTCCCGTCTTCCTAGAAGAGAGCGTGACTACGAATTACGACCTCCCCGACGATTGGATTGATGGCTACAATCCCGCATACAGTTAAATTGGGGTCTCTGATTTGAAATTTTCTGGATTGGATGTTGAGAGTAGCCCATCCAAGCACGAAATTGGGATTTTTGATTTACTGAATTTGTTGGTTATGAAATGAAAATTTCTGACTTGGGTGATGAATTGTGGTGATATGCTGTGGACGAAGGGGGCTCGTTTGTGATTTTGTGTGTTGTAGTGTGCATGTGTGTGCGATTTGAGAGTTTGTGAGAGAAAAATGGTGAAACTCAATGAAGAATAGAGTTGTTGACAAAATTGTTATGCATTTCACACCAGATACTGACTCTGGGAGCATGCCAGAAACCATGGCTACAGCCTACAGAAGCTTCGATGCAGGCGGTCACTACAAAAGAAAAAATTTGGAACAAGAATCTTCAGTAAGTTATTCTTATATCTATATAATTATAATAACTAATGCAAATATGACAAATTAAGTCTCATTATTATTCTAAAGACTAGGTCATACAAAGTTTCGTTCCTCAGTTGACATTTTCATTACATAGGATTCTTGCTCTACGGAATATTGGTACCCAGCAACTACTATCCCGGAATGGTTCTCGTTTGATTGGGCAGTTGGGCACGGTGGTGCCGTACATACAATTATTACAGGGCTTCTTTCAGCTCATATGTTGATTGAGTTCACCTTTGCTAATTCTAACGTTGGAAAGACCATTGTGTAGTCAATTTACATTGGCTACGTTAACCTAGAAATATAATTAGTTCGTTTGTCTTCTTAGGCCGTAATAAGTTCTGAATGATAGCATTAGAGTAAAATAAGAGGAAAAAAATTAAATAATTCTGAACTTGAATTCATTCAGCAAAATCAAAAGTATGATGGTGATAATGGGATAATTAAGCATTTCCTCTGTCATCACTCATGATTATATTTTCAGTGACCGAATGTTTATAATAATAATTTGATGGTGTACAATTAATAGAAATTGTCCTTTTGTCCCCAAGGGTCACTTTGGTTAGCAAGAAAAAAATGATAGGGAGTGAAAGAGATAGAAAGTGAAGTAAAAGAAAAGAAAGTGAAAGAAAATATATTTTCATGTATGCATATGGTAAGTATGATTGCATGAAAAACTTCTAAGAAAATTTTAAAACAATTTCATTTCACTGTTTGAAAGAAATGAAATTTACAAGAATTTTTTTCTAATTGTCTAAATTATCCTTAATTATTTTAACACGGTCTAAAGAAGGAAAAATATTTTTTATTATTCAAATTTAAAAAAGAAATTTGGCTCCTAACCTAATTCAGAGACAAGAATCGACTTGAACCCTAATTTCTAGACAAAATTATATGGTTAACCTAATTTATACAAAATTTTTTAAAATTAATAATTCATTTAATATGTTAAGAAAAATAAGAGTAAAATGAGAAGTTTGGTTATTGAACACAACTGTCTTGTTTTTCCTTATATTTTTTGTAAGAAAAAAAAATTAGTTAGATGTTAGAAGATCTAAGTATAGAAGAAAATTATTATTTTTTTTATCATTTTCTATTTCATGTTAAACAACCACGTGTAAAATTTTAAAATTTTCTCTTTCTTGCATTTTTTAGTATTATCTGGCTAAACAAACGGACCCCAAGGGAGAATCGGGGGAAGGCTCATGTGTTCAAGAACAAGTTTGAATTGTTGACTTTGAATTCTAGTTCATGACCAATTATATCATGTTGTTGCTTCTAGGAAATTGTTGTTTTGTAGTTATGTAGTTCTTATGGTGTTGCTTCTCGGCAATTTTTGCATAATATATATCTTTACTCAACTTGAAAATGCTCATAAGGATACAAGCAATTTGAGGTTAAGAGGCTAACTGAACTAGCATCATAACTTGTTCAATGGATATCAGGAAGATGAACCTGACCCTATTTCTTCTTACACCCTTCACCATTATGAGTCATTTGCATGCCCAATCCAGTCCATCACATAACAATAGTCTCATTGTGGCAAAGGAGATTCCAGTAGGACTGATTCTTGATTTGGGATCATGGTTGGGGAAGACTGTTCATAGCTGCATTACGATGGCTATTTCTGATTTTTACGCTCAAAATAGTCACTACAAAACGAGGAGAGTTCCGCACACAAGGGATTCCCAAGGAGAACACCTGCACACTTTATCAGCAGGTGAGTTTGGTTTAGCTTTGCTGTTATAACCTGTTGAATAGCATCAATCATTTAGGGTACAGATGCACACATCTAAATATCCATATGCACACATCTAACCGATATGTTTTCCGGACGCCTGATTTTGCTTCCATTGCAGAATGCAGCTCTTGATCTTTTGCAAAATAACAAGGTACAAGCAATCGTTGGCCTGGAAACGTCAATGGAAGCAAAGTTTTTGGCCCCATTGGGAGACAAGGCCAAAGTTCCTATCCTTTCTTTTACCACAATTCCTTCATCCTCCAGTAAGTACCCTTATCTTATGCAAATTACACAAGATGAAACCACTCACTTTAAAGGCATTGCTACCATTGTAGAATCATTTAAATGGAGGGGTGTCATTTTTATATACGAGGACACTGATCATGGGAGGGAAATCTTACCATATTTGATCGAGTCCTTCCTGGAGAAAAACCTCCATATAGCTCATAGAACTGCCATTTCCCCCTCAGCCATAGATCATCAAATCCTTCAAGAATTGCATAAGCACATAAGTATGCAAGCAGCGACATTTATTGTGCATATGTCACCTTCTCTTGCATCTCGCCTCTTCTTGAATGTGAAAAGGTTGGGAATGATGAGTGGAGGATATGCTTGGATTATAACGGAAACGACCATGAATCTTTTGCATTCCTCAGATTCAGAAGTCATCAAATTTTTGCAAGGGGTATTGGGTTTCAAGTCTTACATTCCATCATCAAGGGAGCTGCACAACTTTGCTAGAAGGTGGAAACATGAATTGTATACCAAGGACCCTACAATGGAAGTGAACGATTTAAATGTGTTTGGCATATGGGCATATGATGGAATTTGGGCACCGGCAAAGGCTGTTGAGAGGGTAGGGACTGAATCTCCACCTGTAATGGATCAAGGCACGGGATTGAGCTTATTTGACTTGGCTAAAATCAGTGACTCTCAAAGTGGCAGAACACTTCTAAATGAGATACTGCCAACCAAGTTTAGGGGTTTAAGTGGTGAGTTTCAGATTATGAATGGAAAGCTGAAATCGAAGGCATTTGAAATAGTGAATGTCATAGGCAAAGGGGAAAGAACAGTAGGATTTTGGACATCAACAGATGGAATCACGAGAGAAATGTACCAATCAGTCCCCGGTCTTGAAACCATTATATGGCCAGGGGAGTCTACAATTATTCCAAAAGGTTGGATGGTGTCAATGAGTGGCAAAAAGCTCAGGGTTGGTGTTCCAACAAGTCCATGGTTCAACGAGTTGGTACATGTGGACCAAAATCAAGCTAATGAAACGACTGTCACTGGTTTCTGTATAGATGTTTTTAAGGCTGCCATTAAAGCCTTACCATTCAAAGTACCTTACGAAATTATTCCATTTGTGGGTGCTGATGGAAAGAATTTAGGAACGTACAATGATCTTACAGATCAGGTCTATCTACAGGTATGTCTAGTTCCTTCGTAGAACCAGTTCCACATGAGGTCAAATTACATTTTGCATCCATAGATTATTGTCTTGATGTCACTTCATTAGTTTTACTATTGAGTTTCTCACATTGCCCCATCATTTGAATTGGTTTGACATTACTTCAAAACCGATGTCTGGAATATTTTGGACGAGAAATATCCACGTGTCAACAGATTTTGTGGCAAACTGAAATAAAATCACATAGTTTAGATGATAGGTGATCCAACTTTCCATTCAAATGTTAATTAGAGTGTAATGTGAGAAACATGACAATTGAGAGGACAATATGAGACAAGAAGAGTATAATTGGGGGTCAAGGTATAATTTACCATTCCTATTGCACAAAATCTGCAAATGTTTTTCTTATTTTCCGCACACAAGCACAAACATAGGAATATTATATTTGTAGTTTTGTATAGATCGATACTATTAAAAATGGGTGCGGGTGGGTTTGGTGTCCTCCCCCTTTATTGATGGTTACTAATTCTTAATTATAAATCTATTAGTATATCCTATGTTTTCTTTCATTTAACCACTTGTAAATTGCCCTCTACCACACATAACCATGTGTAACTTCCCCTCAATAACATTTAACCACATAGATTTATCTATTCTAATAACTTCTTCACTTCCATATCTTTTTCCTTCTTCCTGTCAGCACATGGGTACCGTGTGTGCGCAACCCCTGGTATCTATTTATCAAACAAGAAACTGACTGTGGTGTCTCTATGTGCTCACTAACTGCATGAAGTATCCTCATATTCTGGAAAAAAACATAAAATCCCAGTTTATTTTGTTATATTAGTAGCTTTAATGCATCAGTGTTTCCATGAACGCGAGAAGGTTCCTCATATTTCAGCAATGATTTAGAGACTCGCCAAGTTTTGTGTTAGTAAAAGTATCCTTCTGCCTAATCATATGGAGATTTCCTGACATTACTGATATGAAAATCTCTAAATTTTATGTGTCATAAGAGATATATTTCTTCTGAGGTGAAATTAATGAAATCTATTTTTTTAAAATCTATTGACTACACATGTCATGTGCGAGTTCTAATGCATTCAAACGAGGATTTTATTTTGTCGTCTGTTGTGTTGTGGATGGACTAGAAATACAATGCCGCGGTAGGGGATGTGACAATCACAAGCAATAGATCTCTATATGTTGACTTTACATTTCCTTATACCGATTTCGGTGTTGGAATGATAGCACGTAAACCGATTGACAACAAAAGCATGTGGATATTCTTGAAGCCGCTAGATGCAGATCTATGGCTAACAAGTGCAGCTTTCCTCATATTGACGGGCTTTGTGGTCTGGGTTATTGAACATCCTAAAACTGGAGAATTCCAAGGTTCACCAGCTCAGCAAATTGGAACTGGCTTCTGGTTCTCCTTTTCAACCCTGTTTTTTGCTCATAGTAAGTCTCTCTCTCTCTCTCTCTCTCTCTCTCTCTCGTACACGCACACACTGCTAAATCCCATCACAGTGGGTTATTATCCTGTTACCCTCAACTCTAATCAAAGATATTTATAAAAAAAAATGATTTTATTTACTTCTAATCAAAATTTGAAATTTGGTCAAACATAGTTGGAAACTAACAACTAAGCTAGAGAGAGAGGTAAGAGGTATCTTGTCTATCCACCTCCTAGTTAGCACACCAGTCTCAGCCCTGGTGACACAAATATGTACCTCCCCCCCTCCCTTTTCCAATAAAAAACAAAACATGGTCCTTTGTCTAAGTTGGTAAACATGCTCTAATGAACAAATTGTGGTGTTTGGCATTGCAGGAGAAAAATTGTTAAGTAATTTGTCAAAATTTGTGGTGATGATTTGGCTCTTCGTGGTGCTTATACTCACTTCGAGTTATATTGCAACTTTAAGCTCACTCTTGACAGTTCAACAGATTCAATTAGCGTCAAAGGGTGAGTATATAGGGTACCAATCTGGCTCTTTACTGCAAGGAGTAATTGTAAGTAACTTGAACTTCAAGGACGATAGGCTTCAGCCATATTCTTCACCCGATGAATATGCTAATGCTTTGTCAAAAGGAAGCAAGAGTAGCAGTGTTGCTGCCATTTTTGATGAAATTGCGTACATCAAAATCTTCCTTGCAAAGTATTCTGCTGACTATGACATGATCGGATCTGAATCAAAATCAACCACCAATGGTTTTGGCTTTGTGAGTATTCCTCTTTCACCTGTCATTAGGCCATCCATTTACACCTAACTGTAAGAAGTAGGAAAAATATAGTTGGTTTCTTATGCATGTTCTTCAATTTACAGGTCTTCCAAAAAGGTTCACCTCTTGTCCCTGAGATATCAAGGGCAATTGCAAAACTGAGGGAGGAAGGAAAGCTTGAAATGATGGAGAAGATATGGTTTAACAGTGACTCATCTTTCATGCCTGACAGTCAAAGCTCTGCCTCTGCGACCAATCCCAGCACTCTGAGCCTTGATAGTTTTCGTGGTTTATTTCTCATTAGTGGTATCGCTTCAGCTTTCGCCCTGTTTATATTCTTCGTTTTCTTTCTTAAAGAAAAAATTAGTGTGAAAAATCATATCTTGGGGATTTTAGCTCAAGGAAAACTGCTGTTCATGATGAAGTATCTCTTCACCAGAAATGCCAACATGATTGGAGAAACCAGTGCAAGGTAATCAATGTGAGCCACTAAGATTTTTGCTGCTTCCATGACATCATGGGCCTCGTCAATATGTCGTTTCAACCCGTTTGAATTGTAATTCTAGCATGTTTTTTGAGGAGGAATAGTCCCTTGAAATAGAGATTGATACCATTCAAACACACTTGTTATAAAGTGATTATATGTAATGGTGTTAATTTCATCCGTCCGCACAAACATAATACAAAATTAACTCAAAAATAACACAACTAATTAATAAAAATAACTAATTACCCATATTGTAAGGGAGAATACTGCTTCATTCTTCTTCTTCTTCTTTTTTTTTTTTTTTGATTTTTGAGCTGATAAGTGTAAGATTTGTTTTAGACTTAAATTATTTTTGATTTGGTTTTGCTGGGGTTTGGATTGAGCATATTTCTAAAATGACACGATTTTAAATAACATCGATTATAATAGTAATGGGTCTTATGGACTACCACTTGTCATTCCATGAATAAGACGAGGCCACATCATTTTGTGCAAGACATATTGTTCATATTTATTTGGTAGAATAATGCTTAAATCCCTAAGATTTGTCATTTAATTATTTAGATTCTTTGACATTTGAAATATTTCACACAAACTTCCTAAAGATTTGTACGCGCGTAATACTTAAACACCTGCAATAAATAAATCAATTAATAAATTATACTTAGATTCCCCTAAAATTTATAGATATATAATACTTAGACCTCTTAAGTTTAAAATATTATATTTAGACTAAAAATACTCCAATCAAAGATAAAATATCAAATATTTTAAATTTTATAACCAAAATTCATTTTTATTGTATCATTTATTAAAATAAAATCAAAAATAAAAATTTAATTTTTTTTCTTAAAAAATCGTAATTAGTATACAATTATATTGTCTATTGGAATTTAATTTGGTTGTTTAAACAACCAAATTAAATACCAAACTATCCCAATTAAAGCTAAAAGATATTGTGTTCATTATAGTTTGACCCCTTGTTTAATTTTTTAATTTTATTCTACTAAATAGTATAATTATATATTAACTATGATTTTTTTTTTAAATAGACTTTTATTTTTTATTTTATTTCAATAAATAACATAATGGAACATGAATTTTGGATGTAAAATTCAATAGATAGTATAATTGAATATATTTGATTTTTTTAATTTTATTCCAATAGATAGTATAATTGTATACTAATTATGATTTTTTTTAAAAAAAAATTAATTTTTAATTTTTAATTTTATTTCAATAAATTATACAATAAAACATGAATTTTGGTTGTAAAATTTAAAATATTTGATATTCTATATTTGATTGGAGTATTTTTTATCTAAGTATAATATGTTAAATTTAGTGGGTCTAAGTATTATATACCTATAAATTTCAGAGGGTCTAAGTATAATTTATTAATGAATATATTTACAGTATGAGTTTAAGTATTACACGTGTACAAATTTAAGGGGGTTTGTATATAATATTTCAAATGTTAGGGGATTTGAGTGGTTGAGTAATAAATTTCAGAAAATCTGAATGTAATTCTCCTTATTTATTTTTAATCAGTGATTCAATAGTTGTTATGAATTTATGCATGTGAGAAGGACAACCAAAATTTGCAAGCTTTTGATCGGACCGGAGAGTCTATCTTTGATCAAATTAGAGAGAGAATTAATCGAGAAACACGTAAAGTAATTCGAACACTTATGACCGTATAACAAAAAATAAATAAAATTATAAGCTTTTAAGTAAAATTTATAGAAGTCGACATTTCCAACATCAACAAAAGATGGCAGAGCAAATCGATGCCGAATTTCAGAAGGCAGGTCATTGAGCATTCTTTGGATTCTAATTTTCAAAGTTCAAATGTGTTATAGAGACGTTAGAATTTTACACAAAATGAGCAACTACATGTCTTCAAGGTAACCAATTTGTTCACGTTAACCACTAGCGACACAGGGGGGGGGGGGGGGCTTCAAGGATAGTCTATGATGTTTGGTCAAGAAGAAATTGTATTAGTAATAAGGTTAGTTGTGTTTAATTCAAGATTCCTAGGCTTTTTGGTCAAGAAGAATTCTGTCACCAAGGTGTATCTCAGCACTGATGTGGCATAATAACTTTAGACAAGGAATTAGGTTTTGAGCAGATCATCTAAAACACAAAATTTTTAAATTTTAGTTATTTAATTCAAAAATTTTATTCCAACAAATTATCTTCAAAACATCTAAAATAACATTTTGTTACAGTGATACTTTACATATTTAGAGTATCATTGTAGCAATATGTAAAAAAAAATTATAATATTTTCTCTCTCTTTCTCTCCTTTCTTCCATTCTCTCTCTTTTTTTTTTTACTATTCAAAAAAAATAATATAAAAAGAATAAAAAATAATATTTTAAAAAAGTAATAAAAAATTTAAAAAATTTGTTAGAGTGTGTATTAAAAAAATGAGTAGCTAAAATAAAAAATATTATATTTTGAGTAGCTAAAATAGTTTTTGTTGTTAGAAATATCTTTTAAGTGAAGGAAAAACTCTTGTTCACATTATAGTTCAAAGTCAACTCTTATTTTTTTCATTATGTTTACATGGGAAGAAAACAACGAGGGTTGTCACTCGGCCCCACATGTCCCAAAATCATATCCTATTAATATTGCTATTGAATTCCTCTTTTTATTGTAATTTATGTAATAATAAATTTAGATGTTTTGAATTTAAATTTTGATAATATTTTGAGTCAAATCATTTTAATTTTAATGTGAATGATCTATCTTTCATCAATTGAAGAGGAGAACACGCACATCGTCGAACTAAAAAAGGAAGAAAAAAAAAGAGATAGAAGACTTAGAAGAGATTCCAATGCTTTTTTGGTCAAGAAGAATTCTATTAATCCCAGGGTCTTGGTCGTGGATCCGGTCATCCAAAAAAAATCACCGTAAAGGGCAGAGGGATTAGGACTATCCCACATCGGATAGTCTTGGAGTTGTGTGTGTGTATAAGTTTTCATCAGGTTGCCTCTTTTAAGAGGTGATTTGGCGTTTGACTTCTTATCGTTTCAGTCAAAAAAAAAAAAAAAGAATTCTATTAATATGCACAAAAAGAGAGAAGAATTTTACTAATTAAATAGGATAAATGCCAATCACAGTCCCTATATTTTAAAATAATTACAAAAACACACCACTTTTTGAAATACTGCTTGTTACCCTTTTGTCCTTAAGAACATCTGTACAATAAAAATTATTTTAGCTACTTAAAAATAATATTTTAATATTCACTCAAACAGATTTTCCATTTCAAAACAAATACAAGACCATGCACCAAGCCAAATCCATCCGCGCCAAAATCCACCACCCACCCCGCCCCGCCCCCTCGTCATCCGAGAAAAGAGGGAGTGACCGCGACTCACGCCTTCCACGACGGTTGGCTTGGACCCGGAAATGCCTTTGACGCATTCGCAGCGAATATATATAATGCAGCGCAACGGTTGAGTGGCCAAATTGGGATTTATGATTCTCTATGGTGGGTTATGTATTGAAATTTTTTGTATTGGTTGTTGAGAGTAACCCATCAAAGCACGAAGTTGAGATTTTTGATTTTCTGAATGTGTGTTGTGAGTTGGTATTATTTGAATTAGGTGATGAATGTTGGTGATGTGTTGTGGTTGAAGTTAGGCGTTTTTGTTTTTGTGGGGTCTGTATTTATGTGCGTGTGTATGTGTACTGTGTGCAGAGAGAGTGAGGAAGGAGAAGACGTGTGTATGGATGCGAGAGAGTGCGTGAGAGAAACACGGGTGAAGAAGATGATGGAGGAGGAAGAGAAAATTTTCATTTTTGGAGGGCAAAAGTGACATTGGAAGAGAAAATTTTCGTGGAAGATGGAAGTGTATAAACTAGAGAGCAGTGCATTGATATTTCAGAAAATTAATGATATGTTTGGCCGGAAGGATGAGAAATAAGAAGGATGAAAAAATAGAAGAAATGAACTTTTTATTCATGAAGGAAGGAAACCCTTTTCATTTTCATTTTGTTTGGTACGATGGATAAAAAGTTAAAAGGATAAATTTTTTATTGTTTAGTATTAGAAGAAAAAAGAAAAAGAAAGGCAAAAGTAATCACTTTTAATTTATTATTATACCCTTAAATAAGAAAATAATTTTTATAATGACATAAAAGTTCAAAGGACTAATTTGCTATATTATCAAATAAATATATTCCATCAAATCAGTCCTGCCTGCAACATGCTTATAAGAATACAAGCAACTGAAGGCTGAGAGGATAACCGAAAAAGCACCCCACTTGCGCCAATGCAAATCAGGAGGAACCAGAGAACCCTGTTATTTCTTATACCCTTTATCCTTATGAGTCATTTACATGCCCAATTTGATCCATCCCGTGACAGTAGTCTAATTGTAGTAAAGGATATTCAGGTTGGTGTGATTCTAGATTTGGAATCACCAGTGGGGAAGACTGTTCATAGCTGCATTACCATGGCAATTTCTGACTTTTACGCTATAAATAGTCACTACAAAACGAGGATAGTTCTTCACAAAAAGGATTCCAAAGGAGAACCCCTGCATGCCTTATCAGACTGTGAGTTTTGGTTTCCAAAGGGTTCCAAATTCTGATTCATCTTCTTGATCTATTATTCAATATATATTAGTCCCCTATTTGCAATAGAAGGTTGCAGTGTTCATTCAATTGTCTTATCCCGCCAAATAGATTTGGTTTTATCTGATACCGACTAATTAGTTTTTACCTGGCTGCTAACGAATAGAGGTATTGATATAAACTTATTACAGCAGCCCAAGGCCACACCTGCAAGATTTCTCTAAGCACACCTGTGGAATTTTGGTCTAGTGACATTGATCATCGGCCAGAAACACCTTAGCCAATTGAGGTTTAGAGTTATAATATGTTGAATGTCATCAAGGATTTAGGAATTCATCTTTTGTGTTCGTTTTTTTTTTTGTGTGTATGTTGGGGGAGGGGGGTGTTGGAAAAAAAGTTTTGACCAATGTTTATATACCAAGCCAGTCTACTGAGCGTGCACAGATCCAAGTAGGATCCATGCAGCTTATTTATAGTCCCATACGTTAATGACTTTGAAAATGCAACCGATACGTTTAGGGTCTTCTGATTTTGCTCCATCGCCAAATGCAGCTCTTGATCTTTTGCAAAATAACAAGGTGCAAGCAATCATTGGCTTGGAAACATCAATTGAAGAAAACTTTTTGGCTGTGTTGGGAGACAAAGCCAAAGTGCCTATCCTTTCTTTTACTACAAGTCCTCCATCCTCCCATAAATATCCTTATCTTGTGCAAATTACACAAGATGAAACCACTCAATTTAAAGGTGTTGCTGCCATTGTACAATCATTTAAATGGAGGGATGTCATTTTTATTTACGAGGACACTGACCATGGGAGGGAAATGTTACCATATTTAGTTGAATCCTTCCAAGAGAAAAACATCCATATAGCTTATAGAAGTGCCATTTCTCCTTTGGCCCTTGATCATCAAATCCTTGAAGAGCTCCACAAGCACGGGAGTAGGCGAACAACAATATTTATTGTGCATATGTCACCTTCTCTTGCATCTCGCCTCTTCTTGCAGGTGAAAGGGTTGGGAATGATGAGTGAGGGGTATGCTTGGATTATGACGGAAACAACCATGAATCTCTTGCATTCCATGGATTTGAAAGTCATTGAGTCACTTGAAGGGGCATTGGGTTTGAAGTCTTACATTCCATCATCAAGGGAGTTGCACAACTTTACTACAAGGTGGAAAAATGAAGTGTATACCAAGGACCCTACAATGGAAGTGAAGGACCTAAACGTGTTTGGAATATGGGCATATGATGCAATTTGGGCACTGGCAAAGGCTGTTGAGAGGGTAAGAGTTGAATCTCCACCTGCCAGGGATCAACAAAGATCATTTCTAAATGAGATATTGCAAACTAGATTTAGAGGTTTAAGTGGTCAGTTTCAAATTACAAATGGAAAACTGATCTCGAAGTCATTTGAATTAGTGAATGTGATAGGCAAAAGAGAGAGAAGAGTTCGATATTGGACATCAGCAGATGGAATCACTAGAGTAATTTCCCCATCGGATGGTGGTCGTGAAGCCATTATATGGCCAGGCGGATCTACAATTATTCCGAAAGGTTGGATGATGCCAATGCATGGCACGAAGCTCAGAATTGGTGTTCCAACGAATCCTGGGTTCAAGGAGTTGGTTTATTGGGATCGTAATCCTCAAACCAATGAAACGACTTTCAGTGGGTTCTGTATAGATGTATTCAAAGCTGCCATTGAAGCTTTGCCGTTTGATGTACCTTATGAATTTATTCCTTTCAATGGAACTTACAATGATCTAGCATATCAGGTCTATCTACAGGTATGTCTATTTCTCAAAATGTAGAAACAGTTACACCTTACATAGATGTTTTTCTTATTTTCTTATGTACATACACACAAGCACAAATATACACATATTTATATGTACAATTGTAAACCTGTCTACCAGTACCACAGTTACACCTTGCGTAGATGTTTTTTCTTATTTTCTTATGTACACACACACATAAATAGACACATATTTATATGTCTAGAATTATAAACCTGTCTACTAGCAGTAAACCCCACATAATTTGTAATAATTTCTCCCCTCATATTTTATATGCGCATCCAAACAGTTCTTACAATCAAACATTTCGTATCCTCAGTTTAGATTTACATAAAATACACACACAAGCACAAATAAATATATTTATATGTCTACAAGTACAACTGTATATCTATCTATGGGGTCACGTTTTGAATCTCAATATCCTTGCATTTCAAATTTGACATAGAAATCCCCTTAATTTTCTCTGGGAGGAAGTGAGAGACTGGTCCGGATACCTCGGTGTCTTCACAAATTATAGGAAGATTACTCGTATTTTAGATATTATGTAAAAACTCAAAGTTTTTATTAGCAAAAAAGAAATACTATGTAACCCAAATTTGCATCCTAAATAAAGGGAGACCATTAGATGAGTGGGTTCTATCAATTTTTTTTTAATGAGACCCACTGATCCAATGATCTCTTTTCATTTGTGATGCAAATTTGGGTTACAAACTTGAATTATATAGCATTGCTCTTACCCAAATATCCCTCTAACTATTTATGTGGAGATCCCTTAACATTGAACCAATGATATAAAATTCTCTAAATTTTTTTGTTTTAACAAAATCAATCTCCCTAAGATCAAATTTGTAATATTTATTGCATACACATTTCCTGTCTCAAGATTCTAGTGTATGCATCCAAATAAAGATTTTATTTAACTGTTTTTTGCGTTGTGGATGGTGCAGAATTATGATGCTGCTGTGGGAGATATCACACCTACGGCCAATAGATCTCTATATGTTGACTTTACATTGCCTTACTCCGATTTGGGTGTTGGAGCTATAGCACGTAAGCCTATGGACAACAAAAACATGTGGATCTTCTTGAAGCCGCTTGATTCATATCTGTGGCTAACAACTGCAGCTTTCTTTGCTTTAACGGGCTTTGTTGTTTGGGTTATTGAACATCCTATAAATGAAGAATTCCAAGGTTCACCAGCTCAGCAAATAGGAACCGTCTTGTGGTTCTCTTTTTCAACCCTTGTTTTTGCTCATAGTAAGCTCTCTCTCTCTCTCTCTCTCTCTATCTATCTATATGCGCGCACACAAACACACACACATACTCTTAAGTGTTTGGTTGTGTTCCGATTTCTCGGCCTAGAGAGGTTTTGAGGTAGACCTTAGAAGGCAAGACCACAAGCTGCTGCAGCAAGACCACCAAACCACTCAGAACAACATTTAGCAAGTCAAAGCCACACGAGTGCCACCAGATTATAGAGCAGTCCTCCACCGAATTAGAGGGCAAAGACCCTGGGGACCAAAAGGCGATACTTAGCCCTCATTTTGTCCCCACTCGATTCTTTGTATTGCTTGCATATAAGGATCTGTATATGTTTTATATATAGCCAAACACTCTAATGAGCTAACAATGGTGTTTGGCACTGCAGGAGAAAAATTGTTGAGTAACTTGTCTAAATTTGTTGTGATCATTTGGGTCTTCTTGGTGCTTATACTGACTTCGAGTTACACTGCAACTCTGAGTTCACTCTTGACGCTTCAACAGATTCAATTATCATCAATGAGGGATCAAATAGGGTACCAGTATGGCTCTTTTGTGCAAGCAGTTCCTGTTAGCAACTTGAATTTCTCGGACAGTACGGGTCAACAATATTTTTCACCGAAGGAATACGCCGATGCTTTGTCAAAAGGAAGTAAGAATGGTGGTGTTGCTGCCATTGTTGATGAAATGCCGTACATCAAAGTCTTTCTTGCCAAATATTCTGCTGACTACGCCATGATCGATTTCAAATCTACCACCAATGGTTTTACCTTTGTGAGGGCCCTTCTTCAAGAGTACTGCTATTTGGCCTAATTTGTTGATTTAATTTGTCGATTTAATCTATTGATGCATTTGGATTAACAGGAAGTCTTAGTATTGGATCGAATTTACTTTCAATCCAATGGCAACTAGTTTAGATAAATGAGTTGGATTCATAAATTATGTCTAACTGATATTATTGTTCTTTCCACATACTATTTATTTGTTCCTGTTGCTGTTCGGAAACATAACACATTAGTATTTTTTTTAAACAACTTAAAGATATTTGGGTTTTTTTTCGGAATACCCAACTAACCCTATCTTATACATGTAAATCAACTCCTCCTATGCGCACATGAATAAATCCATAAGAGTTGTCCGACAAGAACAATCAATAGAATTTTTCTGTTCTTTTTCCTCCTCTCCCCGCTAGGACGTAAAAAGTATGACTAGGGGTAGACAGTATAATCCTGTTGTGTCAATTTGGCTTCATGTTGAAAAGTAATCAACTTTAACTTAATTCATTTAATTGATCATTTTATATGACTTGATACTAACCCATACGTTAATTAGTTGTATCATTTTCTAGACAATGCGACAGAACCTGTCAAGTCTAGAACTTCATTCCCACTACCCATTGGTCCCTATAAAATAAAATTCAATTTCCATCCAAACGCTAGCAAAACTATTGCATAAACAATCCTCTAATCCCAAAAGGATCATAAAATACCAGATCCTGAAATAAATAAAAAATGAAAAAAGCTAAATATTTTTTTTCATGCAATGATAGTTAAAATAGACGTCCTGTTTATAATTGTTAGTTGATCATGCTATATTCGAATTTATGTAAACCATAGTAAGTCTTAACCTATTAATTTTATGTCGAGAAAATTGCTATCCATGTTATAATATGAACAAGTAGTTTTGGCCTTGTAGTTAATTTGCTGTGAATCTTCTTTGCAGATGTTCCAAAAAGGTTCACCTTTGGTCCCTGAGATATCAAGGGCAATTGTATTGCTAAGAGAAGACGGAATACTTGAGATGATAGAGAAAAGATGTTTTAATTCACCATTATCTTTTATATCCGAGTCCCAGAGCTCTGCGACCAAACCCGGCATTCTGAACCTTGGTAGTTTTGGTGGTTTATTTCTTATAAGTGGGATGTCTTCAGCTTTAGCCCTTCTCATATATTTGGTTTTCTTTCTTAGAGAAAAGTTTGGTATCAGAAATATTCCAGCTCAAGAGAAACTTGTGTACATGATGGGGAATCTCTTCACTAGAAATGCAATATAATCAATGTGAACCACTTCAATATTTGATCCTGTCATTGCATCATGGACAGGGTTTCACAACAATTTTGTCTTGGTTCGTACTTTTTTGTCATTCTTAAACTGATTTTTTTTGTATCAATTTTGAGTAAATATTTTTTTGTATCAATTATATTTTGTCCCACTCTTATAGATATTTTTGGCTCCTCCCCCCTAATTGAGATTATATTATTTGTCATATTATCACAAAGAAATTAATCAAAATTTTAAATTCCAACAACATTAATCCGTGTGGTGTGACATGCAAAAGTATACAAGAGGAGACTTCGGAGAAGACTAACAAGACCCAAAAAATAGTTATTTTAGATTATCATACCTAAAAAGAATGGGGCACTTCTCAAATGAGGCCCCAAGCCACCGCCTACGTTGCCTTGCACTTGGGTTGGCACTGTTGGTGGCGAAGGAGGAGTTGGAACGGTGTGCTTCTAGTGGGGAATGAAAAGTCATTTTGTGTCTTTTAGGTAACAGAGAAAGAAAAGTAATGGGTAAGATATTAATGACAATTAAATGGACTAAATTTTAGGTGGCACAGTCTGCTTACAAATAAGGGAGGAAAGAAAATTGAGTAATGTTATTGAGACCTAATTTATTGATCTAATTTATTGACCTAATTCATTATGACCTTTGGATTGACTATGAGTTCCATCAAACATTGAAACTTGATGTTAATTCAATGGTTCCAATGAAACCACATCATTAAGTCAACAAATTATGTCAGATTTTCAGGTCTAAATAACATTTTCCAAAAAAATTTCTTACTCTATGGCCGGAGTAAATATTAAATGTCATTGTTATATTATGTCATCATTAATAATATAATATTACGAATTAATAATAAAACTCTAAAAGTAGGTAAAGTGAATCCTACTTAAATTTACGTGAATGAAGAGTAGAGAGTTATTTGTTTATACCACCGAGTAGGGTGGTCTACTGGTGGTATCGGTCTTACTCCTCACCCAGAGGTTGGAAGTTCGAGTCCTGGAGTCCCCATTAGGGCTTGGTGGTTGGCCGCTATGCTAGCCTAGCTAGGTCTGGTCCCGAAAGGTGTTTCAGGCGCGGTCAGGAGCTTTATGATCCCACCGGTGAGGGCCTAATGGGGTGGTCGTTGGACGCTCTTCCTTGCCCCAACCCCTTTTTTCATGAGCAAAAAAAAAGAGAGTTATTTGTTTATATGATGGGTATCACTGCTTCAGTTTCTTTCATGAGCAGTGCTATATATCTCAAATTTGTATCCCAAATATGCATCCCAAATCAATGGGAACCATTGGATGAGTGAGTCCCATCAATTTTTTTCATTCCAATAGTTCTTATTGATTTGAGATACAGATTTGAGATATAAATTTAAGATATAAAACATTACTCTTCTTTCATTTTGTTGTCTCTCTCACATCCACTCATTTTGATCCTCAAGTTATCCACACAACAAAAAAAAAAAAAAAAACCTAAGCGAAGCTACAATATAATAAGTGCATACTTCTCAATTAAATACAGGAAAATAAACAGCAACCCATATATGCTATAACACTCTCTCTCTCCATGGGAGAAACCCGTCAACCAATAAAGAAACAGAGACATTTTCAATCATGGAAGAGTAATCTCTCTGTCTATATATATGTGTGTGTCTTTTGAAACAGCCCTTGTTGGCCGTTGCGATACAAACACGGTGAGTGCCCTACATATGTAAGTGCATTGTCTTAATTTCTTGAAATGTCAATTCCTTTACAGGTCAGATTTACCAGGACCACACCCAAATGAACAAAACCAGCAATCAACAAGAACATCTTCGTCATGGTTCTCCACCACCAGCGTCCACGTTACAGCACACGACGGCATAGTGAACGTCAATGCCCTCTTCACCGTCGCCGTCTTCATCGGACTCAGTCTCACCCCAAATTTATCCGACCAAAACAACAACAACAAAAAATCATCGTGCATTCCTGACAATGAAGCGGCCAGGACTCTTGTCTTCTATGATGTCGTCGCCTTCAGCTTATTCCTCTTCTCATCTGTCATCGCTCAGGGTCTCAAGCTCTCCATCAACATATTGAACAGCAAAGAGGTTGATGAGCACGTTAAGGCTTACATTAACCTCGGACTACTCAAGGTTGGGATGTTGAGCTCGGCGATTGGGTCGGTGATGGGGTGCTTGTTCTTGATGCTTGCAATGGTTAGTATCATCGAGATCATGTTAGGGTCATTGTCTTGCGGTGGCAAGACAGTTTATTCGGTGGTGACCTTGATTACATTGGTGGCCCTTTCACTTTCTGCATAAATATCCACCGCTGTATATGCTTTTATCAATTGATGATCAAGTGAATCTTTTATGTATTAAGATTTTATCTGCTAGAAAATATTATTTAAATTTAATTTTAAAACATAATTCAACATAACAATAACATCACCAGAATAGTGCAACCAAAATTCAACTACGTCATTTCTATGAACTTCACGTCTCATTTTGCCGACCAATGTTGCGACTCAACTCGCTATGCTATGCTATAATGGTGTGCTGGGTATGGTGGATTGAAAGATAGAAAGACGGAGATTTTGAAGAGCAATGTTATTGAGACTTAATTTATTGACCTAATTTATTAACATTTTCCGATTTTGAATTACATACTTTTTATCTTTTTGGGGTGTATTAGTTTGATGGTATTAGGAAGGCTTAAGGGCTGGGATTGGATATAAATACCAATAAGGCCCACTTATTCTGTGTTTTGCTAAAAAAAAATAATTGTCAGATAATAAATTCGGACTTTTCTTGACCCGCTCTCTAGAGTTGTAATAATTAGGAGTGTCAATTTTTTATACGATACGAATCAAACAAGAAATTAATTTGTTCGACACGAAGTTAAACGGGTTAATGGGTAAAAAGAGGTCAGTACATTGAAGTACGAAAAAAAATATGTCGGGTTCATGTCAAAATCAGGTCAACCTAATTTTGACCTGATTAACTCCTATATTTTAAACGGGTTGACATAATTTGGACATGAATCTGACCTAACTCATTGTAGACTAGTTTAACCCGTTTATGACAGTATAATTTATCTATTATGTATGACTGATGTAGTCTTAATATTATTATTTATTTGTTGTTACTTCTACCATGATAATTGACATTATAGTTCTTCACATTATTATAACATTATAATTGTATAGTTCTTTTTTTAATTTTTGGGTTGAAATTTAAATACATTTTAGTCAATTTCATTGATGAGATGTGATATGTTATTAGTTAAAAAATTATTTGAAATTTTGGATGAATGATTGAGTGGTGTATTAATAGTAATGAACAAGTGTGAAAACAAATTATGTCTGTTAAACATGTTAAACCGGTTATGTTATGTGTGTGAACCCAAAAATAACTTTTTTATTAAACATGTCAAATAGGTCGAGTTCGAGTAATCTATTTAATAGTCAGGTCAGGTTAATGTTTACACATTTCGACATGATTATTACACATGTCAAGTTTGTGATTTAAGATATTTGACACAAACTCGAAATCAACGCAACGCGTTTAACACCCTTACTAATAATCACTATAAGTGTGTTTTTATTTTTTTAAATCACAGGGAGGGTGGGATACAAAATGGCAGAAATTGCAACCGACAGGTTAAGGAACCGAAATTATTTTATTTTTTGGTTGGACCTCGACGAAACCGACATTAATTGAATGGGCCTACATTTTACCCAAAAAAAAAATGCATTGCATTAATATTGGGAGTATGATGGTAAAATCGACAAAAGAATAATCAACAAGCAATTCATCAAATCAATGGGGCCACATCTCACATCCTTCCTATCCAGACAACGGATGGGCCAGCCGAAAGATATTTCCTTGAACAAATATCATAGCTTATCAATAACTACCATAAATTGGTGGAGAAGGAAGCCAGTGTGCGGATGCCTTGGCCAATCTTGGTGTCCTACAAATAGATAAGTCCGTGGAGTTTGATGCTCCTTCTTCCCAGATGGCTAATTTTTTGTTAGCTGATATGATCAGCGTGGCTTTTGTTAGACATTCTGTCTATTTTTTGTTCTATTTTTTTGTTTTTCTTCTTCTGATATATCAAAAAAAATATAACTACTATATGTTAAATGAAAATTAAATTAGTGTCGTTAAGTGTTAATTGAGAGAGAGAGAGAGAGATTTGATTCGTATGGTTTCATTTTTTTTCTTGTGCACGATTTTGTTAAATTTTTGTGAGTTGACTTATGTATAGGTCTAGACCATTAAACATAAAATTTTCTTATTAGGCTTAAGATTTATAAAGTTATTTTGGTATGATTATAATATTGTGGGTTTAAAGTTTAGGTCTCTATATCATGGAACTATGAAATATGAAATTTCTTTTATAGCTGGGCATAAAGTCTACGCTTTTTTGTTTTTTCTATTGGGGCCTACTCTGAGTGGAAACAATTGAAGTAAGCCAAACCAAGCTTATGGTTGAAAACAGCTCTAGATCATATGGCGTTGACCGTTTTCATATAAACATGGGCTAGACTTTGCTATCTCTTGATAAAAAAGTTGAAACAATCTGCTGCAGTGATTACTGCAGCTGCCCTTACCCTCAAAGATGGCTAAAAAAGGAAGACATAGCGCGAGATTAATGTTTTCGGTCACTGAACTTACAACAAACATTCATCATAATTAGGGATGTCAAAATATAACACGACTCATTATCACGACACGAAATTAAAGAATTTGAGTCTTTTTCAAACTAAAATCTAAACTGAAGTCTCTGCTCCACTTATCAAACTAAACTGAAATCTATCCTCTAGCTGCATTCGCCCTTTGGGATTCACTGAATTCATTGGAAACATGAAGTCTCAGACTCTCAAAACAACCAAATCAACATTTTCCTTCTTATATGACTTAAAGACCACAACGACGAGCTTAAAACACGTCAGTAAAGTTGAACCTATCTTACTTTACAAATTCAGAAAATTCATCTCAACCTACAAAACATTTACAGTCCGGAAATAAGAAATTGAGGAAACGAAGAAAGTGTACAATGGCAAAGTCCAATAGAACAACTAATGAGCCTGTTAGTGATGTGAGACGACTACTCTCTTTGATTCTATTTCTTTCACGCTTTGAACTATATCATCAATGTTTCTTGACAGTTGATTGGAGTGTTCTTCCATATCCTTCAGAACCATATCAAGCTGTTCTTGAATAGCTGCAGATCGTTTTCGCTCTCGCTGTAACTCAGCTGTCAACTCCCTAATCTTTACATCTTTATCATCCTGAAATAATCCAAAATGAAAATATGCTGGAGGAAATATATAGTGGTAGACGAAAAAAAAGATGATGGAAAAAAGATCGCAAAAAAGCTTATCTTTCTGCAATGAGTATGACAAAAAGCTAGTGAGAATATGAATGCACATTCTACATGACACTGCAAATTGCACCAAAAGGATCACGGTTGTAGAAAGTATATGTGATGAACCCAATTCTCTGCTTGTACTTAGTAGCCTTCCAGCAGAGCAAGGCTTTTCCTTTCGTTTTCATTTTTATTTCTTCCTCTTCTACTTTTTTTAAGCTGGAAGGAAACAACGGAGCAAAGTTGAGATTATTTATGCTTACGGTCATAGACACCATTTTAGTATGTTATGTGCAGAATATATTTTGAGATCATAGGAGCCCTCAACAATTAGATTGTAACTGAAACACAATCTGGAAAAGCAAAGAAATGAGCAAAATACATAAATTTAGTTTTCCCTTCAAGTTAGAAGTACAGAAATGAACATTGTTGTATCTCAAGCACTTACCGGTGTTTGAGATAGGAGCACAGTGCGACGGCTGTTGGCAGGTGCAACAACCAACGGATGATTGTGTTCCTTAACACATCTTGTAACAACCCACTTTCCACTCTTCTCTTTCTTCACAACAATCATTGCTTTACACCCTTCCCTCGTAATTGCTCTGGGCTTCCTGTTTTCACTCCGTTTCGGTCTGCATTTGCGGAAACCTTCTTTATTACACACAAGTCGACGCCAAACCACCTTCCCATCACGCATTGATCGCCGAAATGCGTCCACTCGCATGACGAAGCCCAAGCGCGTGGCATATGCATCATAGAAGACCTTGGCAGCCTCTTCTGATTCAAACTCCATACCCACATGTGGTTCCATATCCAAATCTCCTCCATTTGTAACTAGCTCTTTCCCATTCGAACTCTCTGTCATCTCCACATCGTGATGTACAGATGGGTCTTCATCCACTGTGGCATAACATCACACTCTGTAAGATTACACGTTTAAACATGATGGAACCAACCTTCCACCCCAGTTAGCCAAGCTTATGTCATGAAACTTCATTTAATTTACAATAAAAGTGACTAGTTCGACAAAATTAGTCAATAAACCTCATATTTTGTGAATGAATGCGAGATGCGTCAACCCATGGAAGCTTATTATTATCGATGCCAGCACTAACCTTGTCCGACAAAACCAATCATTCATTCCAGGCAGCTCAATTGGTTTCGACCAAAATATAAATATCACTTTATCCATTTCCTTTTTCAATTAGAACAGAGAACACAATAAACCCTAGACCCAGAAAATTTAGAGAAAACTCTAACGTAACTAATTTTCCACATAATCAGACAAAGCTAGAGTCATTTCTATACATAAAAATTCAGTAAAACAGAGGTAAATGCTAAAGAGTTAACATTCGAAAAGCAAGTTTTGGATCTGGGTGTAACACTATCTAGAAGCCAATCCTTGTAATGATGAAAATCAACTCACTCTAATTCAATTTAGGGGACCAAATGATGAATTTTTTTTTTTTTCCTTTCTTTTGTGAATTCCCAACAACCAAACAGTTCTGATCAAAATTGTTAAAACCAACCTGCCGGATATCTAGGTTTTTACATTCCCCGGAACACGGTGGAAGTCAGAATATAGATCAAGAGTCATAATATCCACGGCTTGTTCACAAAATTGAATACAATTATGCGATTAAAATCAATAACATAACGGAAATGCGAGACTTACTAGATTCGGAGTTCCAAGTCCCACTCAATTTCTATACAGCCTCGTGCCTCGTCCGTTGGGGAGAGAGAGAGAGGGAGAGGAGGTTTTGAAGTGTTTGGAATGCGACGCAATTACAAATGAGCTCAAGAAGCAAACGCGAGGTTCTTCTTCAATTTAAGGTACAATACAATTCGTTTATACCATATCAAGTTTGGTGGGGGCTATTTTCACCTTTTAAAAAAAAAAATCCCCTTCATTTAATCATCTTATTACAAATTACAAAGTTCATCTTTTTTATACCCATTCCATTAGTTACTAAAATTTTTACTAATTAAAAATTAAATTTATTTTATTTTAACCTATTATATAGGCAATGTTCAAATTTTTGTTTTAATGTATTATTTCAGTACAAAAATATTTCAGAAGTAAAATAAAAATTAATAATTATTTTTAAAATATTAGTCAAAATATGATAAAATATCTTAAATCACCTAAAAATATTCTAATGATATAGGTGAAAATATATTAAAAAATCTCAAAACACCTCGAAATAATATAGTTTATCTCGAAACATTAAAATTTCACTACAATTACTAATTTGGTTTCTGTGTTCTTTGAGATAGATTTAATAATTTAATTAAATGTGTATAAATAAAATGAATTTAGTAACTAACGAAGCGAGTATAAATGAAAAAAATTTAGTAGTTTGAAGTAAAATGATTAAATTGGGTAGGAAAAGAGATTTAAGGGATAGGAATAGCTCCACCCCCTTTAGGCCATGTGTTGTTTGGGAGATTAAATGATATTTATAGGGTGGGATAAAAAGAAATAGTACATGAAGGCCATCTATTACCTTATTTGTTTGACATTTTACACACAATATTATTTTTTGGATCATAATACCGACTCATTTACATAGTGTCCGTTAAACCTTATACATGATATAAATGAATACCACCTACCCGGTGGTATTATCTTTATGGTATAAACGTAAGGACGATATAAGAGAAGAAAATGACACAAATGCCCTTCTCTGTGAATAGTTCACATATAAAAAATTTATTTTGAATTTTTTTCTTGTATTATATTTAAGTGTACGGTGTCATTGATTTTTTAAAAAAAAATTTTAATTTTTTTTCCTTGTATTATTTTTAAGCATAAGATATCACCAGTTTTTTTTTTTTTAAAAAAAATATTTTGAATTTTTTCTTTGTATTATGTTTAAGTGTACTGTGTCATCAATTTTTTTTTTATTTTTTTAAATTATTTTAAAAAAATTTCTTATATTATGTTTAAGCGTATAGTGTCATCAATTTTTTTATTTTTTTTAATTTATAGCATTAGATTCTTTATTTTTTATATGAATTTTTTACATTATTCGTAATTGTTTGGGTATGGATTGTCGAATCATGTATTATACCAAACATTGTGCAAAAATATTAGACAAACGGAGTAATGGAATGAATGATGTTAAAAATAAAATGATATATTTGTTATATAAGATGTGATAGAATAGATGGTTATTTGTAAGACTCATCACCATAGTATCTATTGAACATTGGAGGGGATTGGAATATTTTTTATTATCGGTACTAATTTCTATTGGTATTGGAAATGTAACCCAGGATCAATACCCCAAACAAACATGCCCTTGTAGTTAGAGAATTTAAGTCTTTTTCAAGTCATCTATTTTGTAAATGAGTGAACTCGATGCGACATGATGAATATACAAATCTAATATAAGTGAAACTAATCAAAAGAAATACAAGACACGACTCTTTTATATATCGATTATACATTACACGAACTCGATATGACATGATTAATTAAATATAAATTAATAAACAAATCGAATATGAATATAGTACTTTTGATACGAACTTGTTAAGGCCTCAAATGCACCCATTTCATCTTACATGTTTTTCATAGGCTTTTATTTTTTATTTTTTAAAAGTAATTTCTTTTAAGGAAATTAAAATTCACCCTTAATTCTATATACTAATTTTAAATAATATAATTAAAAAATAATTTATTATTTAAAGTATAAATATTATATAATTAATATTTATTTTTTTGTATTATAGAGTATCTTCGATTCTTCGGTCCCGAACATTACTTGTATTTTACTATTAATGCAATAATCACTATGAATTGTTCAAGCGAAA
>CM042187.1:5248502-5272699 GCA_023539305.1 Ilex asprella | reverse complement strand
ATTTTAAATATAAATATTATATAATTAATATTTAATTTTTTGTATTATAGAGTATCTTCGGTCCCGAACATTACTAGTATTTTACTATTAATGCAATAATCACTATGAATTGTTCAAGCGAAACCGAAAGAAGCCGCACTCGCGCGGCTGCGCGTAGCTGATTAATGAAGGATTTAAAGGTTGAAGCCATTTATTTTGACCTCCTGAGCAAAAACCCTAGGCCAGTTTCTCTGAGTTGTAGAAATTAGGGTTTTGAAACTGGGGATTTGATCTTCTGATTGATTCTTAGTGAGTATACAATACACATCCTTCTTATTCTCATATGCTCAGATCAAGATTCCTTTCAAATTTTTCTCATGCCTTGCGCTTTCCAACTCTCTGTCAACGCTAATCAATATTGCCATTCAATTGCCCCCCCGAAATTCCCAACCATTTATTTATATTAATTAAAAGCTGCTAATTTTATCAATAATTTTGGGGCATTTTGTCATCGTATATACATTATTTGAAACCAGTCTGAATCATGTGTCATCGTGTTCCTAATCCCATGTTTCTATGTTTTTTCTAATCACATGTTTGGTTGCCCAGAAAATTAGTCGCGCCCCAATAGAAAAAATAGCTTTGGTTTTATGAATTTTGTATTTAATTGACTCAAAACTGGAAAAATTATTGGTAATCATACTTGATATCATGTTGCAGTGGATTCAAACATTAGAGATGGGGTAGCTGACAGCACTGACGAAGGGGTCATGGTTGATTTGGAGGGAGGTGATGTTCTTGAACCATATGTGGGTATGGAATTTGAATCTGAAGAGTCTGCCAGGCAATTTTATGTAGGATATGCCAGAAGGGTGGGATTTGTGGTGCGTATTATGCAACGCCGTCGATCGGAGATTGATGGGAAAACTCTTGCTCGTCGACTTGGATGTAACAAGCAGGGGTTTTCTCCTAATTATAAATGCACAATTGGACCAGATCAGAAGCCACGGCCTAGTGCACGAGAAGGCTGCAAGGCAACAATTTTAGTGAAGATGGAGAAGTCTGGAAAATGGGTTGTTACGAGATTTGAGAAGGATCATAATCATCCTTTGGTTGTTACTGCCCATGGCTTTACAACTCCAGTGAGTTTTTTTTTCCCATTTTTATGTTATTATAAATTGCCAGTCTCTTTTCTCATATTCATTATACATTGCCCATGTTTATATTCTTGGTATTAGTTATAGAACAATTAGAGTGTTGCTGAAACTGAGGCTCATGGAAAGCCATGGGTTAGAGGTCTGATTTTTTTTCAGAGGAAATGCTCTTGCTTTTAGGTGTAGCTTTGAATTTTCGGTCACCTGATGCTCTCAGTATGGGCATTAAGTGCGAACCCCTCATGTGGCATTCACCTTGCAGCAATTTATTCTTATGCATCTAGGGTTCTTATATGCGCACTATTAACTGTTCCACTTAGTTGCATTCTTTTTTCTTTAGCAAATCCCACGCTTAGCTGAGCTGGTGTTTATGACTTTGTGAAGTTAAAAGTTACATTTCTCACAATTTAGATTCTCATACACCAAAAAAAATTTGGCATGCGATGTTAATGCCTTATGCTTTATCAGTTTTACCAGATCCAACGGTGAAATCAATGTTATTTTGAAGAAATATGGATCACAATGATATAGTAATATGATGTCAGTATGTCAATTTTATTTTTCAAGAAAAGAACTGATGTGAATATCAGTTTTACTGAAAAATATACTCATACTACACAAGAATTTGTATTGAATCTAGGGGACATGCTAAGAGAGAGAACAGTGGACAATTTGACCCCAAATTTTATAAACTAAGTCCATGTGTTGTTACTAATATATGATATATATATATATATATATATATATATATTTATGGACCAAATGTTCCCATCTCAGCTGCTATAGAAATTCTATAGTAAGGGAATAGGATTCATGTCTTATCATTGAAATATATCCCAACAAATACTGAACTGAAGACCATTGATTTGGAAGGCTAGAGTAGCTGATTAGGGGGGACTGGGATGATTTGGAAGGCTGGAGCAGCTGATTAGGGAGGAATGGAAGATCATTGAGCTTGAATGAATAAGAACAAGAAATTATATTTAGAGGAAATAAGAGCATAAAAAAGATGATCTTTTTGGCTTTTTTTTTCAATGTTGTTGTTGAGGGATGGGGGACAGATGAATTCTCCCAAAATGGAAGATGTCATTGATATGTCTTGATAACTATATGCAATAACCGGCATGGTTGAACACATTGGCACCTTCACACAAAGATGTTAAGGGGGATAGAATTAACATACCTTTATTTGATACAAAAGTTCGAAACACAAGTATATGTGCATAGATACTTGAAGATGGCAGCGAAAATGAATATGTTGATGAGAACCCTGAGAAGCCTTTTTGCGTCGTGGATACTTGGGGAACAACTTTTAGGATGATCTTTGCCATGAGCAATGAGTTCATTGACGCCTCATGTAAGGCACAGTTGATGAGGATGCTGAAGGTGAACATTTATCTTTATAGGTGGTAGTTTTTGATATGTAACCTTAAGTGTGTTTTACCGTTTCAGTTTCTTACAAATAACTGATTTGGTCATTGACAATTGTAGGGTGACAAGGATAAAAAAATTGAAGAACTTACTCGCCAGTTGAAGATTCAAGACCAGTTATGTGCATCTTATCGAGAAAGACTACTTAAGCTTCTGTCTGATGTTGAGGATCAAACTGATCAATTATCTTCCAAAGTTCAAGTAATTGTTGACAATGTGAGAAAAGTTGAAGCTGAAGTACAAAATCTTTCATGCCATCGATAGCCTCAGCGTTTAAAGCAAGCTGTCTGTCATGTGCATGTAAGATCTGTATATAATTTAAGTTCAATTTCAAGTTTTCTTCTTCTGTACAGTATTTGCTCTTTAAATTTCTTTTTATCTGATACAGCATTTGATCTTTATATCTGGCTCTTTTACTTGGGATGGTTAAGAAAATTTTCTCAACTGCCTCCTTCCAAAATTATTTAACAACTTTCAAGAATCTTACATGAATCAAGACATAGTCATGAAAATATTTGCAGATCCTTTAATTGTAGGTCATCTTCTCTGTATTGGTGTGAACAAATTTATATATATATCAGAAAATATTTGATTTCTTGTTAGGTGATCTGATATTGAACAAAACTGGGATCGAAAATTTATGAGAACAGAAATACCAAATGTAAATCATAAACACACAGCAACAGGAAGATGAAAAAATTTTAAAAAAATAAAATCATTAAAAGGGGATATAAGAGATTTTGTACCAACAAATATGTAGTACTGAATGGAGACATGCATGGTACATATATATATATATATATATCTCTACTCTGTTGCGAAGTCAAATTTACATCTCTCTGTTTCTATTAATTTGAACTTAATGCTGCAAATCCACCACCTTTCATCATCTGTTTGAACTCCGTGTAGTTAACCCTACCATCCCCATCGACATCAACTTTCTTTATCATCCGCTTGCAGTCTTCTAGTGTTCTTCCTTGGTTCAAACCAAGAGAAGCCAACACGGACTTCAACTCCTCCACCGTGATGAAACCGTCCCCGTTTTGATCAAACACGTTGAAAGCTTCCCTCATGTCCTCGTCCTCATCCTTGTCGTCCATTATGGATCGATACAACTCTCCAAACTCGTCGATATCCACGTATCCATCCCTGTTAACATCTATCTTATCGATCATTTCAATGAGTTCTTTATCAGGAATGTATATTCCCAAGTTCCTTAATGAGTCGCTAAGCTCCTTCCTTGTAATCTTTCCATCCCCGTTTCGATCAAACATTTGAAAAACCCGACGCAACTCCGCCGGATCCATCTCTCAACAGATCAGGTAATCCTAACGAGAAATTGGATCAACAATTGATGGTGGGATAAAGCAAAAAGAGAAAATAATTTTAATTGAATGGTACCAAAAAAAAAAAGCAACAGAGATAGAGAGAGAAAATGGGATAATAAGAAGGTTGTAGAAGTGGAAGACCCTAGCAAAATGGTTGGCAGATAGGGTTTGGGGAATGGCAATACATAGTTGGTGAGTAAAAAGTGGAGGAAAATACGGTTTTTTTCATAGGACACCCACCAAATTCGTGGAACCATTGATTGACAACTGAGATCTTTAACCTCAAGAGGTAACTTAAATAATAACAAAGATGAGTTGTAAACTAAAACGAGTTTAAATCTTCACAACTCTTTAGGAATACCCTAATTTCGAAAAAAATTAGTCAAAATGTCTTTGACCAAACCGATAAAAGGACAATGGGAACCTTTACATTTTGACTCTCAAATTGGATGGCACAATTCTCTTGCTGAATCTCTCTTTAAATTGCTAACATCCGACTACTCATCTCAAGTTGGTGACCGAGCACCAACTCTAAAAGGCCCTGCTGTGGCAGTTGTAAGTCGTTGAAAGGTCGGGTTTAATTTGAATTCAATTAATCATAAATATACTAATATTTTCACTGTTTTTAGTTTAAATTTTTGTATCCCAAATGCACCTATACCACACACCAAATTAAAAAGCTGATTTTTTTATCCCACAACAAAATATGTGCGGTACAGATGCATTTGAACTAAGATTTAGGCAACATAGTAGTGCAAGTATTCCGAATTAAACTTCAACTCAATATATATTCATCCATGTGCATTCATATTTATATATATTAAAACAAATCCGTAAATATCAAAGAAAGGCTCTAATCGATTTGATGTATTCCAAATTTATATATTGAGGGAATTGATTGAAGGGTTTGAGAGATTATGCAATCTCAAACGATCATACAAGTCATAAGAGAAAGCTTCATCTCAAACTTTATCAGTAATTACTGATCTATGACTAAGAAACCTACTAGAAATCTAGTGGTTCTATTTCACTCATCTTCGATTTCCTTTCTCATCGGTCGACCTCTTTTATCACACTTTTTATTAGAGCATCCAGAGAGTTGTCATTTTTGGGGTGCTAAATATTATTTTACAACTTTGAACAGTATTTTGACACCCCTGAATTATAAATTTATTCCAATGACAAGTACCAAAATACGGTACCATTTTCATATTTTTATTCATCAATCTATATGAATCGTTGGATCTATAATCATCTAACGGATCTACATTCACCAACTCATTTGTAACCTCTCACTTTCTCTCTCCAGAATTGCAAAAAATGTCACTTCAATCCCCACCCTCTTCAGAGTAAACATTTTTGAATTTTGTGGTGACATATGAGCTATGCCACCCAATATGCCCCCTCCCTTGGAGTTGCTCTTATATGCAGAGCATACAAATTCATAGAGCTTCTTGTATATCCCTTGATTTCCTCTAAGGCCATCGTCACTCCTTGCTCAATAGACTAAAAATAAACTCTAGCATTTAACTCAAACTTATATTAAACAAAGAGATATTCAACTTTTTAGTCAAATCAAAACAGACTAAAATGTTTACTTAAATCTTCAATAATCCAAAAGATCAAAATAACCATATTTCACATTCTTTTATATGTGAATTTGTCGCATTTTAAATTTGAATTTGTCCATCAAAAAAATCTATACCAAATCTAACCTTTTACTCAAATTTGGGTTGGAATTTGAATTATCATTGAAAATGCCATAACCAGAGTAGAAATAAGCTCTGTTTATCACTCCCCTGACCATTTTTCATAATTGTATATATGGCCTTTCATATCAAGCTTGTTCGGTTCAATTCTAGTTCATTTGTTTAATTAATTTTCTCATAATCGTAATTACATTACACAATATAACAGTTTAGTTTTCAAAATCAATAAAGAAATATTTGGGTAAAATACATTGATAATCTATCAGTTTGGCGGTCCCTGATGTTTGAATTGTGTTATTTTAAATTTGAAAGTAGCTTGCAAGTGAAAACATAAAAAGTGACGAGGTAAAGGGATTGTGATCCAACCATGTGTCCAATAATGATCATTGGAACGAGATCATATGAACGAGTAAATTGGAATCTGAAAATTGAAATTCATTCATTCATGTAGCAAACGTAGAAATTGCCACAAAACATTCGTCTTAAAAAGACGGTTATGGGACAGAGTGCGTTTGCTGTTCTTCTCACAACAATCTCAATCGACACATCAAACCAAATCAAATTTCATCTTCAAAAGCATTGTTCTAACAACTTTGTTACCGTTCGCAATTCTTTACAAGCTTTAAGAACTCACAGTTCGAAGCGAAACATAATAAATGAAAGAGAAGGGTGTGAAACAGATAGAATCAAATTGGAGATTAGATTAGAAAGAGAAATAATGTGCCAGTAGAAAAAGGGCCTGAAAAATCATCGAAGAGTTCAGATTCAGGCGAGTGATACTGGCAAATCTTTTCTATTGCAAGTTTATGTTGATTTAACTGTCTGGATCGTAGATTGTAGAGATCCAAACAAGAAGCTGACTTGCTTAGACCATTGTTTTCACGCCGAAACGCATAAATATGACAAACTCCAGTAGAAGAAATTCATGAGAGAGAGAAAAAGGGAGAAGAGCAGGAGAGAGAGGCGGGGAGCGGGGGGCGGAGAAGCAATTGCAAAGGCTGCGAACAACAACTAGGGTTTTGAACCGATAGAGAGCAACAACAGGCGTATAAATAGAGACAGAGAGGCGTCTATAATGACTACCAGGGATGCTTGGTTAAATTGGTTGGATTGGATTAGACCCAATAAGGCTTCTAATGGGTCTTTGAGTGGGCCGTCAGGCTGTGTGAATGTCATGCCCAGAAGGTTGATTAGTAAGTTCAACTATTTTAATAATCATCAATAACAACCTTATCTAATAAATATCATATTAGAATAATAAAATTCATCAATTCTATTTGATGTTTTATTATTAGTTGATGATTGTTTATTACTGTCACAAACAAATGTGTATTCCAAAGTTTAGGCTGAGATTCTAATTAGAGTAACGTTACTTAGATATAACACTAAGTCCTCACGTTTGATAGGACTCACAATTAATTCAATGACTATAATGAATTATGTGCATGCGATTTCTAGCAAATATAGAGATAGTGGCACTGAGGCTGATACCACTGGAGGAAGATTGGACGAAATGAACCTGTGAGTGAGTAGGGTTAGAAAGGGGTTGGATATGTATCCAACCATTTCCCTCTGTTAATCAAGTCAGTCATGTGAATGATGAGAGGTAAATAAAATTTATTGCGTGACCAAGTTGCATAACTATGACTTTAAGCTAAGGTGATTTATAACCTTAAGTTTGCTGCAGTCGCTTCTAAATGAGATGAAAACACCAAAAGAACAAAACTAAGGCCACAACATTCCTGGATAAAACGGCCTCTCGTGTAAAATCACTCTGCCCCAAAAAGAGTGCTGCACCATAGGTAGAGTGCCTGTGTACGAAAAATTTTCATGTAGAAGAGAAGGGCAGTTGAGGGTAAGCAAATGATTTCCAATGAGAATCAGCAGTCTAAGCATACTTGCAAGTAGTACTTGTGCAAAAGGAACCTCGAAATAAACTACGTGGGAGCCTGACTAAAAGATTTACCCAGCCAAATGTATACTACTAAGTGATGGAGGGAGGGCGACTTGCAACATAGATTTGGGAACTGAAGAGCAGTTTAGTTTAAAAGGAAAGCCTAACAAAAATGCCTTTAACTGATTCTTTGTTGAGGCAAAGGTTATTTGACTTTAGTATTACATTACATTCTAGCACTCAACCCAAAAATTGATACTCGAAGTAGAGTTAGTCCTTTGTTGACCAGCCAATTTTGAAATACAAATGCCAATAAACATAATTTGATTCGACAAGCACTTCAAGTTCAACAAGGAATTCTTGCATAATGATTAAGTAACGCGTGGACCCGGGGTGTTTTTGGAACAAATGAAAAACCATTGTGGAGGGATTTAGAAGAAAAAGATTCTTGATATGAGGTTGTTCAGAAAGAAAAGTGGAGCATACATGAGGAACAAGACAAGAAATATGTTCTTCAACGTAAGCAGGTCATACCTCAGACTTTAAGATTAGAATACGGAGTCTGGACAATATTATGAGGAAGGAAGCAGAAAATACAGCCATGTTCTTAGTGTTGACAACCCCAACACTAATACAACTTTACCCTGAATCTAGCATTGGCTCCACCACAACAGCTAACCCATGGATGTTAATCCAAAGTACCGCAATCAAGCAACATTATTAACAATGGAAAAGACACAAACAATAAAGACCATGACACACGAATTTAAGAGCAGCCAATAGCATGTTTCAAGAAGCATTGATTCAAGAGTCACACATTTTGTTAGTTAAACTAATGACACAACATCTAGAAGACAACGGGTTTTGTAATTTCCGACAATTCAAATTAAACAAAAATTACTAAGACTGACTTACAACTCCTAATAAACAAACATTCATTTACCCCAATATCGAGTCAATAAATCGTAGTAATCATGCGTAACATTAATTTTCCATGTGAAAAATGCTCCCAATCCAATATTCATTATATAACATGACAGAACACTCCACAGTACACACACCTATAAGAACTCAACCAACTTGAAATTCAAGTGCAGGCAAAGTTGAAACTTCCCTTATTTGGGCCAGAAACAGCTGTAATCCATATGTAAGACATGTCATTGAGGAAAGTATAGCACAACTTGACAATGTTTTATCATCGAAAAGATCTGAATTTCACCATAATATCTCCATATGATAAACAATTCTCCATGTATCCTACCAAGAAAACATACACCTTTTTCATTTTAAAGGAACCATCTAGTAAAGTTCCAACTTCCCTACAAATCCTTGGAGCTGAATTGGCATAATAACCTAACCTGCATTCCCTCCTACATATATCCGAACTGAAGACACAAATCATTCTCCAAGTCTTAACCACCTCGTGGTAGCACATCCCAGTGTTGTGAAAAGCTCGCCTAGGCGAGAAGCGAGGCGAGGGTATGTCGCCTTGAGCACCCCAAACGAAGCGAATATGATTAAGGCAAGAAAAAAACAAGAAAAGTGATCGTCTGCTGCTTAAGCGAAAGGCGAGAAAAACGACGCATTTATCAAGTTTTTAAAGTTATTTTATTTTTTTATTATGGACCGTTGAATTGTTTTATTTTTGTTATAGACCGTTAGATTTGAACAATTAGAACTAAATTATGAGATACTCATACACCCAATTGCCCCCTTATCCCAATATATACAAACACAAACACTAAATTTGCGATAAAAGCTACTGGTTGCTTTGGTCGTTGTTGTTACTGCTCCTTCCTAATGAAGTTCCAACAGGTTTGCCCCTTTGGCCATCTCTTCTTTTTCTTCTTCTTCTTCTCTTTTCTGTTTCTCTTCTCCTTCTTCTTCGACAAAAAAACTCATTTACTGCTTCTGTCTTCTTCTTCGATAGAAATCCAAGGCATTTTTCTTTCTCTCCTTCTCCTCTTCTTTTCTTAGTCTATTTCTATAATACTACTGTTGCTTCTATTTCTACTTCGAAAATCAAGGAATGTTCTTTTCCTATGCTTTTGTGTTCTGCTTCGACAGTCAGTATGTTCTTTTGCTTATGGTTCTACTGTTGATTCTGTATTGCTTCTAATTTTTTGTTGATTCTGTTTCTGTTGTTTCTGCTTATGCTTCTAATTTTATGTTAATTCTGTTTCTGTTGTTGTTTATGATTCCGTTTCTGCAGTTTTTTGCTTTTCTTTTTGCTTATTCTATTTGTGTTTCTGTTCTACTGCTTCTGCTCATACTTCTCTGATTTTTCTTCTCTGCATCTCTAATAGTAATGTAGTTGTGATAGTTAATTGATTAATATATTTTATTACTTAGTTGTTTGCCCTTTGATTGTAGTGTGATAATGTCATTCATAAAATGGATATTCATAAAATTAGAACTTGGATATTCATAAGTAATTAAACTAAAATATTTACTTGTTTTTTTTTACTTTTCGCTTCGCTTCGATGAAGTGTTTCAATTCGCCGCTCGCTTCTCGCCGAAGCCTTGGTCGCTTTACGCCTTACACATCTTCCTCCAAGTTATTCATGGTCACCATGGCAAATGAATGAAAAGGAAACCATTGAATCTTTGGCAGTCTGAACAATAATTTTACTTGGGCAAACTATCCAATGATTGGAAGAAAAGTGAACAATAAAATTCCAATTATCTCATGATTTTCAATAGGAAACTGAGAAATTCCAAGACCTTTCCCAACAATTCAACAACTTCGCCATTGGGAAATTAAACCAACCATTTTTTGTAACTACCAATTATAAAACAAAAGGTACAAGAACAAATTATGCACCTAATGCCACACACAACAGAATTAAACCCACAAATCCAAATATAAAATTTCGGACAATATTACAGAAATTGTCACAATTACTTGAAGCATTAAACCAAATCAAATACCAAAAGTGTGCACATTATTCATTTAGCTCAAAATACCAAAAAATCCATCCAAATAACCATACAATGAAGTATCAATTTCGCAAACCTTTATTACGGGATGTCCCAAGGCTTCGGCTCCGGCACGGCCACAACCATTCCCTGAAGCTCCTGGGTGAGCACCACCTGACACCCCAACCTCGAGTGCTTATTCAATACCCTATTCCTCGAATTCCTTTTCAGCACATACTGCTCATCGTACGAAGCCGGAGGCAATCTTTCGAGCCACTCCTGAGCTATATTGACCTCGCACTCGGCCGAGCAAGCGTCGATCTCCTCGAGCCTATGCGACGCCGGATCGATCAATCCATTGTTAGCTAGGGCTTTGAGGAGTGTCTGGCCAGAGAGGCCCACGATCTCGCGTTTCTTGCCGTCGGGATCGATTGCGAAGAGTTTCACGATTCGGTCCGAGACTTTTCTGGAGGTAGATGGGGATGGCGTCGATGATGAGGCTGATGATCTTGTGATGATTGCTCTGGAATAGAGAGAGAGCGAAGGGTTGCGGGAGATTCGGGAGGAGAGTTTTTGTAGAGTTGCGACCGCCATTGCTCAGGGCTTTGAGTCTGGTGGGAATGGAGGGAGGGAGAGAGAGAGAGTGTGTGTCTGTGTGTGTGTTTAAGTGTGACGCGCTTGTCTCCTGTGAAAATTGTACGGTGTGGTGAAATATGCCACTGAATTAACGAGAAAATAGTCCTTATTACAATTTTCTAATTCCTTTCAACCTTATATACTTTTAAACTTTATAACTTTTGTAAATTTTGATATGATTTTTTTGAATTTATTTAAAATAAAAAAATTATAATTTTTCAAGTCATAATACGACTTCAAAGTTTGAGTTATAACTTATTTAAACTAAACTATCACTTTTATGATATATTTGCAATCAATCCTAATAGTTCAAAGATCGATCACAAATTACCATAAAAATTATAACAACTCTAAAAAGTGTAAAAATTACAAAATTTGTAATGATTATATGATATTGTATTTCCTTTTTAATACAATAAACTTTTCTACTTATCATATCGGTAAAAACATATTTGTAATTGTAATTGATATGTTTTATTAAAATGGTGCTTAAAACTGATTAAAACAAGCCAATGTTTGGAATTTAAGACAAATTCCATTGCGTCTTAACTTGATTTGTTTAAATCGTTACTTAATTTTATTTTACCTTAAAATTTTATGATATTATAACCTTCAATATCATAAAAAAATTCAGAATTTTAATTTTTTTTATTTGTAATTATATTGCATTCTTTTAAAATAGTTAATCGTGAGAATCACTAAAGTTGTTTTCCGATATTATCTTGAAGTTTTACGCACACCTAATAAGTCTTACGATAATAATTTTGACATGACAAAGATTCAATACAAAATTAATTAGTCAAGTAGAAGTCGAAGATATTCACCATTTGTTAGAACATAGCCACGGCTATATCAAGGGCATTCTTTCATTCATTTGCTTATGTTATGCTTTCTTCTATGCTCATCAATCATATCATCAACCAAGACAAGTAAACAGGAAAATATAAAAGTTTACTAATGAATTTTCCTGTTGTTTTTCTTTCCAAGGAATCCCACTATAACATCTTTCATATTCGATTGCCCTCCATCCAGCGGGTATAAAACGACAATGCCTCGCGTGGTTTGTACTCGGGGACGGTATGTCCAGCTCCCTGCACAGACATTAAAAGATCAAAATGCACTTTTCTTTTCGGTTCGTTTTTTCGGTTCGTTTGAATAGCAGAAAATAGAGTGTATAACACAAGAATTGAATAGCTGCAAAGTAGCAACAAATGATTCCCAATATAAATTACTTGAGACATGTTGACAAATTCTGAAGGAATTAATCAAAACAGAAGGTTTGTATGTACCAGACCTTGATGGTGATAAAGGTGAGATTTTTGTCATACCCTTGTAGGTACCTGCAATGAAGAAGACAACAGTTACAGTGGGTTCTTGCAGGGGGGCAATCTTTCTGGGTGATTCCTCGCCTTGAAGAATGTTTAAGACAGGGAAGTTAATAGTTTGTAGTGGAAGTTCACGAAAGATTTCATGAACCAAGTCATTCCTCTTTGGTGACAATTTTTTGCAACAATGGCACTCTCTCCTTAAGTAAAGAAATTTCCAAAATAGATGCATACCCAGCAACTTGTCCATTCAGTGTCCAGGGCCTCCAGTCTTCAATAACCTTATATCCTACTGATCTTGTCCAAGCTTCACTCCCAGTGTATGGAACACACATATCATGATCCCCACTGCCAGAAATGTGTATATGCAAGATTAATTATAATCAGATGTATACATGAAGACATTTGATATTGCTCCTCTCCCATGTAAGGCAAATGATTAATTGCATATCTTTCGGAGCAGAACATTGCGTGTATCACGACACATAAGACCACATTGAAAAATGATTACTTGTTTGTTTTTTATTTCTAAATTGATGTAAAGTAAAAGTGAAAGAGAGACAAATATATCTCTACATATGTATATGAAAAGAATATTTGCAGTTAAATTAGCTAGTTTTTCTAGAAGGCTGGTCTCATCATCAGAACTGAAATAACGTTTTTTCATCGTTGCGTCATTAATGCTCATGTACTTGATGAACAAAATAGTGCAGAGTCAAAGGTGTGATATAATTCAATGGGGGATTAGGTTTAAGGTATCATTTAGCATGGACTAATAGGAAATTGAAAATCCATACAAAGGAATCACGCTGCCATGCTAGACTACTATTCCCTCTTTTCTATATAAGATACTTCGACAGAGGAAAACAATATTAGTTTGGAATCCTCAATAGGTAATATATCCCACATCAAGAGCAGTGGAGCTCCAAAATAATACCTTCCCTATTCTACAAAGAGATCTGGGTTGTCACAAAAACCTCACTTCTTTGTCAGTGCCATAACTTCAGGGTCTCAGAGGGATTCAATCTGCAGAGACTAATTTTTAGAACTGTATGTGTGAAGTGGTTCAATCATACTCCACGTTCTTATAGTTTGTGGTCTGAGATTTTATCATTGTAAAGAGCAATAAATTCGAAACATTTAGTTCAAAAGTTAAGTAGATAGGCAACGAATGTGGAGAAGACGAAAGGTTGTAAATTCACCTGAATATAAGTGCACGAACTCCTCTAGAGGTTAGGTTCTTGTGGTACTTGATCATGCTTCCAGCATCATGCCTAAATTCAATCCTGTCCGTGCATAGCTCCCAAGTGCCCGCCACACTTTCCTAGTGTATCAACGGGATTGTAAAGTCAATGCTACAAACAACTGTAAAATTTAAGATGATGAACTCTTACTGTTTCTGCATGAATTGCTTTCCGAACTGCTTCATCGTTCAGCCATGAAGTTGCAACTTCATCATCCTGCATATTGAATCCCAATCATGAGTGTGCTTGCAATAAATCCTGACAAGATGACCAATGCCAAACATCAAGAGGCAAAGAAAAATGATAGCCAGCCGTCCACCATATGATTAAAAAGAACTAAAGGATGCAATGTCATGACACTAAAACCAGAAAGAAAGCATGTAGAAAGTTTCAACCACCAGAAGATGCATCTTTTGCAGAGAGAGACTGACAGAAACATTTAAAGGCAGACAAGGTGGTAATCCAAGCATGATGAAAGTCCAGCACTCACACATTATAATTATGCTGCTCAAAAGACTTAAAAAGCCTCTCGTGACACATTTTAGCGTATGGTTTCTTGCCTTGCTAGAGCACTGAAGTCACATAATATGGTTGCCACATCATATGCTATCGTGTATGATTTATCACAGATATGTTTCGAATATTTAACATTGTCTAAAATTGTAGTCATCACATTTTAATCTGAACACAATAGCAGCACTTATTGATGTACACCATGCAATATAACTTAACTTTTAGGACTTTAAGCTCATGTTACAAAGTTAACATTCAGTTTGGTCAAAATATAATACTACACAGCACTCCAGTTTTAGCTTCTCATAACCTATAATGAGAAATAAAGGATGGAATAGTGATACATAAGAATGGATAGAGAAGGAACCATGTCTCACAGTGTTCAGGACAAATGCTCTACAAGATGAAAACATGAACTAGGTTAAGTTTTAACTATATGTTGATCAGCAAGCACGATCAGGCACATGCAGCTGATAAATCAAGGCATGCTGGCATAAGAAAACTATTGGACATCAACAGCACAAAAGGAGGGATGGTAGCTAAAATGACTTACAGTGCATGGGACACTGTTACTGTTGAGAAGCTGTGGCCAAGTTGGGACTATCCCATCTCTTACAGGAGCTCTAAGAGGCCATGCGCGGCCAAACATTCTTTTTCTCACAGGAAGAGGCCTTTCAGTCTCACCTAGTTTCCTGAAGCTCAATGGCAACTTCATGTTACCAGCTCTCATCTCCCTTGATTCTGTGCCATGATAGCAAGGTTCTAGAATGTTGTATATGTTTATTTCTACAATGTCCTGGTTTAGCCAGAATTTTAGAATCCATTGGAAAATAGAAAGCACATCATATGTTATATTATTTTTGGGGGAAAGTATATGCTATGTCTGGTAACTGTTTTATAAATAGTCAAAAGCTGTATCTTACTGCATCAACTTTCGCAAGCTTGCTTTCACAATTCTCACTTGGATTATAATAGTTCCCGCTACAAGCAGAAGTGACTTCCTGCAGCATGTAGCATGAATTATTAGACGTAAGTTTACTGAGACAGTCAAATGGCAGAGATGGTGTATACACATTACTGATCTAGAGGAAAATCCTGCAGTTAAAAGATTAAGAACATTTAACCAGATAATGGACTTCATTTTTTTGGGTAAGTACCCCAATTTTAAATTAATCTTCATTCTTTTTCCTTTCAACTGCTGTCATTGATTTTTACCTTTTTATTCTTAAAGTCATGCACGTTCAGACTTCGTGAATAAAAAAACCCTTTTGTTTCCTAAAGTAATGCCATGTTCAGACTTTGTGCAAAAAGAAGGGGGGAAGCACCATAACATTTGCTAAACAGCACAGACATCCCTGAAATTTCAACAATAGCACAAGGACCCTTTACTTTTAATAAGTTGAATCAATCAGCCTCACTCTGCCATACAAAAAGATGACAAGAACAAAATTGATAAAATTTATCCTCATTCTTCATTGTTATAATATTAATCCTGCATCCAAAACTATTTTTAACCAAAGTAAAACTAGTGTTATAACCGAACACCTCCACCCCTTATTTTCTTCCTTTTCCTCTCTCTCTCTCTCATACATATACACATAAAACTGTACTGTCCAAATTTGTTTACCAAATCTTGTAGCCCCAGTGCATTAAATATTTGGTGGAGTTAATGGACCGCACTGATCCAACCACCCACAGTAATTTGGTATACAATATTTGGTAAATGATTTGATAAGCATAGCATTGCTCGCTAACTCAACCCATTCAACACCCACATATTTGAAACCGCCCATCCACCAATGTGGTGTCCCACCATTGATCCTATCCATTCAAGTTATCGATTCTGCCTACAATGACTCTTATCGAATCAACATCAAAAACCCAAGTCCACCACAGTAACAACCATTAGTGACCCACCACACCATTCAAGCGGTTGGCCCCCAATCCCCTCCCTCTATCCATGGAAAAAAGGGAGGGGGCGGGACAATGGTCCAGAACAAAGATAGAACTTTTGTTTTAGTTAATTTTGAAGAGTCAAATGAGGGTAAATAAGTCATTTTTCAGTCAAATTCAATTGAGATCTCATACCCTCATTGAAACAAGGGTGGGCATGTTATTTTTGCAAATGTCAGGGAGTGCAATTAATTTTTACTGAACTTGGCAGAAACAGAATTTAGATAACATTCAGATGGCCTTAAAATTGAAGGACACGATGAGATAGTGAGCTAGATAAAGCAAGCACAAGTATGGCCAAGATCAAAATAAAAGGCTGAACGTACATACCTCAAATAGGTCATCTGAGATGAGGCCCATCCCATGTACAAATGGAACAAGAGCATTGCCATCAAACTCCTCGTCAGTAACTCCGTTTCCCACCATGTAACCCTGTATTTAACAAACGTATTTTTCAGCCAAAACTTAATTTTGACAGGTTCGAAAAGGGCATACCTTGAAGTTGAGGAAGGGCTTTACACCAGCATCAATTCCTGTGGAAGATCCAGAAATACATTTTAGCTTTTTCCAAATAAAATGTGCAGTTAATATTTTGGGATAAATACCTTTAACTACTTCATAAGCCAGAGTTGGCACATAAACTCCAGCATACGACTCTCCAGAAATAAAAAATGGATTGGACAGAAATTCCGGGTATAGCTCAAACCACTAGCCAGAACAAATACAGATCAATAAAAACAAATATCAGAAAAATGTGGAATGCAACTACACATATAAGCACAATTTGAACTTTCTATCGTCATTTGTTTGTGGTCCTTTGCTTCAAATGATACCTTGAGGAGGAATGTGTGCGAGTCGGAAGCAGTCTTTAGGTCTCCCGTAATGTAATCGGATACATTAGCTGAGTAAGAAAATCCAACACCAGCAGGAGAGTCCAAATATATAATGTTTGAAACCTGAGAGGAAAAAAGTCATCTTGGGAGGAGCTAAAGTTAAACAACACAGAAAAAACAACAACATAAATCAAATTCATTTATCAAACACCTTACAATCAATGATTGTGAATATAAAACCTCCAACATAAGTAACCATAAATAAGACAGAGTTCAACATAATTATAACCTTGGACCAGCTGTATGAATTCAGATGCAGTGTGGGCAGGCTTCCATGTGTTTTCCCCGCTTCAAAATTAAAGGGACCTGCAGTATATGATTGAAACGTCCTTCTATGTATTAGTGGGAATAAAAAAAAAAATTCTGTTCATAGTACCAATAAGTAAGAGTACAAACGATTTTGAATAAAGGGCTTTAGGAATACAAAACCCAAGTAGTACATCAAACCAACCCACTGATAGCACAATCCCAATATCAGCAAATAATTTTTTCAAGGCTCAACTAGCACAACACTCCTCAAAGCTTAAAGTAAAGTGGATTATTTCATTCATTTAGATGCGTAGCATTTAGAGACACACGCTGATATCTCTAAATTTAATCAGTTAATCCATAACCTAGGAAGAAAATGTACTAAAGAAATAATCTGAATTCCCATGACCCAGGAAAGCATAATGCACTTATTTCCAAGAGTAGACATTTTCTGAAGTTTGATAGGATTAGCAAGTGCCCAATTATCTTTACAATTATGCACAACTTTGTTCAATCCTAATTATTCAGGTATTCTGAAATCTGAATAATTCACAAGGTTAAGGGCAAGGCTTCAGTAATTTTTCAATCTGTAACCCAGAAATAAACAGAGTATAGTACTCACCAATTAACAAATTATAAGTTTATAACCAACATTGTTCACAGTGAAACCATCCTATATTAGTAATTAAAGAAGAAGAAAGACCAGAAAAATGTATCCATCGGAGGTAAATTCTTCACGATACAACCTAAATACACAACTAAACTCATAATCTGGATTGCAAAGAACGTCATCAACAACTCAATACCATGTTCGTAGACAAATCCATCTAAGCTGGAACATCCTGGTCCGCCATTGAGCCACAGAACTACCGGATCGTTTGAGGGATTTCTTTCAGAAACAACGAAGTAGTAATACAATCTTTTCCCATGAGTTTCATCAATAGTCACATACCTGTAAGTATAAACCCATGTATATGAAAAAAGATTAGTGAATACCCATCAAGTTAACCAATAAACAATATATAATACAAGCATATATATATGGTTTAGAAGCAAAAAATATATATAAAAACGCCTACCCGGAATAGTGTTTGGAAGGAAGAGTGCTGTTGAAACCAGGAATTTGTGTGATCAGTGCACTTTCAGGGGCTGCTTCTGTTAACCAAAAGATAAGTGAAATACAAATGAGTAGTGCGTGGAATAAGTGACTATTCTTAGCCATGGTTAGTGCGTTCAGAAACTTTGAATCTGTTAGAACAGAGAGAGGTCTTAATATATTCAAAACACACACACTATTGATGATGGAGGACTGTATAACCGAATATTGATGGGTTTCAACTTTTCAGTTGTTTGCTTACAAGGCAAGAGAGAGAGGGAGACGCCAACAGAGTCAGCCCACTACAATATGGTAATGGAGGATTCAAGGAAAAAAAAAGAAGATCAAAGAGTGGCCACGCAACGTGATTGCCAAGATACTCTCACATTGACCAATTAGGATGTGACAAGTGTCACTGAATAATGATGGGGTACGCCCCTCTAGAAGTAAATATTGAATATAATGGTGAAATCATGTCACACTCGGACATTTATAATTAATACCATTAAAGATTTTAAAATATAGATTTATTAAAATTAAAATTTAGTTACTTTAGAAATCTCCTTCATTTGTTTACCTGACAATAAATGTTCTTATTAAACTATAACTCAAGCAAACTAAATGTACATGTATTTATTATTATGCACCCTAAAAAATATACATGGTTTTTTTTTTCCCTCATCTACCCTAATCAAAATTATGTATGATTTTAATATTGTATACTTGAAGGGTTTAAACATTACACGCTTCAAATTTCAGGAGTCTTCATGTAATTTACAATTGAATATATTAACGGATATTAACGATAGGGAGTCTGTGTATAATATTTTACATGTTATGAAGTTTAAGTAAATAAGTGACAAACATAAAAAATCTTTTTTTTAATAATCCTACATTTTGAATTATTATATTGAAAGATATTTTTCAAGTTTATAAATTTCTTTATGTTACCAATGTGATTACTCTCCCCTTGTGTCTTCAACCCTATTTATTTTCAGGAAATGTGCTCCTTTAAGAATATAAATCATGTGGATCACATTGCTACTAATGAATAGGGATGTAACTCGTACAGATTGAAAAGTCAATTTTAACCTAATCCTAGGTATATAATCTTTAATTTTAACCCTAACTCGATATACTCACCTCAAGTGTTGTCCAAGTTAGATTCAGACAGGCTCGGATTGAATTCAAATTACTTAATTCGAACTAATTTTTGGTTTAAATTTAAGTTACTTTATAACACAACACAAGAAATTAAACCAAAAGGTCCAAAATATCATAGCACAACCACTGCCCACTGCCCACTACCCACTATTCAGTACCACCACACCACAACCACAAGAAAGAGAAGCACAGATCCGAGAGAGAGGCGCAAATCAATGAACTTCTTTTGAGGTCTTCGTTGAGGTCTTTACAAATTTGAGAGAAAGGCAAAGTGAGAGAGGCTAATGGACGAAGTGAGCGAGGGAGGCTGAGAGAAAGAGAGAGACGGAGATTGTGAGAATGAGAGAATGAGAGAGGCAAAGGCGGAGGAGCATAAAGGATTGTATTCAGGCAGAGGTGCATGAAGGAACCCTTGTTGTCTTGTGATGTGCTTTATACACATACACACACATATATTAATTTGTCAGATTCGGGTTGAATTCAATAATTTGAAGCGTCAACCTAGGTGTTGTCCGAATTCAATTCAAGTTAAAATTTTTAAATCTAGACCCAATCCAAAATTTTAAAACCTCAACCCAAGCCTTATCTTTTTTGAGTTGGGCTTGGGTTAGCTCGCCCAAATTACACCCCTAGTAATGAATGGATATTATAATATTGAATCCCTAGCTACCAGCATTTCAAGTTTTTTTTTTTTTGTTTAACGGTCAGAGTGTTTGGGTTAACTTACATACACTTCGATTAATTTTTTTCATGGTCTGGTCAAAAGCAAGTCATCTATGTCGAGACTAGGATATTCATTAAAGATAAATTCCTCGTACCTTGACCCCACGAAATTATCAAGATTTAAACTCTAGACATCTGAAATTATAACTCGTTCATATTGATGATGCACAAAATAGATTTATAAAAAATTAATAGTCGAGTGTGTGATAAAATATAATTAATGGAAAATTAATAGAGCAATCAATGACAATAATATAAATATCGGGTCAACACACAGATATATAGTGGTTCGGTTTGAGTGACCTACTCCACTCTGAAAAACGACAATGGTTGCCGGGAACTTTTATTGATAAAGTAAGTGGAACAAAAGAGAGCAATTGTTAGCCCCGAGAGGGATACAATAGGTAGGAGAGAGAGACAGAAGCTATGTGTAGGGTGTGTAGAGATAGATCAAGAGATACCCTCTTATGTAGATAGAGCTTACAATTTATAGACACAGAATCTTGGTTAAGGCAGTGATGTGAGGGCAAAAATATTAATTTTTCGGGTAGCTACAAAAGGTAAGTGTTATAAGAGGTTGTTTTAATCTTCGAGAGTGACTATCGCGATAATTGTTGCTCACGTGCTCTAATTATTCTTGAATTCCTAGAATCTTGGGATGAGTTGAATTAACTAACTGGACTTAACCTACTTTTTAGTTGATTTGGGCTCATCATCTATTATTACTTGAGCTACCCCTTAAGATATCATTTCAAGTTTCTAGCTTTAAGAGAGGTTCATCCCATTCCCACTTGCCCTAAGTGTAGGGAATGGAAGTTGTGCTCATCGCATGTGGTCAACCTAGTAGAATACTAGCTTGGTCTAATTTGGAATTGCGTTAAGCAATGTCTTTGTCTTCGGCAGTGGAGCTTAAATTATAGCAATTCCAAAATCCAAAACCAGCACAATCATGCTGTCTGAAAATCATTCATCTCATCCCTTATATTTTTCTTCAAATTTCTTCAATGGTGACTTCTGGGTATGGGTATGGCTATGGATGAGAGCCCACTTTAAGTAAGACCTACTTCGAATGAAACTCTTTAGCTTCGCTCACGCACAATGAATGACCTATCAGTAACAAAAATTGAAAAAAAAAAACGCAACTAGGGAGATTTCAATCCATGAATGCTAGAGAAATTGATTTTCTCTCTCATTTTTTTTCTTTTAACCTTTGACTTGAAGTTCAATGAGCATAAATCTTGTTATCCCCTCCAATTTAATTAAGATTCCATAGGTATGAAAAGGTTAACGAACCCCAATTGGTCATTTTTTTGCCAACAGAGGTTAACGATTAGTTTAATTTCCACCGTTCTTGTTGTTGAACTTTAAGATTGCAAGTTTAAATCTCGTTATTGAACTTTAAAATTACGAATTTAAATCTCGTTATTATCCTCTCTGTAATAGTGTCTGACCAACAATAACAACAACAAAAAAAAAGGAAAAAATAAGGGCTGTTGCCAGCAAAGCCTCTTGTTTTCTTAAGCTTCAATTTCAATATCAAGCACTGCCACTTTGGCCCATCACCATTTTTATTTTATTTCCATCAAGTGTTTAGATTGAAGAGTAGAAATGATACCCAAGCTGCCTCACATGCTCTGTTTCTCCTTATATAGTAAATAAATTGTCTTACATAATATGTGGATTAAAATCAATCATTATCTTCCAATTTGGAGTGTTTGGTTGCTAAATTTTACCAGACAAACAAATAATCTGATTTTAGATTAATTACATATTTTTATCCTAAAATGCGTAATAGAAACTAGGGTTTTATAACTTTGGTGATTTAAGGAAATTGATAGATGCAATTCAGAAATTTATACTATTCCACAACCAACATCTCCTACGATCGTTGTGGCGGGATTGAATTATAAGAGGACTGGAATATGAGAATAATTACTTGTTCTAATCAAAATAAAAATTAAGTCTATATCGTCGACGATTATCTCAAGATCTCCCGTTAAAATTTCATATTGATTAATCTGTTGTATATGGTTTGTGAATAATTGGACGTATTTCTAATTTATATTATCACCGTGAGTTTAAAGTATGTATAATTAACGGATGGAATTTGGGCAGCAAAATGAAAAAATTAATGCACCTAGTTGGCCTTTTGGCCAAATAATGTAAATTTGGACTTGCTTGCCATGCCCAATCTAACCATACATAAGCAACAAGAAACAGTCAAAAATTCAGCAAAAAACTTAAAACAATTACTCATCAATGTTGCATATGACCTCTCTAGTTCCAAAACTTAGCCTAGTAAGGGGAAATATGACATAGACAACATCATAATTCATGGTGGTGGACAGCCTCTCGCTTTTCCATATTCCCATTCCCATTCCCTTTTCTGTACATTCGTCAACTGCCATACACTATAGTCATTCTTGGATTGTTCTACCTTTTTTCCGGCATAAGGGGCTAACTAATGAGAAATATTCTTCTTAACCCCAAGTAGATATGTTGAGTTTGAATTTTGATAATTTCTTAAAGTCAAGTTATGAAATATTTATTCCTCATGAATATCTTAGTTCTGACGTGGATGACTCGTCTTTGATCGAGTTACACATGCACTGGTTTAAACTCCTCTGACTGTAAAATTAAAAAAAAAATAGAAAACTCTCTTTGGTTGCACTTCCTTAGTCAAAACAAAATCTCACTTTCCTCTCCAAACTAAATATTCAATATAATAGTTATACAATATTAGTAGTGTCAAGTGATGTAACAATCTAATAAAAAAATTAAAAAGTGGGCAAAATAGATTTCACATGTTTATATGAAAGTGGTTATTAAATTTTATTGAGTTCAATTGTCTATTTGTTCACTTATTAGTAAACAGAGTTATACTACATGATACTGTTTATGTTGTATAACTATTGCGCTCAATATTTAAATATTTTTATTTGAATATAAATTGACATTTCAACTTATTATTTAAATTCAAAATCGTGAACCCGTATTTCATTGTTTTAAAATTTGAATTTCTAAAATTCAATTTTCGTTGAGTTATTCAAATCAAGATTCTCATGGTTAGCAAATTTAAATAAGGAAAAATTTCATCCACGCTCCTTTTAGTTATACCTAAATTTAATGACACCTCCTTTCGATTATGAAATTTCACTGCACCCCTTTCTGTTTTACACTTGCAAATTAAAGACACCCCTTTGACGGTAATTTTTAACTATATTAGTACAAAAAATAACGATTTGACTATAATTTTTTTGAAAATGTCAAAACTACCTTTCATTTATGAAAATATATTAAAATAATCTTAACTATTTTTCCACTATATATATCATACATTTTGTTGTTTGTAAATATCCAAAACGATATGGGGTTGTTGGAAGACATAAGGAATTAAAATTAGTCATTATTTTTCAACTCGTTCTCTACAGTGATCGATCACTATCTAAGTTGGTAAAAAAAAAAAATTCTTATATATTTGTAAATGTTTTTCATGCAGTTTTTTATGCAATTTTTTTTCAATTTTTTTCATGCAATTTTTTTTCATCAAAAACACATGTTAGACTTTTAAGTCAATAAATCCATTTTCTTATAAGTTGTTGGAAAAGAGGTACACTTTTTGGTTTCTTATTTTCTTATATTACCTAAGTTCCCTTTGTGGTATAATTTTTTTGTTGTTTGTTATAAATTACAGGGTCTTAAATTTATTTTATAGTTAAAAATAATATTTTTATAATAAAATTACAATCTATAAAGTCAATTTCAAAATTTCTTCAATTTATAACTTCTCTGCTATCGTCTGTCTTCCACAACGTCACCTAACCACTCTTCATATATCATTATTCATATATAAAATTTAAATATTATTTGATAAAATTTAATATTAACTAAATAAATTTAGTCTTAATATGATAAATTTAAATATTATTTTAGTGTTTATTTGATAAAATTTAATGTTACTTGAATAAATTTAAATGTTGCTTTAAT
>CM042187.1:5222047-5248402 GCA_023539305.1 Ilex asprella | reverse complement strand
TTAGTGTTAAATTAAATAACTAATGTTAATTTAATAAGGTTAAATGTTAAATTAATAGAATTTAATATATTTAATTTTAATTTAATAAAATTAAATGTCAATTTGGTGTTGATGTAATGAAATTAAATAATAATTTAATATTGAATTAAAGAAATAATATAACTAAATGCTAATTTAATAAAATTAAATGTCAATTTGTGTTGATTTGATGAGATGAGTTTAAATTAAATAAAAATGACATTAATTTGATAAAATTAAATATTAACTTGATAAATTTAAATGTTAATATAATAGAAATAAAAGATAGTGCATTGAAATTTCAGAATCAGGAGAAGATATTGTTAAAGATAAGTTTATTTACAAGATGTGTCTTTGAAGTTATGTCTATTTATATGGAATGTAGTTGAAGTTATGTCTATTTACAAGATATGTAAATAAATTTTATCCTATAAAATATTCAAGATATTTTTATAAATTAGCAACAGGCGTTAATGTCGTAATCCGACAAACACTGACAGGGGGATAACAGTGAAGTTTCATAATCAAGAGGGGGTGTCATTGAATTTAGACCTAATTAGAGTGGGTGTGGATAAAATTTTTCCTTTAAATAAACACTATTAAAACAAAGATCAACGCTATTGAGACTTAATTTATTAACATAATTTGCTGACTTAATTTATTGTGATATTTGGATTGAGTGTAAGTCTCATCAAACATTAAAACTTGATGTTAATACAATAATTTTTATAAAATCACATCAATATGTTAACAAATTAGGTCCACGTAGTATTACTCTAAAATCAAAATTGATTGAACAATTAAGGATTTTAAATTAAATTCCAATATAAAATTTAAAATGTTATTTGAACCTAAAAATTTGACATAATTTGCTCACGTAATGACGTGGCTTCATTGAAACCATTAGATTAATATCAAGTTTTAATGGTTGATGAAGTCCACGGTCAATTCCAAGGTCATAATAAATTAGATCAACAAATTAAATTAATAAATTATATCCAATAGCATTGTTCGTATAACATAGCTTTGAAATCGAATTTTAATCCAATTCGTTGTGAACCGAACAGTTCCAAGTTCTCAACCATTGGCCTACTCTTCACGTGTCCCTTTCTTACTGATGTCTCCTATCCTCGAGTGAATGCACGTGTTTAAACATTACTGGATAATTTTATATGACCATTATGCTCGACCGTAGAAGATAGAAACCTTCTCCACGGACCCCACTCGCACCACCAATAATTGATCATTCTCCTAATTCTCTCTGTATTCCCGCAGGCAACAATGACTTCTACTGCTTGACCGCTTCTCTCTCCTCTCGCCCCTCTCTTCTTCTCTGCCCTCTAGTCCGTTAAACCCTAACCCTAATCTATAACTCATACCCTCGACGACCATCTAGCCCTATACCCACATCACAATCCCTATGCTATAACTCAACCTAATCCGACAACATGCTTCCTCAATCCTTCACGGTACTTTCTCTTCTTCTGTGCTCTTTTTCAACCCATTTATGGGTATTAAAATCTGAGGAATTATCTATATATGATGTTCTTCGATCCAATGGGCTTCCTATGGGTTTGCTTCCAAAGGGTGTGAAGGACTTCACTTTGGACGATTCTGGAAACTTTGAGGTCCATTTGGATCAGGCTTGCAATGCCAAGTTTGAGAATGAATTACACTACGATACAAATGTTTCGGGCAATTTGAGCTATGGCCAGATCGATGGGCTGTCTGGTATTTCTGCCCAAGATTTGTTTCTGTGGTTCCCTGTGAAGGAAATTCGGGTTGATGTACCCACTTCTGGATTGATTTACTTTGATGTTGGTGTTGTCTCTAAGCAATTTTCTCTGTCTTCCTTTGAAACGCCACGGGATTGTATGATTGCTCAACTGGATGATCTTCAAAGTGGGAGGTTCAAAGCTGAGACTTTATCTAAGGTCTTTCTTGTCTCTTTCATATGCCAATTTACTGTTTTGTGGTTGGAAATTTTTGTCTATGAACTTTTTTAATTTCAAAATTATTGGTCTAGATGTGGTAATTAATGAGAAGCTTGTTAGTGTATTTCATTGAAGAATTAGTTAATCTATGAAGAAAGTGAATCGGGTTCATTCCTTGGTAGTGCATAGTTTTCAAAGATTGAGATAGTTCCTTGTAAATTCGATGATCTCTTTGCATTCTGGGTATTGGTTGTAGTTTTGTAACTTACTTTATTGATTGTGGGTTGCAGGATTTCTAGAATGGATGATCTAAGTTTTATTGTTTTTTTCTTTTCTGCTGCATGTTATGCATTGTTTGAGTTATGATTGTTTCAGTTTGTAACTCTGATCTTATTTTTATAGCATACGACTTAGCAGTTGAGTGCTGTCATGTACAAAAAAAAATTGGGGCTAATATATTTTGCTTCTTTATATGCAGAGTCAGCTGGCTCAGCTCTGATACCGACTTGATCAGAAAGCATTCGCAACGGCTATTTTGTGAATTGTGAGGGTCTAAGATGATAATTCAGGTTGCACAACAACTCAATCAAGTCAGGAGTTCTATTCATTTTATGTACATGTCTTAAGAGAGTGGTTTAGCAGGTCCTGTGCTTCATTTCAGAGTGCTTGCTTGCGGTTTCTTGTATAGTTCAGACTTCAGAGTCTGGAAATTAGTCTTCCCAGCTCATTGTGTAGGCGAAAGTTACTGGTGAATTGGATTGTGAAGAAGGTCAGCAGAAGGCAATATGAAAGTCATCGGCATCTTAGAAAAGGTTAAAAGGACGCATGATGTATGGATACAGGAGCATCGAGTCAAGGTGATAAAACTGCACAAGTTATGTAAATTGAATTCATTATGAATGTGGACATAAACATGATTGTTGATTCGATTCTCTTTTTGTAGTACAAGTGTTAGACAATGAGATATACATACTTCCATGATGGAAGAAATGAAAATAAAATTGCTTTCTTTCTTCTATTTCCATCTCTGCAATAGTTGAGGTATTGCACGATTCATTTGCTAAATTTCTGTTGGGTTATACTGCCATCACCTTGTTTTTTCTCTCGGTTTATTCTGAACACTGCTATTTACTAATTTTTGTTTGTATTTGGTAATATGGTATTCCCATTTCTGAACCTTGTCATCCTGGTTCTATAATTATGAGCTGCGAATTTGGCTACTGATCTGTGCAAAAAGCAATGTTGGGATAAATAAATTTTGGTGAATAGGCCTCTTGGATTTGGGTTTGTCTGCTCGGTATTCATTTTTAGAACACTGGAATGTATATCTTCGAAAAGTTAATTTTTTAAAAAAATTTTAAGTGTCGTATTTGTTGTATCTATTATGCGGAACAAACTTGCTGCTAAAATGTAGAATTTTACAAACATGTTCGGTCTAGTTATGGGGAAAAAAAAAAGATTGAAGTAAAAGAAAAGGAGATCAACCTTCTTGGCTCATATGGCATCTTGTGCAATTAAACAAAAAATGGATTACATGTTTAACAATGAAGCTTGCTAACTGAACTAGTTATTCATGTGTTAAGTAGACATAAATTATTTTACATGGGAATTGTGAAGGGCTTTGCTTATTGCATAGTGAAATCATCTCTAATGGAAACTCAAACTTTTACTCAAATTTGTGTAAGTTGATGTCTTGCTTAACAATGTGGGTAGGACTGTGGGAAACAATCTGCTGACTTATTTCTGTGACAAAACTTGCAAGTATTCCCTAGTAATATCTATTAGATCTTTCATCGATGTTTATGCTGTCAAAAATTAAAACATTATGGCCGTATCCATCAGGGAAATTGCAGCCTTTTATTTTGGAACAGAGATATGGATTATCAAATCTTTTATTCCAAATAATATGACACAATTTTTCACCATCTGAGGAAGTTGACAAATTAGGCCTTGCAGGCCACTCATCAATCATCACTCTCGGGATTTTTTTTTTTTGTGTGGTAAAGTAGGAACAAATAAGATCTTATTGATCCAAAGGTCAAGAATATAGATCAGCAAGCCTCTGCAAAATTACCAATTGGAACACCGCAAGAATATTGATGTACAGAAGTATAGCAATCTGATCAATTAGGCGAGTGATTTGTATCGATATGGAGCCATGTGACATGTTCAAGTGTGGCATTTTTGGCAGACCAAGACGGCAACACCGCGTGGACTATTTTGGGATGGAACCAAACCAATCAACACTTGGAGGAAGAGCCATGTAGGGTGTTGCTTGCATCGGTGGCCTCACCTTTCACACGACGGAGAAGACTATGTGTGTGTGTGTGTGTGAGAGAGAGAGAGAGATATGTTGGGGGATAAAACACTAGCATTTATTCAGCAAAGTGTGTCTACTAAATTTGTGCCGGAAAAAATTATGAACTCTTTATATTATTTTCACTTAATTTTATTGAATAGTAGATCAATTAATATTAATATAAGTGAAATTCCCTATTTATAATTGAACTACTCACCAATAGAATGATTAACTACTATTGTGTAGAAAGCTTCAATCCAGAAGTACCATGCTATTGAAATTCTCTCAATTACATATATATATATATATATATATATATACTTAATATTAGATTAACTGTAATAAATAATTTATATTTAAATAAAATCAATGAAAAATATAATAAAAAGAATCTCAATCATTTTATATAACATTCTTTCGGTATGTGCGAGTTGCATGACTAAAAAGAAATACTATGTATCTCAAATCTCTAACTTAAATCTCAATCCCAAATGAAACGAGATTATTGGATCAGTTTTTTAATTCCACCAATTTTTTTAAATGAGACTTACTGATCCAATGATCTCCCTTGATTTGGAATGAAAATTTGGGTTGGATCAGTTTTTTAATTCCACCAACTTTTTTAAATAAGACTTCTTGTAGTTACGTCATTATATCAACAAATTAAATCAATATTTTAGGTCTAAATAGTATTCCTTGCTCGTTACTAAATATAACATTTTTCTCTTTATCCCCTCATCTTGCTTACGCTAGGGTGGAGTCTAGTCGTCTTCTTCTTCTTGGTCCCCTTGCCTGAAAACGCAATCCCTCAGCTAGAGTGCCAACGACAAACCAGACTAAAACCCGTGTACTCTCTCCCAGCAAGAACCCACTTTCTCTTCTTAAAAAGATGACATCAATTCCATTCCTCTCTCGTAAGCCACCAATCAAATTCCACTCAAACACTTCCAACCCCGGTCTCTTCCCCTCTAATTCCACTTCTACTTCATACTCAATCTCCAATTCTCTCTCTTTTGTTTTGAATAAGCGTCGTTTCCCTCTGACTATCAAAGTTTCGAAGAGTTCCAATGGCGGATCATTATCGGCGGTCATGTGCTCCACTTCGTCGCCGTTTATTGGCAAAGTCGGATTGCACACAAGAGATGGTAACTTCACGTTCTTGTCCTTCGGTGCAAACCCTCGTGGTGTATTAGAAGAAGTCGCTGAAAAAGCTGATTCTTCACAGATTTTGTCGGCAATGCTTCCGTTTGTCGTAGCTCTCACTGCAATTGCCGCTCTTTCTCAGCCTTCAACCTTCACTTGGTGAGCCTTCCATTGAACTTTCTCTCTAGCTTTTTAATGTAATTCCAACCAGTTATTTAGCATTTAAGATTTTATAATTGCTTATGATATGTTTTAAGGTTAATAATTTTTTGACATTGCATATTTTAGTATTTGTTTTTTACTGTCTTATTACTTTAATAAATATCAGTTTTCCATGGTTTCTTTTTTGGGGCTAGGGTGCACCATTTACTATTTGTAATCTTGTTTGAAGAGAAAATTATTTGAATTCAGAATGGAAATGTCTTGTTTTTCAAGATTTTAAATACTTCAGTCAATCATACTTATAGTTATCTTTTATTTGAGGCCTACAAGTGTTCTATGTCCATAGTTATTGTACTAGAAAGTTAGTTTCTCCCAGTTGAATAAATACTTTTGAAAGCAGAGAAAATATCTTGTCCTTGGTGTTACTTGAGGGCCATATATATGTCTATCAATTGAGACTTTTATCAGATTTGTATAGGTTGGTTTGTGTATAATTGAGACAAATGCAGGGTTTCAAAGGAACTGTATGCTCCTGCTCTGGGAGGAATCATGTTGTCGATCGGTCTTCGACTATCAATCGATGATTTTGCTCTTGCTTTGAAAAGGTAACATCTTTTCTCTGCTTTGTATATGAAGTATCATTGCTATTAATAGTGCAAATTCGGTGGTGAAATTTTGAATTATGCTTTCATTGTTGTTGATTTTGTGTGTTGCAGACCTTTACCACTATCTGTTGGGCTTATTGGGCAGTACTTGCTTAAGCCAGTGCTTGGGGTGTTAGTAGCCCAAGCTTTCAGGATGTCTCCAACGTTCTACGCTGGCTTTGTCCTCATGTCTTGCGTTGCAGGGGCTCAGCTATCTAGCTATGCCAGCTTCTTGAGCAAAGGAGATGTGGCTTTGAGCATTCTCTTGACCAGCTCAACCACCATTGCATCGGTTCTTGTTACTCCCCTTTTAACTGGCCTTCTCATTGGCTCTGTTGTTCCAGTTGATGCAATTGCCATGTCAAAGTCTATTTTGCAGGTACTTAACATATTACAAAGATTTGCATGTTAAAATGGATCAACATTTTCTTCTTCCCGATTAATTCTTAAACCTAAATTAGTGCTTTTCCAGGTTGTTCTTGTGCCAGTCACTCTTGGCCTAGTTCTCAATACTTATGCAAAATCAGTTGTAGATGTTCTTCAACCGGTGATGCCATTTGTAGCAATGATTTGTACTTCGTTGTGTATTGGCAGCCCTCTTGCAATTAACCAGAGCCAAATTCTTTCCACAGAGGGTCTAAGATTGGTTGGTCCTGTGTTGACATTTCATGCAGTGGCATTCACCTTGGGTTACTGGATCTCCAGAATTCCACTTGTGAGGTAATCCTATTCTTGCATGTCTTGCTCTGTGTAGGACTGAAGCAATTATGAGAAGCAAAATTCTTCATGTTTCCCTTCATTTGTTGGATATGGAACGCATTATAGCAGTTTCCCCAAAATTAGTTGCAATGTACCTGTTGTCATCATTATTGGGCCACATGATGCAGAGGGTTGCTTACATGGAAAATATAATGTGGCCCTCTTCCATCTCATTGGGACTAAATTTGTACTTGGAAGAGGTTCATAGATTTACTGGGACTTATAATTTTAATAAGATAGGTTTCAGTCAACAGGCTTCCCTCAGTGTTTGAACAACGTTATTGCGTACTATGGGGTGAGAAAACATATTCCATAAGCCATCTTCCAGGTGAAACGCATGACTTCATGTAGTCCCTTGACCTAATGCGAATTTTCCTTTGGGTTTACTTTTAGGTCTTTTAAAATGATGGAACATGGGACATCTTGGAATCATTTATAGTTCAATATATTGCCATCAAAACTTTGTTTGGACAAGGAGAATATTAATGGGATAGGCTTTCATTCGAGAGGTTTCCATGCATTATTTGCTCTCATTGCACCGTTTAGTACCATGTGGCAATGACCTATGGCATAAGCCATCTTCCAGATAAAATCCATGTGACTTCATGCTGTCCCATGACCAAATTTCATTTTCATTTGGGTTTATTTTTAGGTCTTCTAGATTGATGGAACATGGGACGTTTTGGAATCATTTATGGTCTATAGCCGTCACAACTTTGTTTGAACTTAGAGAGGAGAAATTGATGGCATTTAATTGGTCTCTCTCTAGTTTTGTTTTTTGTTTTTTGTTTTGGGGGGGCGGGGGATGGGGGGATGGGGGAGGCAGATTGATCCTCTGTGCATGAAAATTGTAATCTGACGTGCTGAAGTTTGAAAGTTCAGCTTGTAGGTTTTATGTAATTCTCCCCTTGTATGTTTCAATCATATCTTTAGCTGCTTATAACTCTGAATATCATTGATCAACTTTCATATCTGGCAGTAATGGGAGTTATCCTGATTTTGGTTGTGTTTGTGTTTAAATTCATGAATCCTTACAAAGTGTCAACTGTTGAAATTATTGTTCAAAGTTCCTCTAATAATTATTTTGATATCATGGCAGGCAAGAAGAGGATGTTTGCAGGACAATTACGTTATGCACAGGAATGCAGAGTTCGACACTGGCAGGGCTGCTTGCAACCCAATTTCTTGGGAGCAGCCAAGCGGTTCCCCCTGCATGCTCGGTAGTTGCCATGGCCATCATGGGCCTTTGTCTAGCCTCATTCTGGGGCAGTGGATATCGATTTAGGGACCTACCATTGTAGACATTAAAAAATTAGTAAGTAAAAGTCTATAATTGAACTCAAATCAATTAGATAAATAAAATTAGGTTGGACTTAAATTTCATAACCTAAATAATACAAGTCCAAATCTAATTAATAAGGCTTGTCAAATTAAATTAAGTCTAAATTTCATAGCCTAAATAATAAGTAGACTTGTTAAAATTAAATTAAAATGGACTAAAATTTCATAGACCCAAATTAAATAAACTTTTAAAAGATAAAGTAGGTTGGACTTAAATTTCATATACTAAAGTCCACAAATTTATAGGTAGCTCAAAGGGTATTCAGGTAAAATACATTTATATGGATAATTACTCTTTCCACTATAAATAGAGGTCTTGGGGTAGGCTAAAAAGAAGGAGAAAAAGGGAAAAGAAGTCAAGGAGAAAGGAAGATCGGCGAAGTTCTGTTCGAAGTTCACTAAAGCCTTAAAGCCTTGCAAGTTCATCTCCGGAAAGAAGAACACACTGCTAAGGTGCTTCTTCAAGAAATCCAAATCATCTTCAAGTCATTCAAAACAAAGAACGGTGAGAAGATTCATTCAAAGCATCCTTAAATTGAAGAGTGGGAGATACATTAATCTAGCTCTCGTATTCATCAAAGCCACCACCAATTGAAGAGTGAGAAATACGTCAATCAGACCCTCATTTTCACAAAATTTATCATCTTCATCAAATTCACCGAGAATCAAAGGATAGTGCACGTGAGAAGCACGCTAAAGAGAGTCGACACTACATTCTTTTATTTAAAGTCAATCAAATTGACTATTGTAACTTGAATTTATTTTGTGTTAATTCATTCACAAAATTTTATCGTTACAACTATCTCTCTTAATCCTGCAAACTGGTTCGACTGTCGGGGCTTAACCAAGCAGCATTGCATTTTTTAGGACAGTGGCCAGGCTAATTTAATACGGCAGAGTAGATCAACAATTATAGATGCATACCAATATTACAATTCATTTAGACTAGAAGAGTTAACTAACATGTTCATGATCAGCACTGTTTATGAGCGTAGACAAAAGTGTATGGTGGAAACATTTTGGTCTGTCTGGGAGCAGTTGGTAACTTGTACAGTTCCTAGAGCCTTTTGTATAAGCTGCGCCTGTAAATGCTATAGAACCACTTATAGAAGTCGGAATATTTATGTGGCTGAGTCTCTCTGTCTCTCTCTCAAAAACTTTTGACAGAGGACGTCAAATGCTTGTTAAACATCCTTGGGTAGTGTAAAGATTCGTTTGGTATAATGAAAAGTTGAAAGGACGTAAAGTTGAACAAACAGATAAAATATAATATTTGAAAAGAAAGGAAAATAAAAAAAATAAAAAAATAGATGAATTAACTTTTTTTTCGACTCGCCACATTTAGGAGAAGTGAATGAAAAGTTAATTGTGTTGAAATGTATAATATTTACTTATATATATCCTTTAGTTTATGTATATATGATATTTATTTATTATATATTATGTATGCATTATATATATACTAGTTATTACCCGTACCGTAAGGAACTGTACAACAAAAAAAAATCAAGTTAAAAAAATGCAAAGAATGCCTATGTTTCACCCACCACTAATCATTGGCAACTGACCAAGTCATGCCCGATGACCTGTTGAGGCAATTTTTTGAGAACATTTGCACAACAATGGGGAAACGAAATCACCAATAAATGAAATCAAGCTCTCATTGTCCTCATGACTCCCAAATTCTAAAGAACAAACAAAACTTATAGACTTTTATATATACTTGAATCACCCAAAATTCAAAAACACAGAGTATCAACTAAGGAGTAATAACTTTAAACCTTTGTATATAATTTCTTTTTCAAACAACTGGTGGTGAGTACCCCAGAATTAACCCTCAACAATTAGCTTTACCATAAAACCATCTTCAATCCATTCATTAAACATTAATCCAAGCATCAAATTTCAAGTAAACAAAAAGATTCAAATTCAACCGAACAAAAATAAACTGAAAATAAAAATAGAAGAAACTTTCCTACATTTTGCTCTGTCAATTAAATTAACTAATTCCATAACAAACTAAAAATTAGCAAATGAACAATCAGAACTAATGTATAGTTTAAAAACATCTAAACCATTTTTACAAAAAAATTGAATCATAATAGAAACCACACAATAAATTAACAAAACTACCCACAAAATCATAGACACTCTAGTTGTTGCCACCAACGCAGTCCCTTTCTATTATATTGTCATAACTAAAATCTATCACCAATTCACAATCAATCACCAATCATAGTCCTTTATTAGTTTTTTACCATGCTCATCTAACCATAAAAAATACAAAAAAAACCAAAATATTAAAAGGAAAGCACCTGACAAACTTAAAAGGTTGTAGGAAGATGTTTTCAATAATTAAAAACTGATGAAGCTAGTGTTTAACGGCAAGGAAAATTTGACTTGGACGGTTCATGAATTGCTTGAGTACAAAAAGATGTGTTTCAATAGAAAAAAATCTCACTAAGTGATATTATGTTGAATTTGAACTCTAATAGGATTACCTAAGCTAGACCGAAGATACCAAGATACAACCCGTAACCTTAAAAATTGGTTCTCTTGTTCAAGAGTTTTATTTCCTATAAATCCATGTGCAGTTGAGATAGGGTAAAGTTCCCAAAATGATCAATTAGGTAGTGAATACAACTAAATATCACTAAACTAAGTTACTTATGTTGCTACTCACAAAAGGCTAAAAGAAGAAGAAATATAACACATTTAACTTTTGAAAAGTACAAAAAAGAATGGAATAAGGAAACAATTCATCATGAAAGATTTCAAGAACAAATCTATAGCCTGAATTCTAGTATGCAATTCCTCATCTCTATTAGCAACAATTCCATCAAATTTTATTAGTTGTGTCATCAACATTTCAATCAAATTCAACAAAATTGTCTCTAATACTTTTTCCAACCACATAAACTTGCAACATATAGGCCATTTGCTAGCCGCATTAAGGTGTCATAAGCAAGCTGACAAAATCTGAATATATCACTTTGTGGAAACAATCCATTATGACAATTGAGAGGAAAAATGCATGAGAGTAGATATGAGAGGGATAATAACAGAGTTTATAAAGAAAGTAAGAGGAAATTCAAATATAAAATACATTAACAAATACACCTCTTAAAGGAACAAACTGTTGATAAGCATTGAATATTTTCTACAATTTCTAACCCACAAACCTACTTAGTATTGCACCAAAATGAACAGTACGCAGTTTGGAAGTAATTAGATGCAAGGCCAAGCGGCTTTGGCTAAGATTGCTAGTGGTACAAGTTACTATGTCACTGTTCCACCACTTATGATGCCTTACATCATGCCAAAGATTATTGGTATGGGATAGTCAAGAGAGTACAACTAAATACTCTCAGACATTTTCTCAAACAGATGAAGGGTAGGGAGGCTAATTGTGGTGTCATGGGGTGTGTGTGTGAGATTTGCTTGAGGGAGAAAGAGGGGGAAAGATTGAGAGATGAGAAAAGGAATGGAGGCACAAAGATTACCTTTGTTGATTTAGGGGAAAGATTGAGAGATGAGAAAGAGGGAGAAAGATTGAGAGATGAGAAAAGGAATGGAGGCACAAAGATTACCTTCGTTGATTTAGGGCTACAATTGGGGCAAATTAAAATCCATAGATCTGGAATGGAGAGAGAGAAGAGAAGAATTACATTGCTGAGATCGATTGCCTTGTTGAGTTCAACACTTCGCCTGATGTGGATCTGAAAAAGAGAGAGAGAGAGAGAGAGTGTGTGAAGGAGACTTTGAAGCTGTATGAGGTCGTCAAAGATTTTGGAGTGTCGCTCGAGCTGTAGAGTCGAACTTTGGAGCTGTATGAAGTCGCCGCAGACTTTAGATCTGGGTCAGGGGTATGTCGCTGGAGCTGTAGAGTCGAACTTTGGCGCTGTAGTGGTAGACTATCTGGACATGAGAGAGAGAGAGAGAAGGATGCCGCCACAGAAAATGAACAGAGAGAAGGAGTTCGCTAGAGAAAGTGAACAGAGAGGAGTTCGCCGGAGAAAGTGAACATAGAGAAGTTCGTTGTAGGAAGAGAGAGAGTTATGGAGTGGTAGAGTTATAGAAAGTGAGTGTGTGAGAACATGCGAGTGTGTGATGAAGAGATTGGGCGGGAATTTTAAAATTGTTATATTAATATCAACCCTTATATCAGATTTAGACAAATTTAAAAACGATCTCAACCGCGAAAAGCAAAAATCATTTAGTTTGTCTATTGAAATTTAAATTGTAAGTTACTTTATTATATAAATATATATGTTTTTATATTTTTTTCCATCTTTTTACTTTTTAATCCTACAAATACACAAAAAAGTTAATCCTTCATACTTTTCATCCCTTCTACTAAATACAAAGGTGGGAAGGAAAGATTTTTTCCTTAAAGAATAAAGAGTGTATGAATTTTACTTTCTATCTTTCTATTTTTTCGGCCACCCAATCAAACACATCATAAGTTTCCTATGTGACCTATTGGCCTGTGAGAATATTGCTATGGAGCTGTGGACCTTTTGGCCCTTTCTATTTGGTGAGGCCCAACTTGTATACTTTAGAATCAGAGTTCAGACAGACGAACGTGCTCTTCGAGTGCCTTTTGTCTGAGACTGAAACATCTTTGCGAAGTAGATATTAAGGTAACTTGGCACATCACAGTTGGAATTGGTGTCGAAAATAGAGAGAAACCTGAACTACAATTGTTAAACATAAATTACCCCAATGTACTACAGTGTAGGTTTATGTTATTGGCCTAGAATTTTGGCAACTCCCGTGAATTTAGGGCCTTGGGCCTACCTAGGATACCAGAATGTTGTAGCAGGAAGGAAGAATGAGTATAACTATAATCACCTTCACTTACAACTACTAGTGTCAAGACAAATATTTGTGAAAATGGACTGAATTGCTCAAATTAAAAGGTTCTTTTGCACTTTCCAACATCTCCAAAACAATACCATTGTCGGCATTATATATGCTGTTCATTGTGGAACCTAGGCTATATTTGCAGTTCTACACCTTGCAAACACAAGTGCATGCCCGACCCCGTACCACATTCACACCCAGACTGTACAATCTGCAACTTCCATATCGTTATGTTGAAACTTGATTTTCTTTTGTTAAGTTGGATTTTGCTAGATATAAGAAAATCTTCATCATACATCCAATAAGGATAGACTAATGGAAGTTTTGAGAATTCAAAAGAAGGTCTAGACAAGAAGAGCCATTTATCAAATGTTAAGTGGAAAGAAGTAGCCTTCTCCTCCTCGTTTGTTTGTTTGTTTGTTTGTTTGAGAGTTGGGGGGTGGGGGAAACTTTCCCAGCCTCTAAATAATGTCACAATTACCAAAACAAAATGCATAGTATAATTAAGTAGTTGAAAATTACGTAGTTTACTCTTCAAAAAATGCTCTGGCTACCAATTTGGTGTTATTGCTTCGGCGTTTATTTCTTTTCCTTTTTATTTTTGATGTTACTGCCTATTTCAATCCATTGACAATCTTATAACTTCAGAAAGCCTAGGTTTTTCATCTTTTCTTTTCCCTTTTCTTAATTTTCTTCTACTGTGAATGCATCTATTCATTCATGGAAAAAAAAAAGTTCATTACTACTGCATTCATAGAAGTCATAGTTAGGGCACCAAGCATATTTCTTTCACTTCTCTACTATTTTATACTCACTAATGTCACAGTTTTAGATTCAGATATCAATATATTCAAATCCAATTGTGGTTTGAGGATGTTATATCAATTTTTTTTCTGCGAATGATTTCCTGTAAGAATTTTATTATAGTCAAGTGTCAACTCTACAAACTACTGCAATAGCAATGAAAATGCAACTATGTCAACTTTATAGCACCCATAGGTGAACCTCTCTTCCGAACTTCCTATCCTTTCACCCCATTTACTGGTTTCGTATTAGACTTCTTAATGCAAATTAGCCCATTGGAATAATTTGTACCAGTAGCTTGATAGCAAGCAATAAGCATCAATACTTGAGAGTTCCAATGTTCAAGTTTTTTCGTTTTTTTTATTTTTTATTTTTTTAGTGGGACGAGGATAGCTATGTTGGGACATCACATGTGAGAATTCCACATCGAATTAGAAAGAATTTGAAAATGTTTTAATATTTTTTGAATAGGTTTATTAATGATCAAATCAACTAGGAAACAAATTTGAAGAGTTTTAATATACCATAAATAGATATATTAGACATGTAATAGAAGATATAAAGATCAAGTTATATTTGAATAAGTTTTGGTGATAATAATTTATCCGTATAAATAAAAATGAGTATGATATACTTAGTTATCGGTGACCAAGTGAATATTTCATCAATGTAGCTTTTCGGTCTGTGGATATAAGTGCTAGATACACTGTATTAAACCACATTTTATCTTTTGTGTATATTTTATTGTTTTTCTTATTTTGAATTCCTATCTTCCAACTAGTATTATTACAATTCAAGCTGGTGGTCTAGTGATAAATCGTATTCGTTTAGTGTCGTCATTGACTTTCACGTGATTAGCATGATTCGCTTTATAGGAATAACGTGGTTTTCTACTTCACTTTGATGGTGTTGTGGTAACGGATTATCTTTCCAGATTAGTAATTATAATTCAAACCAAAAATTCTACAATAGGAGGACCCTCAGGATCACATTCAAGGGGATTACTATTTACTGGTCACCCCTCCCCTTTTCAATGACCCAAAAAAAAAAAACTAGCATTATTAGTGTTAATTATTCGTTGTACAAAACCAAGTACAATATAATACATAGATGCATTCAGTCGAGTAATTATTTTTTTTTTTGGAAAATGTATTAAACTATCTAGTTTTGCCAAACTTGGCGAAACTAATAATTAAATTGTAGGTGTACGTGAAAGATTGGACTTCTTTGAGAGAATTACATATAGTTTTTGAAGAACATTAAGTTTCTAGTGGTAAAATATATATCTCAAAAGTCAACAGGAAAAATGAAAAGATTCCCTTTGCATTTGATTAAGAATAGAATCTTATGCTAATCTTTGAGAATCACCCATTAATATGTATAGTCACAACCACTACAATATAGTAATCATCTAGCAATGTTCTTTTCAAACTAATAGGAAAGTGCATCACAGGAGTAAATGCCAAAATATTTATGATCACAAAAAAATATGTGAATTAGGAAGGAATCATTTTATCCAAGATTCCAGACAGTTAACACATGACTGAAATTTGTTCATCAAGCAAATGAAGGTAAAAAGTTTTCATAATTGCTATATCCATAATATTAGTCAGAACTTTTCAAGTTATAATGCTAAAAGATTACAATCCCTGAAAAGTATATGAATTTTTTTTTTAAAAAAAAGGAAGAAATGCTTGATTAATAGTAATTTACACTATTTTCCATAAAATTTCTTTGAAAAAAATCTACAAAAATGTTTTTCAGTGTATCGTTAATATTCCCAAAATCAACATACAACTTTTCTTGAATCGACAAAAAAATTATTGAGAAAATATTAATGTAAGTAATAGTAAGAAGAATTCACATATTTTTTGTGGTGTACTGTAAGATCGTTAGCGACCAAATTAATGAATTTTCATTTTAATCTTCAATTTATATATCATTAATTTGCATATGTCAAAGATTTTCTTTACGCAATCAAATTATAATAAAATCCACAAAAAGCAACTGTAATATTTAAGACAAAAAGCATAGAAACAGCTTTCTGTACACCAAGAAAAAAACTCATTCCTTTGTCACAAAGAGGAAACCACACGTTTAATTTACACTATTTTTTATGGAGAGGTACTGGTAATTTTTGCTTCCATATTCAGCAACTTCAAACCTAATCCAAACCAGCTCAACCATTATCATCTCTCACTTCAATTTGTTCCCCCAATTCAAGTCTATTCTGGACAAAGATTCGCAACAGTGCAATAGGGTATAGCTCAAGAAGAGTAGAAATCAACAATATTTCTCATTACCTGTACCTGGGTATTAAGGCACTTTATATAATGTGCAGTTTCATCCAACAAGTTGCATATATCCATAACCTCACCACCGGGAACAAGCCTGCGAAGCTCGTTGGCTTGACCAAAACCACACTCTTTTCTAGGGTTTCGTGACTTTCGTTCTACTCTTCTTCTCCTTGAGGCATGAATTCTTCTTCGTTTAAGAAAAGTACAGTTCAGTGCACGATTTCGAATCTTCAACAGCGTTGCTCGACTCCAAGCTCTTCTTGATCCGACTGCAGACGCCATGGATGCATCAGCAGCGAACTTAATCATGCGATATCGCTGATACACCGCCCTCGAAGATGATGAAGTGGGTCGATATTTGTTGAGTCTCTTTAGGGTTCGTAGAAACTTATAAGCAAACCTAGTTTTAATGGAACTAGGGTTTGTGGTTAAGTGTTGCCGCGGAGTCATCATAGATGTCAAAAGAAAGGTTCGCAAAGAAGATGATAGTTTGATACCAAAATTTAGGGTTTTGGGCTGTTGGGTACAGAAACAGAAACAACCGTTTCAGATCAAGATTTTCTTCTGACACAAAGGGTTTGTGTCAGATCAAGATTTTCTTCTGACACAACTCTGAGAGAGAGAGAGAGGAATGAAGAAAAGGAGAATGGAGAGAAGATGAAAAATGGGAGGTGAGAAGAGGGTAGAGACTTGGGAATCAATCCTTGAGGCATCTTAATTATATAATTGAATGAATTTAATATAAGTTTTATGTGTCATTTTCAAGGTTTGATGGAGGCGAAAAGAGAGTTTTTGTGGGCCTGGAAAGGGCCAACCACCATATGATCGCACATGGTTCCATTACCCACTTGGATGGATATTGGTGGGACATTTCCATTTTCATTTTCTGTTCCATTATTGTAACTCTAGTATTTCTCGTGATGGTTTTTCTCACCTAATTTGTCTCTATTGCGCCGGTAAGGAAACTTCCGTGATGGTTGTGGCAACGGCGGCGCCACAGACAAAAGGTGGTGTCGACCTTCCGTGGTAGTGGCGGCACCGGCTGCGGCACTGACAAAAGGTGGTGTGAACAACAGTGGTTGACTTTTGAACCAAAGGGGCGGTTGGCAATTGGAGAAGTGGTGGTGACATTGGAATGTAAGTGAGGATAGCGTGGGCAGAGATACTTCTTGATGGTAGAGATAACAAGAAGGAAAATGTTATTGCAACCTAAAAATTTGACATAATTTGTTAACTTAATGACGTAGCTTTATTCGAACTATTGAATTTACACCAAGTTTTAATGTTTGATAGAATTCACAGTCAATCCAAATGTCATAGTGAATTATGTCAGTAAATTAGGTCTCAATAGCATTGCTCTAACAACAATGCAATACAAAATTAAAGAATTTGATTCTTTTGTAAGTCACCCGTTTTATAAACAAGTGGTTTGATACGAACGATTAATAAATAAATTGAGAATGAATGAAATTAATCAAAAAAAATATACGATGTGACTCATTTATATATTAATTATATACAATTCATACACGATACAAACTCAATATGATACGATTCGTTAGCACGAATTAATAAATAAATTTGATATGTGTAAAGTACTTTTTAATACAAATCTACTAAAATCTAACACGAATGTGCCTCGCAATTGCATTATTTAGAGCACGGAGATAACCTTATTTTCTAATAGAATTAGATTTCTGGAGAGAGAAGATTTCCAAAGGAATACAATGCATTGTTTTTTCTTCATCCTCTTCATGGGCATCTTTATTTAGTTAAAGAGTAAGAATCCGCCATGATTAATTTTGTGTAACAAATTCCAAAATTTAGGCGAAAACAATGATGATTTGGACTTCTTACCACCCATATTGGTTGACTTATCTGACCAGTGGATTAAAATGTAGTAAACCAAATTCTACGCCACACTCATGCATTAAGCTTCACTTCTTATATGTAATTATGAGGTTAGCGGTTGAGTTAATAGTCACCATTCTCACTATAAAACTCGTCGTCTCTCTCCTCTATAATAATTCTAGGCAAAAGAAAATCCGCAAGATGCAAGATCACTCTAAAATACCAAAACCCAATTGGATTTACTATCTACAAATTTGTTCAAAATATATGATATCTAGGCTGAGCTCTAAACTATACACTGGAATAGAGATGAACTATTGAATTTTGCTGCTGCTTTGTGAATGAAGCAATTAAACTAGGAGTTTTAAGCTTTATTCATGTGAGACATTCGCTATATTTTGCAATTACGTCTCGATATCAAGGCAAAATAAGAGTTTGAACCCTGTCAATATATGAATTATAGAAAGCAAAACATTTAATTGATTTGTTATTTATTTTTGTGACAAATCTTATTTTTTATTCATTATTTTAAACAGATTTTCACTAAAATAACTGATCTCCCTCTCTCTCTCTCTCCCTCTCCCCCTCTCTCTCTAGAAAAAAACCATTTTCCAACCGTCCAAATCATAGTTTTACCCTAGAACCATATCGAAAATGAGTAATGTTATTTAAGTTTAAATTTTTAATTATAATTTTATTGTAATTATTAAATCAATGTCAAATTTTAATATTTGATGGACTCACAATCAATGAAATAATTACAGTGAAATAGATCAATAAATTAAATTCATATAATATTGCTCATAAAAAAATGTGTGGACAACAATTAAGTGGCCCGGAGAGTTTTGGATTTTTCTTTGGGTAAATTACATTTTACCCCCTTGAACTATTATTCTTGTTTCACTTAACACCCTCAATTATAAAAATTTTCACATTGCACCTTAAGATATCAATTTTATTTCATATTACTCAAATAGATAACAATTATCAATTTTTTTAAAGTAAATGCACATGTGAGTGATCTGTATTGTCAATAAGCAACTACTTATTGCACATGCACAAGTTAAATAAAATACCTATCCATAACTTTGTCTTTTGTAAGTTCCAAATTTTTTACCTCAGTCTGACGTTCTTTTTCTTCCCAATAACCATTTAGCTATAAAAAAAAGTAAAATAAAGCGATACTAGACACTTAGCGGAAAACTCTTTGAAATTTTCCTCCATCATTTGATAGATTTTCAAGTTTATCGTTATCTATTAAAGTGATACAAAATAAAATTGATATTTTAAAGTACAATGTGAAAAATTTTGTAGTTGAAAATACAAAGTAAAACTAGAGTAATAATATAAGGGAGAAAATTTAATCTCCTCTCTCTCAATTGATGGAGTGGTTGATAAGCGAGATGAACTCTCCAAATGATGTGATAAGTTTGGGCTGTCGAATGAACCGAGTTTTTCAAGTTTAAATATATTTAATATCAAATAGATTTTGAATGACCAAACTCGAACCCAAATTGAATCCAATTGTCAAAATTAGGTTCTTCTTCAAGTTCGACTCGACCTGCATATGCTCTCGGGCATTTGAATCACCCTCAAGTCGCAATGCTATCGTGTGAATTTTGACGATCAGCGATAGTCAACTGGTAGAAGGTGCAACTTATATTAACTAACCCCTTAGGCTGGGGCATTCTAAGGGTAGCCTGTTTGTTCGTGCATGGACTTAAACTACCGTAAAGGGTGTAAGTCGGACAAATTGAGAGGTTATCTTGGGACTAATCATCTTTGGCCTAATATTCAGGTTGAATTTGAATTTAATTCTCTGTTTGCACAACTCAAACTAGAAATTCGAGTACAACTAGAATCGATTAATTTGGATTTAGTTCAAGTTGAAACCAACCCGACTACGCCCAAACCAATACTAGTATTGTCAATTTTTACCTAAAAAACGAACACGCGTTAGGTTCAAATTGACCCACTAAAGTGGCACCTATTAGCATGTGATACAAGGACCACCGGTCTAACCCAACGGCACGAGAGTTGGCACCTAGCTACAATCTCTAGATATAGGAAAACATAGAAATTTGCTTTCTAATTTATATGTTCACCATTAAAGCAAGTGAAGAACTTGAATAAGAACAAAGAAACAAACATATGCTAATTGAAACGCACGCTTGGCTAGAGCTATTCTTTAAGATGTAGCCCCTTCAATGGAGAAAAAAGAACATGGTAGGCCAGGCTTGCCTACGGGTTTGCCATACATCAAGCTTTGAAAATAAGACTGCTTAACTAATATCATAATTAGGTTTAAGTTTAGATAAGCAGGGTCCACATGGTTGGTTCCTTTGATAGGACCACTGAATTGGGTTGTGACTCAGCACCAGGTATAATTTGTATTACACTAAACAATTTTATGACTCTGGACTCATTCTCAATTCATCCGGGTTTAATTCAAATTTGATTTCAATCCAAACTTCTCAACTCAAGTATTTTTCATGCTTAACGCGAACGTGCTCAGATAAGAATTTGTTTCAAAAGGCCGGATTAAAAATTTAGTGCCATCTCCGCCACAATTGCACCTTGAGGCCACAAGAATCGAAACTTCAGAACCAAAAAACCTCATCCAAGAGGTTGTAAATTACCTCAGTTATGCCTTAACGAAGCAAAACCATTGAACACCCAGGCTTCATTGCAGTACTGATGATGTAGGTTGCACCAACAGTTCCAGTATATTAGCAGTGAACTGAACCTGAAGACAAGCAAGAAGCAGTAGATAACATAAAATGGTTAGGGCTATTCCAGACAGCTTGACGAGTCATTTCAGAAAGAATGTGCATGATCTTATAGCAGCCTACCTACACTACATGGAAATATATTATTTCCAAGACCTCCTTTATTCGATCAACTTACAATTACGCTCCAAATGCACCTAATGTTACTGCAATAACATAAAAAACAGACAGGATAATGAGAATTTCAAAGCAGTAAATTCAAAACAATTGACGATACCTCCCTGCCCCTGAAATGGGCAACTATGGACAATTCAGTACATGCTAACCAAACCTTTAGGACAACAGCTTTACATAGTGCCCAACCCAATAATATAGCAGCTGTAGAGGCATAATTAAACAGTCCACAACACACAAACTCACAAAATTAAATTCTGCTCTTGATATAGCTGTTAATTTCCCCAAAATATATATGTTAAACAGCCTTATATATACATTTCAAGATGCATTGCACTGAAGTCATACCTTGCCCTTGGCAGTGAGCATAATGCACTGTCACTTCATATTCTTTAAACAAGTATAATTAGTAATGACAGAAGATCTTCAAGTAATATTAAGTACAACTAGTAAGAAAAAAAAAAAACTTTTTAGATCACTGAAATCAGATGATGGGATACACTTTTCTCCTTTTGTAACAAGACTACAACAAACCGCTTGAGGCTGTACTGCACTAAGCAGCAGAAGAAGGAAAATTCAGTCAGACAGACTCTTATCCGATAAAATCAAGGTTCATCACTAAATCATAAACTATATTGTAGCAATCATAAAAGTCAGAAGGATTTGTCACAATCAGTTTCCATGTATCTGATTGATTTTCATGACGAAACATTGCACACACAAATGACAAGGCATCCCAAAAAAATGGAAACTCAAATAAAAACATGAACATAATTCGATTGGACAGAATACTTGGATTGGGTTTCTCGTATTAGTTGTCAAAAGTAGGTTAAGAAGATTTCTGTTGTTGCTATGTTGCCCACCAAACAATAAACCCTGAACCAACTGGATACGGCAGTCAACGAGATACAATCCAAACCAATCCTAATCTGATAGTTGAAATTCGCCCCTTCAACCAACTTAATAAGCAATTCAATCACAATTAGACTAAATTTCTATTGATAGAGCAATAACTGCATCATGAAAAAAAAAAGCCTTTTAAACTTTAGTTTGTACAATGTTAGGCACCACTATTTATGATGCTTATTGACGTTGGACTTCCATGAAAGCTAGGTTTACAAGCAATCAAAGTTGTATACTCATCAAAGGAAAAAGAGTTATTGGATAGTTGGATATGATATCTTGGAACTTCCTATATGTTTCTGGTCCTGAATTCCTCACCGCAGTGTTAATCCACCCTAAAATGTCAGCATCGTAATTTCATTCCCATTGGAATGGAATCTTAAGTTCTTTACAAGGTGAAGCATGTTATATCACATCAATTGCCACAAATAAGCTGGAAAAAGAATCCATCCCCAACTTTTCAACCCACATTGGCCCATTTAAGCTTTCTCTACTCAGGAGTCATGAGGGATGGGCATGTGTAGATTCAATAAGCCAAGGAAAAACAACCAACCAGATCCGAAGATTAAATTCTGAATGTCTTGTCAAAAACCTCAAACTACTTTCACGGAGTTATATGTATAACACTGAAAAAATAATAACAAAGTATGACTACTTGCACAAGAACATCTAATGCAACTAGGAAGCAATATGATTGAGGGCGTACCCAATAATCAGTTTCTTGTTTCAGTAGTTTAATGTAATTACAAAAGATATTATAGAGGGCATACTCCATAGCATACCAGTTTCGTATTTCCTGGAAAAATATCATTTCCAGCAATATTAACCCAGGAAAATTTCAAGAGTTTCCTTATCTTGACAACCTGGTTGCAGTTTTCTACTTTTCTGGATGGAATTTTGATTGGAGGCTTAGTCGTGACCCTCACACTAACTAACCCTTGTGATACCATGTCAAGGGTCTCTAGAAATACCCACACCTGCAGGGAAACAGGAGTTATACCTAAAAACAAACATGACAGTAGAAAAATCAAGCGAGCACATCAGAGCCATGTTAAAAAAATTGAGGGAATCTTTGATTTAACTTCAACCTCTACAAAGTTTTCAACGTTTTGACTCAAAACAAGCTTTAATTTTTCCCAACATGGTAGTATCTCAAATTTTCTTCAGGCAACTTAATACTGAAAGCTAAAGTTCAACCAAGCTTTGATTGCAAACCAGAGTTCAAGGTCTTTCTTTACCTAGGAGTCATGTGTAAATAAAAAAGCATGTCGATATATGTTGAATTTACAAGGCTATTCAGCCAAAAGTGAAGTGCTCTCTCTTATCTAGAGATTTGGGTGTCATCTGGTAAAGTTTCAAGAAAGATATCTGTTCTGTTCAGCCTGAAAGCACGCTCCTTTAAGTAAAGGGCACAGTTAACTTACAATCAACCAACAATTAAAAAGAAATATATGTCACGAACAGAAAATTGATGTGTAAATCATAAATTTCCAAAGACGAGCTTAATATACAAATGAAATAGCACGTCTTGCATTCGAATACACTCCATTGGGGTCCACCAAGAATCAAAAACCAAACAATACCTACCAGTGCAGAATGGCAGGTCCTTTTTTTTTTTTTTGGGCACATTGGAAAGGTTAAAAAACTACGCAGAGATCCTACTGAAAGAAATACAGGCAAGATCTGCATTAAACAGGTATCCAAGGTGGGGAGGGGATGATCCAACACAACAAAACCACATTGTTGCTGAACTCCCACATTCACCAACACATCCGCATCCCTTTCCCTTCCCTAAGACTGTGAATGATTGGAATCTCACTTGTAGCCATCAGCTGCTTGCATCTGGCTATGATAGCCCTGTTCGGGTTGGTCTCTTCTTGGGGGCTATTGAGGAGACTTGCTGCCTCAAGTGAGTCTCTCAGCTACCACATGGCTGATCTTTGGGCTGGCAGTTCCTATACCCATGCATATAAACATATAACTCCAAAATGTATGGTTTAGTCTGTTACACCAAGGACAATAGAAACAAATTGTACCCATCAGCTAGTTTATTCAGTTTTTAACAGCAGCAGGACATGCCCATGGCTGCAAAGAACGCTGTCATGTGGCTGGGCAGAATTGTGGGCATAAGAACTCACATCTTGTTTTCACTAGGACTAGGACATTTCATTTGAAAAAGTTGAGAGAACCAGTTTCATTAGGTGCTTCCAATGAACCTCAGAGATGTCTGTAACTGCTACGGAATTAGAAAAAGCAAGCCATATGGATTGATTTTGGCTATCAGCGCATGGCTTTCATCCACACCGCAATATCTTTCGCTGATAACTCTCTCTTGCAACCCATCATCTATCAGCGAGTTCGACAACCAATTTTTGTTGGTTTTGCACAGCATATAATTAACGCCGACACCATGAGTTTGAAGATAGGAAAAAATGAAAATATGACACAAAAATATATCATGATATCCACGGACCAAAAACCTACCGATACCATGAGTTTGAAGATAGGAAAAACAATGAAAACATGAAACAAAAATATAATGTGTATCCACCGACCAAAAATATAATGAAAATCTTCCAATTTGTTTTCTATTTAATTTGGTCGCTAATAAACTAATATTAGGACTTTTCCAACCTTTTTCGTGAGATTCTCACATGTGGTGTCCTAACAGGCTTGCTCTTTGTTCTTTACTCTTTGTAATGGATCTTTTTGCTGTATAGCAGAGGAATATGATGCATAGCAAGTAAAGGGTCTAGGGTTTAAGTTTTTAGTTACAGCAATTGTAACAGAGAAAATGCACACATCAAAAAAGAAAGAGATAATACGAAACAAGCTCCAATCTCAATTGAAGAGTGAACAACTTACAAGATTGGCCATGTCCCCTTCAAGGACAGAAGTGAACTGTTCCCCGCCTTTAAAAATAGCTTCAGACCAATTTCTTAGGGGAGACCCTCCAAACCCGTAAATGGCGCACAGCACCAGAAAGAAGGGCTTTCTGATTGTGAGAGGAAGGAAAAAGAGAAGTCAAGTAGACTGTCTGTCTATCTATATATCCAAACCACATAAGCCGCCGTCTGTGGGAATCGAATCCACGACCACATGGTTAAAAGCCATGCGCTCTACCGGCTGAGCTAAGACGGCCCGCTAGCTCGAGTACAGAAATTAAGGTTAAAAACATAAAGCTGACCTCATTAACATTACATTTTGCAATTAAAAAACCTATTTCGTGTTTAGTGTTTAGTGTTTATTGTTATTGAGAGTCGAGAGACAAGGAGGTCCATGGATTTCTAATTCACAAAACTCCAATTGATTGATAAATAGCAGGTTTGTGTCAAATAGGATGATATGATTGACAATTTTTTGAATCACCTAAACAACAACATTACAGCTTGATTTTTATTACTACATTTAAATAATTTATTCATCGAAGAAGTCACCACAAAACATTCCTCCCCCTTTTTCAACCCAAAATCCTTTATAATGTGCCAGACTTAAGGGTTCAACTCATGTTATAGGTCTAGTTTGAATAAAGAGCTTAACTTGAAGAGATCTAATGGGTCCAGTCCAAAAGGGTCCACGCCCAGTCAATTCGAGGAGCTACATCATAAAGCAAGTCAAGGTCATTCCAAAAGCCTCATCCACGCCACCTTTAGAAAAAGTCAATCACTACGCTATCATTTGACCGAATTTTATAGAAAGCGTCTTAACTGCCTCATTCGTTGAGAAAATGGCGTCAGCTTCACCAAATTAGCCTTTTAGTTACTAATAAATCGCTTCAATCTGTTAGGAGAATACTATAAATTATTAGTCCCGACAACACTTGGGGGACATCTCACACAATTGAGCACATCTGCTATCACACTCTCATGTGTCTCATAACTTGTATCTTCCTGCTTTCCCTACACTGCTCAAAATAATAAAATACCAAGCTATCTTAGCTCTTCATAGCGAACGTAGGTCACGTTAACTGAACCACTCTAAATATTTGTCTCACTTGAGTTACTCTCTTACTTCTTAATTATTGCATTAATTATCAGTTACTTAACAAATGGTGTGTAAGACCAATTTGTGCATCATCACTCTATATCTCCCTTTTTTTTTCCAAGGGATTGTTGGGACTTGGAAAATTTTCATGTTATTAAATTGTTATGCATGATTTGGTATAATAAAAAAAATGAAATGATAGAAAGTTAGAGGGAATATAAAACATCATATTTGATAAGAATGATAGAAAAATGGATTGATGAATTTTGCTTCTAACTCACCAAAATCAATTCCTCTAAAATTTAAAAAAAAATGATTGAAAAATTAAGTATATGTGTTGAAAAGTATGTTATTTGTATATATATCATTTAATATATACAAAATATCATATTTATTAATTACATATTATATATACATTAATTTCATATATATATATAATGATAAAAT
>CM042187.1:5177782-5207047 GCA_023539305.1 Ilex asprella | reverse complement strand
GTGAAACTCTTAACTTTTGCTGTTGCTTTAAGCTTGATTTACAACTGCAAATCACAACTGTCACCATTAATGCCCATCTTGAAATTCTACTTTTCCCAAACCAAATGCATCATCACAGTGCACAGTGCACTTCTCCGTCTTCTTCTACAAGTTGTAATATTTTTATTTTATTTTTTAAATCACCAATAAAATATATATATATATAATACTTTTTTTTTTATGATTATTTATTCTTGGACTATGTCTCCCGCAAGTAAACAGTTTAGCATTGTTAAAGGCTGCAACTCTCAGTACTACACACCATTCAATACTTGTCATATCTGTTACAGTGTTGACCTCCAAGTGTCCTCACTCACTTGTCTACTACTAGTCCTCGCCAATTAAATATAAATAACTTTACCTCTCATAAAATGCATTTCACCCCCCCTCTTGTTTCTAAAATTACATCAATACACCTAATCTTTTGTTATGGCCGTTAATGGCTGTTGGAGTTTCAACAACAAATGCCATCATTAACAGTTACTATGAACTGTATCGTATATCGAGAGTCGATGCATACTGCAATTTTTAAATAAAAAGTGGGCAAAATATAAAATAGATATTCATTCAAATTATAAATATTGGACATCGAACGTACGAAAATATTTATATAAACTTGTGTGGAAATGAAGATGAGAATAGACTGAAATTCATCTTCATCCCATTAAACCCGTGATATATATATATATATATAATGTAACAAAAACACAAACTTCTCTCATCCACTTGTTAATACATATAGATAACTAGTAATAACCTGTGCTGAAAGACACTTTTACAACTTATAAAAAATCCTTTAATTTGAAGTAATTTTTCTTTCATTTGTTTTAATGAAAGAAATTGAAATCAATCTAACCCACGGTTATTTTTTCAAAAAATTTCAACAAAATTTCCTTTAAAAATAAGAATTTGGAAAAATCTCAACTTATTTACATTGATTGTTAAGTTGAGCAAGTAAAAAAAAAATCATTAGACAAAAAAATAATAATAAAACTATGGGTAAAGACACATTGCAATTTAAACAAATCTTTCAAATTAAAATAATTTTTCCTTTATTTACTTTAATTGAGGAAATTGAAATCAATATAACTCTTTTTATTTTTTCAAAAACTTTTGACAAAATTTTCTCTGAAAATAGAAACCTAGAGAAATCTCAATTTGTCTACACCAACATCAATTGTAACACTGCCCAATAGAAACTATTGTATAATCAATCTCAAGAATAAATTATTCAATGTAATTCAAAGAGAACATCAAACTTTAGTCACTGCATAGTTCAAATCAAAATAACAAAAAAGTTTACTTCCTCTCTTTACTAAAAAAAAAAAAAACTTTACTTTCTCTTTTTTTGGATCTATTTGTAATATAATAGGGTTTTATCATTCTTGCAGAACTATTTGTGAGGGTTTTTAGTATTTTTTTTTATTTTTAAAAATTTGTATGAATTAATTCTTATTGAAGGGTATAATGACAGGAACGAGGATCAAATATTACCCATAAAGAGGAAAAAATATTCATTACAACGGTGATATCACGTGTCACAGGCCCCACAAAAAATAATAACTAACATATCATGTAAATAAATAATTTTTCATTCTCCTGCCATGTAAGTCCAAATAGGGTTCACTTTTTTTATTTAGGATTTTATTATTGATTGGTGATATCATCTCATCAATTGTGACATGGTACCACCGTTACATTCAATATTTACTCCATAGAGAGGGTATGGAGATTAAAATTTTTCTTCCTAATAGAGATCGATCGAACATGAACCAATAGTTTTAAAATGAAAAAGTTTTAAAATGAACCAATAGTCTACTATCGTCCCTAGCAATAATTAAGAACTTATGGGGTCTGTGTGTAGTTTATCCTTGTCTTCATGAGTTACGGTCTTGGGAGGGCACAGTAGGCAGGGCACAGAGCACCAGGTTTATAATATGACGCGTGTGGGGTTAAAAGCCATTTTCAACTTTCAAGCTTTTCTCTCTCAGATTGGAGAAACCAACACCATCCGACCTTTATCTGGAATTCATTGGAATATACACTGACCTACGACAAACAAGGCAAAGCAATAGAAGACCAGACCCCCTGATAAAAGAAATAAAGAAATCACTAAAAAAAAAAAGCAAAAGTAAAGCGATCCCTCTCCCTCGATCTGTTCCTTTCCTTACCTCTCTGTTTCTCTGTCTGCTACTGTTATACTTGGATATGTGGGTTGCTCTCTCTTTTTTCTTGTACACTGCAGTGGAATTTATATCTCTTTGGATCCCCATACTCCTCTCTCTCTTTCTCTTTCCTTAGTCCTTTACTTTTTAAACCCACCACCGAGAACAAAGAAACCCTAAAAAAAAAAAAAAAGGCAGACCCATTTAAAGCTTCTCTCTCTCTCTCTCTCTCTCTCTCTCTCTCTGACTTTAAAGCCATCCATGCTCACACGATATAAAAGAGATAAGAAAGAGGCTTATTTTTGAACTCTTTAAGGCTGAGGGGGTCAATCTCCAACAATTTTATAACACTGCTTTGTTGAAACTCCAAAGTCTAATGGATGTAAGCAATTTTTCTCCTTAGCCTAACGTAACGTTTATTTTCTTCCTCTTTTTTGTTTCTATTAAGCATTGGAGACAAGTAATTAAGTATGTTTATGGTTTTGATTAACAGGACTACAACTTCAAGAGAAGTCACGTTCCGGCTTTCGGGAGCTGGGATTGCACCGATGACCTCCCTTTCACTCAGTGCTTTGAATCAGCAAGACAAGCCGGGCTGCTTCGCTACAGCTACTCTGAAGATCGAGACTTGTACGTCGCTGGCGATCTCTACGAAAACGATGTGGTTACTCCGGCCATGATCGTTGTTCCTCGCCGAAGGGTAAGCAATGCTGCATTCTCTTGCGAATACTCTGTTTTTTTCCCAGCCAATTAGACGTTATTAGGATCTTGGCTAAATAATTAACATGAATTTGTCAAGTTTTTTGTCCATGCTATGATCTGAGAGGGTCTCCTACATTTTTGAAAATGGGGAAATTTCATAGGATTTCATAATTTTGATGATGATAACTACAGGGAAAAGCTCGGTACCCACATGTGAAGGAGGAGAAAAAGGATGGGTGGGTGGTGTGTGACTGTGACTGCGAGTGTGATACGAAAGAACCACCAAGCCCTCTGCCACCATCTCCTCCACCTAGACCTAGAAGGGCACCCAAAGCTGTTGATGAAGATTTGTATAAGATCTCACCGGAACTCCTCCACGCAAAACCCAAAAGGGTAAGCCTCCACCACTCTCTCTTTCTCAATCTCTCTCTCAATCTCTTCTTCCTTGGCAGAACTAAATTTACATTTACATGTTTGACAAACAAACAAGTGGGTCCTCCTAGGATTTCCATTTGATTCCATCCAAAGAATTTTGAGAGCCGTTGAAATATTGTGGTGGGACACCAAACAAATTATGTGCAAGGAACCAATTTATTTCAATCCTCTGGATTATAGTGATAAGGATCATAATGAATGTTTTTTATAAAGTTAATCAGTAGGAGAACCCTTTCATTTTGTTCCCTCAGTGTAGTCTAATCAGGTTGCGTAACATCGCACAATACCATTTGCCCATTGTATACATATAGGGTTCGTTTGTTTGTCGTATTAAAAATTGATGAATTAGATAAAATAATTCAGTCTAATATAATACGGAAGGATAAAAGACAAGATTAAATAGGGTATTAGAATAATATATAATTTTATCAAGTGTTTGGTAATACACAATATAAGCGTTGGATAGTAGTTATTTAATCCAATCGGTTGTTTGGTTAGAGAATTATTTCATCGTATTAATGTTGAATTAACAAAAATATTCTTAATCAGTGTTTGTTACATTGATGACAACTTGATTTTATCAGTTAGGGGGTTATAATAGTAAACGTGTAGAATAATACGTTTGGGTTGGATTATAATACCACCTTTTTTGGTGGTATTAAAAAACCTCCATAATACAGAGTTATCGTATAAAAAATTTACGATAAGTATACGATCAATATACGTTTTTTAAATTAATACGGTATCAAATTTGTTTACCAAATAAAGTATTAACCCCGATTAAATAAAAAATATTACAATCTAATATATAATACCCTCCTAATACGTCTACCAAACGAGCCCATAAAATTTTTCACAAGTTTGCAATTGAAAAATGGAAGCAGTAAGGATGGGAATATTTATTTTTTTAATTTAATTCTCTTTATTTTTCTCCTATTGTTTTTAAAATTTTCTTATAATATTATTTTTTTGACTTGTTTGCAGAAGAGGATATGGGGCTTTTTTTCAAGCTGCCTGCAACCAAGTTGTGTTCACTGAGTGAAGCTAACAGGACTACTATGATCTTAATATGTAAAATGACAAGAATAGACATAGCAGTATTTATGTGGGTGTTGATGTACTTGGGTTCCTTTGGGAAGACCCAATAGCTTTATTGGCAAAGGAAGATAATTCATTGCTATCATATGACAATGATAACAAGTCTTCTTGCTTAGGAAGGGTTTGTTTCCATTTGGTTATATCATGTGTTTTTGAGGCTTTTGTTTTGAAGGTATTGTGTCAAAGTAGAGGGGGCAGTGTTGGGAATTGGGCTAGAAAAGCTTGTAAAGAGTAAATGCTTCCTCAGAGCTAATAGTTATTGTGTCTCTTCTGAAATTCTATCCTTTCCTGCTGTATAAAGCTGCAAAGCCTCCATGCTCAACACCACGTTTTTTGAACACTTTGGTTTATAATTCACGCATAATATGCAATTAAAAAATGTAATCACCAAGTAGAAGTTAGCATAACAAAAGTGAACTTAGTCCCTATTGCAACTTTTTTGTGATTATAAATGAATCGAGTTGCTCAAGTATAGATATAATTATATGCAATAAGCCGACCTTAACTTTTGTCAGAATCTGAATTCAAATATAAGTTTGGACACAAGTTCAACTTTGGTTTGTTTAGCAAAGGCATTGAGTCACGATTTGAAAAATAATAAACGAACCGAGTTTTGACAACATTTATAAACTACTGAAGCTTCTCAAATTTTGAGCCAATTCCAAACATCCTTTGCAAACTGACAAGCCAAGCCCAAAAAATTATAGTGCTTGGCTTAGTTATATTCTTTTTTTTTTAATTTATAAGTATTTTGACTAATTTTCTCTCAAGTTCAAGTTAAAAGTTGGTCATTCACGTTGTTACTAAGTTATACTCTTGTGTACCTTTAAGCAAGACTTTATTGTATCTGGTATAAAGGGGAGACTTGATGAATCTTTGAAACTTCCATTTTTTCCTAACTAGTAGAAAATTTTCCTTTTCATTTCTTTCAAAGGAAGATTAGGCAGAAAAGGAAGGTGGTGAGTTGACAGTGGTCTTTAAACAACAAGTGCATGTGAGTGAGAAAATGGGTAAAAGCAGATAGACAAAGAGGAAAATGGAAATAAAGGTGTAAATGGCAAATGGCATCTTCCACTGACCTCTGAACTAGTGGATTTGGATTTCTTCCGTTACCCATTTCCTTTAATTCCGCTCAATACACTTTAGATGAGTAACATGTGTAACATTCTGAATTTCAATGGACAAGATTTTTTCCTCATGAAATTTTTTCTTAATAATGGTTAACAATCCACCAATAACAAAATGATTGAAGAAATATCTTATCTATTGAAATTCAAAATTTTATATATGTCACTCATTTAGTACTGTATTAAAAGAAATCGAAGAGAATTAATAATGGGGGGATCTAAATCCTAAACTTGTAAAGCAGCTTTGAGTTTCGTTCAGGTTTTTTTATTAGCCTGAATTCACATGATGAAGTTTTTTGGAGCAGAGAGACTTTTCAACAAGGAACAACAGTTCAATAAGTCGTTCTCTATGGTGATCTTATCCTATCTAAGCATCTGCTGCTAGGAGAAAATGATTATCAATTAATATGTAGGAGTTGACTAAGGTAACCATTTTTTTTTTCCAATATCATCTATATAATAAAGTAACTTACAATTCAAATCGTAAAAATAAATAAAATGACATTTACTATTCGCGATTGAGATTGTTTTAAATTTTACTTCAAAGTTAATCTAACGGCTAATACTAATACTTTAAATTTAATAATAGGAAAAATAGGTTCGTTTTGGTGTGTTTGAAGTGATTTTTTAAACATATTTATAGAAATTATTTCTAATAAGTACTTTAAAAAAATAATAATATTTGAAACCATTCTACCACTATCTTTACCATCACCCCCGCTGCCGCCGCCACCACCCCCATCCGCACCACCCCACCCCCGCCACCACCAATTCTACCACCCCTATTTCCACCACTGCCACCACCACCATCGTCGTTGCCCTCGCCGCCACCACGGTCATTGCCACCACCACAACCACCACCATCTCCTACCAACACCACTGTTGCCCACTACCTTTCATTCCCTCTATAAATCGATGCTTCAATGTTTTTTATCTCTTCTTTATGTTTGTGATTTGATTTTGGATATGAATACAAATATGTTTATTGTTTACTATTTTTTATTACACTGTGCCTTCAGGCACATACAATCAAGGCCGGCCCAACCATTAGGCAGCTGAGTTGCTTGCCTAGGGCCCCAAATTTAAGAGGCTCCATAATATTTATCCCTTTAGTATAATAGGTCTAATTTTTTATGTTTTATTTGATATTTTAGATATGATTAAAATTTTAAGGACCCAAATTTTATTAATTCAAATCAGTATCTAATTTTATTAGGTCCAAAATTATTCTCTACTTGGTTAAGCCTAAATTTTAGAGACCTTTATAGATTTTACCACTTTAGTATAATAGTCCTTTTTTATTTTTATTTTTTGTATTTTAGAAATGATTCAAAATTTTAAGACTCAAATTTTAATAGTTCAAATTAGATGTGGCAATCTTAACTCATTGCTCATTAATCCATCCAACCCGTCCATAAATAAATGGGTTGGGTACCTATATTAATTAATATGAATTTAAATGGGTTGGATAATATGATTCATTTTAATTAAGTGAGTTAGTATGATTTACAAATAAGTACCCATTCGGTTGAGTATTTATCTTTTTATTAAATAACACAAGTAATAAAAATAAATAAATATACGAATATACCAAAAAATACACACACTATTACACCAAAGAATGCACACATATACAATAATGTACGTAAACATATACACACTAATACACTAAAACCACACACACACTAGTACACCGTGAATGACCCACGAGTCGGATCACGACCCATGACCCATAATCCATGGGTCGACTCACGGACCATCCATTATGTGTGTATTTTTTTTATTAAATGTGTTTTAATTTTTATGTTAGTATATGTGTGTATATTTTTAGTGTATTAGTGTGTATTTTAATGTACTAGTGTGTATATTTTTAATGTATTAATTTGTATGTGTTTTGATGTATTAGTGTATGTATATATTTGTATTTTAGAGCATTACTAATGTGTGTGTGTGTGTGTTTTGATGTACTAATGTGTCTATTAAGAATTTTAATTACTTTATGGGTTAATTGTTTTAACTCAACCTATTATAAACCCAACCCATTATAACCCATTTACTGGGTAAGTGAAAAATGGATTGGATTGATTTTAGTCTAATCCAATTTAACCCAACCCATAACCAACCCAACCCACCCATTTGCCACCCCTAGTTCAAATCAATATCTAATTTTTTTGGATCCAAAATTACTCATTCGTAGGAGCTTTGGTTTAGATTTTTTAAATATTTTGGATGTGTTCATAGTTGTATTTCATTCACTCACATAGAAAATTTATATTCATTATTTCTTGTGGTGAAAATCTATAAAATTTGTTCATTTTTTGTTTTAATATAAATTTTCAGTCCAAATAATTTATACTTAAATTGTCTATGTTATTAAAATTTTTGTACTTCACGCGTGCATATTACTCATGGGTAAAGAATGATTATTTGTTATTTTAAAATTATTCTTTACTTACATATTCTATTATTAAATTACTTGTTGAAAACTTAAATTGATGAAATTTTATTTACAATCAACTAAGAGTGAATGAATTAACAATATTATCTATTAAAAAAATATATTGTCAAAGCTTGAGTATAAAAACTTGATCAATATTTTATTTTTTTTAAAATAAAAAATAATTTTTTAAAACATAAAAAAATTATAATAATCAAAAATAAAATATAACAATAGAAAAATATTAATAGGACCTCATATGAAAATTTTGCCTAGGGCCCCGCTTGACCTTGGGCCGCCCTGCATACAATAACTAGTACATCTATATATCACATTTGTAATTATCACAATAGTGATAAAAACATCTAAGTAAAAATGCCCATACATAAATATGATAAATTATTTTGTATTAAAGAATAGTGGTAAAAATAATTACCATAAATTTGACAATTAAAATTGGAAATACAATACTAAAATTATTTATTCGGTATCGTAGTCAAGTCCTTTAGTTTAAGGATGAACTTTTTTGTCCCTCTCCACTCCTGTGAAAAGCATAAAAAGATGTAAAAGAAAGGAGTAAAGAGTGGAGAGATGATAACTGGCATTGCAAAATATTAAGAAAATATTAAAAATAAAAAAATAACCCTTGGTACGATATTACCTAAATTTGTTCTATACGTGTTACGTCCTCAAGAGTTGCGTGACCTACACACACTCTCTCTCGATTGGGATTGGGAGTTGAGTAAAGAGAATCCTAGTGCTAGTGCTGGTAATTCATAATTCAACTTCCAAATTAAAAAGTGAATCCTATTACTTATTATTCTTGGAATCCAACCAACACCAAATCCCCATTAATCAAAACAGTTGCTAGAATCCTATCATCACGCTGCAAATTTATCGTTACACACTCCTTTTACTCTTGGGAACCTCATTACCCCTCTCTCTCTCTCTCTCTCTAATGTATATACGTTTGTGCTGTTTATTTCTTCTTGTTTCTTAATAGTCTACTACATTGAGTTTTGTTTACAGTCTACGACTAAATCATCTTTTGGATTTCTAAGAGATTTTTTGCTAGTTTTGACGCAATGAAAGATTCCGTTGACAATCCTCCCACTTCTAATATCTGGTAACTTCTTTACTACTTACTTTCTATCTTTTTTCTTTTTCTTTCTTACATCTTTCCTATAATACTACATGTGAACAAGTTCAAAGAAAGTTTTATACATATATAACTATATATATATATATATCTATGTATACTAGTGTGTGATCCTATGACAGTCCCAAAGAAAGTTATATATATAACTAGTCTGTGACCCCATGCTGTACACAAACCATTCTTTTCTCCTCTCGATCCTCTTCTTTACCCTTTACTTTCTCGCACCCATTGTATTATATATATAAGTTGTAACTAGAGGGGAGTTTATAGGTAATCATTTAGGATACTTATTGGAAGCATTTGGTAGAATATGATTGGAGGATTTAATAACTCAAACTTCTTAAAAATTGAGAGAGAAGACTTCTCAAACCATCTCCCTTAAGAAATTGATTGTTCTATATATATATAAATTAGTATAGATATTCCACAAACGCAGATTCTCTGTATTACACATCTCCTTGCTTTCAGCTCTTTACTGTTGTTTTCTTTTCTTTTTGCTTTTGCTGGTAGTTTGATTAAAATTACCATTGCTTTGCGGTTTTGATTTGCATCTTCTAGAAGAACCATGTTATCATTCATTCTAGTCCATATATCTTCTTCCTTTGTGCTTTTATAATTGCTCGTTGTGAGAACAGAAATTTTCTATAGGACCAAGTACAATTAGCAAACAATTTCAACGGCAAAATAAAATTATGATATACCTTCACAAATAGAAAACCCAGCGCTATACAGTTTGTTAAGTATTATTCTTTACCCTTTTGAGAAATAAAAGGGCCAATGTGAAACTTTTTATCCTCTATCGGGCAAAGTATAACTACTAAGATTTAAGGGCCTAACGAGCCATTAGCCTTAATTTCATCAATATATATCCCGTTGGGGAGGAGTTTTGTTACCAACTCAAGGGATTATAGGGAACGTTACATATGAAGATGTTCTATGCCTGTCTCCGCTTAATTTCTAACCAATTTTTTTCTTATTAAACAGGACAAATAATATAGAATGTGCATCAAATTTGAAAATGGGGAAGAAGAATGCAATGGAAAACGGCTTACCTGATGCATCCAAGAAGGTCTGCCTTTGTTCTCCGACCACCCATGCTGGTTCATTCAAGTGCCACCTTCACCGACTAGATGCAACTCAGAAATCATCATCAGGACATAGCACTAGCATTACTCAAAGCTTCGATTTGGGGAGGATTCCCTCGGAGGGTGGCAAGGTTGACGACCAGCCCCGGTTGTCCAGGTTTGGTAGGGATGCTGCCGCCACTGCTGATGCTCAACTACCTACAACTACTATGCAACAGTTTGAACATTTCAAATGAACCTTACTAAGATAGAATAACATCCAATTGAAGCAACTTCATCCCCTGTTAAAACAAGTGATTATATTTCCTGATAGTGCTATTTCTTTCTTTATCTGACATTAAGTGTAGACATTAACAATACAATCCAAGGCCTCTAGAGGTTCATATTTTTCACATATAAACCAACACTGTTCTTCCTGGAGGGGTTTCATACCACTCCGAATAAGCTGCAGTTTGAACATTTATGCCTTGGTTTTAATAGGGTAAAAGATGAGCAGTGGAACCTCGTCTAAATGGTATCTTTTAGGTTGTAATTTGGAGGCTCAAGCTTCTTTTTCTTCGAGAGTCAAACAAATAAAGCAAACAATGAATTGAAGTAAGAAATTATTAATCCCTCTGCCCAAATCCTTTGTAGGAATTGTTGCTTCCAACTCCTCCATTGTGGTTCCATCCAACACGAGTAACGCATGACAAAATGCAAGGATTATAGAGGAGTGTCAAAACGTCGAGTTCAACACATCATTTTTCCATATAAAATGTTACATCTGGTAGCAAACAGACCAAAGAGGACAAAGAAAAGATGGTGCAACACCAGCACAAATTATAAACAAATTGGCACACTGGCACTCCATTCAAAGAAAACATCAACATCTATGAGTATAGTTTACGGATTGAAGACAAGAACTCGGGGAGTAGCAGAAAGGATGTTATAAACCCTACAAACATACATTGGTTTACAAAGAATAGATTATGAGGCTTGCAAAGCTCTGACTCGTGCAGTCAGTTCTCTGACCTGGTTCCTCAATCGCTCAGGATTGCAAAAAAAGTCAACAAAAACCCGCCTCTGAAGTGCCATCTCTTGTGAATGATGTTTCACAATCTGAGTTCCAAAAAGCATGTGAATCAGTCAGCTGAGTGCAGATATTATGAATAGGGAATGACACGAACAAAATAACTTTCCAATGTCATCACTTCCAGTAGAGCATTCAAAATTATCCACATTGTACACATTTGATATCAGCTAAGATGTACTAAAGACAAGCATCATATAGGCAGGTTATGGAAATTTGATTTATATGTTAAACCTAATGATAAAGATCACGATGCATCTCCATCTTTGAACTAAAGGCAACAAAAATAATTAAAAAAACGTAATAATGTTACCAAGCTACTTCATAGTAACTGCAGAAGTAATGTACCAAAATGACACTGATGACATGAGAAGATAAAAGACTGAAAGAATATAAAATTCACCTCATTCTTTTCGCAATGCTCAAGTGTCACTTCTTCAACTGCAACGGAGAGTTTTGCGTTAATCTTTTCCATTTCATCGAGCTCCTTCATTAATGTCTGTAAAAGAATCAAATAAATTAAGATAGAAAAATATCACCTCCCAAAAACCTCCAAGAAAAGAACACAAAATCATAATCCTCACAATGCAAGAGATGAACATGAAGGAGTGGACAGGATTGCCGCAGTACAATCCAAAATGATGCACGAAGCAAACTCAACTAGATAAGAATGAGGGATGGTACTCTGAATGTTGGCTTGAGAATTACCTTACCCTTATATAAACCTCTAATCACCTAATTCGTTCGACATTCACTAATTAAGGGGAATAAACAAAGACAAGCAGAATTCAAGGCGCCAAACAACCACCTCTAATATTCCAATGCAACTACTGATGAATAATGATAAAAAAAAAAAAAAAAAATCCGCCGAAAATAACATTTCCATTTCCATGGAAACAAAAATGAACATCAAACAATTATTGAATATCAAAATTTCAGGCCTGTTTGGTTTGCGTCTCAAAAAATAATATCTGAAAACTATTTTTTAAAAGAAATTTAAAAAATTATTTTTGGTATCACAATTTGTTTGGTTATATGATTCCAAAAACAATTCTACGGAATAGAAAATAGTAAAAAACTTACTTGGACAATAACTTAAAAAACAATGAAAATAGATATATGATAGTGGTGGATGTGGTGGTGGAACTATGATGGTGGTGTTTTTCAAATTTAAAAAAAGTGTTTCAAAACATAGACAACATTTCTAATTTGATCACTAAATCTGCCCAATTTTAGTTATCAATTTTAAAAAAACAAAACAAAAAAACTTGGCCAAACAATTTTTCTACCTATAACTCTTCAATGTTTTGAGTTGTTTCAGAATGTTTCAATGCATTTTGAGATATTTCAATATGTTTTGACCAATATTTCAGAAATAACTTTTCAAATTTTCTTTATTTTTATTTTGTAAACGTCATCATTTTTGAGCCGACTAAATCCATGCACCGAAATAAAATTTTAATCTTTGCCTATAACTTATAATTCAAACGCCCAATACCATCTAAATGTAGTCCCATAAACATTCAACCCTAGAACAACTAGTCATCTACCTAGGGCCAAAAGAAATATGGTGTTACAATGGTACAAGAAAAGTGTATCGAGGAAATAAAAAAGGCATAAAATCACCACCTATAAAGACAAATTAGATTAATCTCAATTTTTTTGGCGTTTACCCTCAATTGGGGTCTATTCTCATAGTGGGAAGAACATCTCACAAATACAGATTGTGTAGGTTACACTATTTAAATCATTCCTAGGCAATAACTGTCAAGCCAAAGTCGATCACTATTTCTTTATTCTCCTCCGGAGGGTCAAAAGTGTGAAATACTAAATATTCCAAGAATGTAATTATATTTTTAAGGTGAAAAAATATTTACCCCCTTGCCAATTAACTCTAATGCAGATGGTGGTAAGAATAATGCAACTGATATTTATCCCCAATTAGAGAGAGAGTCCCTACAGATATATAAGCACCACAAACATAAAATGAACTAGATGCCTCAATTATGTTACACCTCAACTTCGAACAAATGATCACTGACAACAAAACCACCTGAATGCATCATAACAGTAGAAGGACCAAGCATCTGCGTATTGACCAACAAAAATTCGAGAGAATAATGATGAACTGTATACCCGAGGAGTCAGTATCGGTTGAGCAGTTGTCGATGAAGCAAATAATAGTTGCTGCAAGCTTTGAACAAGAGTGCACCTAATAAATGATCAAAAATGAAGACATGAATTAAGTCTCTACATAGCATGACTCTTACATTCAACTTGCAAAAAAGAAAAATAAATGCAGAAGCATTCCTAGTTGAGGAAGTCTATGGAATCACAGAAGTCTTTGTTGCTAGAACAAATCACAATATTTGGAGCAAAGATTTAATTTCTCCAATCCTGCCCTATCATCTCAAAGTTTTAGACATTGCTTCATTGAAGAGACTTTTTAAATATTCTTCATTTAGTATTCTTGTTTCGGTATGAAACTCAACTTGCTGCTTCTGTTTTCCTCACAGATGAAAAACAAGTTTAAGTAATTATTTGAAGCATTTCACAAGAGTTGGATGCATTTGTATGTATACTGAATGAAAATAAGCTATAACACATCATTATTTAGTGCTCCTAAGATTAGTTTGCAAGAAAGTGCTGCAGAGAAAGAAGAGGATGTGACGTTTATCAGTGATATCAGTATTTCAGATTTGAAATAGTTCTCACGAGATCGAACTGCCTTGGACAAAAATGTGCAATTCATAAAATATTCCTAATTTTATTCTTTCTCTTCCTAGCCTGATTTTATCTCTATTCAAACAAATTTGTTTCTGTTTCTTTGACTGACCCAAATAGCTACTTCCATAATCATATACCCATTTTCCATCCTCCAGACCTCTGCCTAAGTTCCTAAAACCTATAAACAGTTGGGGACAAATATTCTAGCATCATTATTTCTGAAACTCCAAGAAGCAATCACAAACTACAGATAATAGTCAAAACATTTGACGAAAACAAGTGTGACACTAGGACAAAAGAAATTGTTTTCATTGGCTAATGCTTAGAATATTAGGGTAGTATGTGTAAATTATTAATAGCAAGAGGGTGTATGTGTAATTCTTATTATTGTGAATTAACTATAAATACAAGAAATGTATGAAAGCTAGGTTAAATTTTAACATCTCTCTGTTTCTCTCTAATATTGTATTAATCCTCTAAACTTAACATGGTATCAGAGCATTACAATCATAAATATATATCATGAATAAATTAATTTTTTAGTGGTGGTACTATGTTTGTCGGAGTACTGTTGTGGTGGTCGTACCGTCTTGGTTGTCTTTGTGTTGTGGGGATTGTTGTCGTGGTGTTAACAGTCGGCTTGGTGGCACCTTGCTTCGTGGTGGTGTAGTCAACATTGGTGCAGTAGACTTGGTTGCACCTTGTTTGCTTCGTGGTTGTGCAGTTGGCACTGGTACAGTCGACTGTGGTGTAGAAATTAGGGTTTGGATCGGTTGTGGAAGGTAATGAAATCCGGCATATGGTGTTCGTCGATGTGTGGTTCACCGGTGTATGAGATTGTTCGTCGTTGCCAAAGGTCAGCATCACAGTAGTGATTATTGCTATCCGTCGTGTGGCTGTGGTGATCGCAGTGATAACTTTCTTCGACCCTGAGTAGAGGCGACGGTGTGCACCACTTGAGTGTTCAGAATATGGTTTCTAACCCTTACAGCGAAGGAGACTGCTTCTCCTTTAGGCCCAACAAAAGCCCAAAATTTATTTAAACTAGTCAGACATGTTCAGACCGACGCAGGTGGTACATTCAGGCCAGCCTAGCCTGTTATCAAACTGGTTGAGCCCCTTATCAGACTGGTTTGAGTCTTTTCAAACCGGTTCACCCTGGTTCATTTTATCAGCGGGCGGTTCTAATCCGATTCAGCGCTACAACAGCATTGTTTGGTCCATTTCAGCGCTACAATAGTCTATCCAGTCCGGTTCAGTGCTTGATCAGTCTTGTCCAGTCCAGTTTATCACTCTAGTAGCCTTGTTCAGTCCAGTTCGGTGCTTGAGCAGTCTTATCCAGTCTGGCTCATCACTCTAGCAGCCTTGTTCGACAGCTACCTTTTCCAGTCCGGTTCAGTCTTTCAACATCCCTTTTTCTTCTGGTTCAGCATTGCAGCACTCCTTGTTTGCTATTTGTTGCACTGTTATGGAACCCAAGCAAGACACTGAATTGATTACTATTACACGAGATGAGTATGCTCAGTTCCTGAGTTTGTTATGTTCACAATTTGGATCATGGGTTTGACAAACTTGACCCTTGAGCAAATAAATGTGTATTTCTTGGTTACTCCCGCACGCAGAAAGGATATCGTTGCTACAATCCTTCTCTACACTGATACTTTACTAGTGTCGATATCACATTTGAGAAATCTGTTCTATATTTTTCAGCACCTTCTCAGCCTTTGAATTTGTACTTTGGGTCATCCTCTGTACCAATATCTCTTTTTTCATCTTCAGATATTCTGCTATCCATTGTGTTACCATTTACTTTACCTTTTCGTGTCTACTCTCACCGTCCTCACCCATCCACTGATGTGCCTGTACCATTTTCCTTGCTGTCTTCTGATCCTGGTACATCAGGTAATTTAAACTTTTTACCTATTGCTTTTCGAAAAGGTATTCGTTCGTATTTTACTAATCATTCCATTGCTCATTTTGTTTCATATGATATCTTGTCTCCTATCTTCTCTTGTTTTACTTCTCAATTATCTACTATATCTATTCCTAAACATTTATAGGATGCATTATCTGATCAAAGTTGGAGAAAAGCTATGGAGGAGGAGGAGGAGGAGGAGGAGATAGAGGACTTACATCATAATGGGACTTGAGATCTCATTCTTTTACCTCCTGGTAAACGAATTGTTAGTTGTCGTTGGGTGTATAATGTTAAATTTCATCCGGATGGTTATGTGGAATGTCTCAAAACCCGGCTTGTTGCAAAAGACTTTACTCAAACTTATGGTGTTGATTATGAGAAGACTTTCTCCCTTGTTGCTAAAATTTTATCTGTTCGTATCTTAATTTCTTTGGCTGCTAATTTTGATTGACTCTTGTTTTAGTTATATGTCAAAAATGTATTCCTACATGGTGACTTGGTTGAAGAGGTATACATGGAACAGCCATTTGAGTTTATTGCTCAGGAGGAGTATGGTAAGAGTGTATGTCGGATAAAGAAATCTTTGTATAGTTTGAATCAGTCACAGAGGGCATGGTTAGGTAAGTTTTCAGATATAGTTTAAGAGTTTGATCTTCTTCAATGTCAGACAGATCATCCTGTGTTTCATAGACAGATAGATGCTGGATATATTCTATTGGTGGTCTATGTAGATATTGTGATTACTGGAGATGATTATGAGGGAATTGCCAAGTTATAAATATTATTGCAGGATCGATTTCATACTAAGGATTTGAAAAAACTCAAGTATTTTTTGGGTATTGAAATAGCTCGATCTAAACAGGGCATTTATTTATCTCAGAGAAAATATGTACTTGACATCCTAGAGGAAACAGGTTTTGTTGGGTGGCAGACCTATTGATGTTCCTATGGATCCGAACCATAAATTTTTTATGAACGATGGTGCACTGTTTAAGAATCTGGGTCGGTATTGCAAATTGGTTGGGAAGCTCAATTATCTCACTATTACTCAATCGGATATTTTCTATACAGTTAGTATAATAAGTCAATTCATGGGGTGTCCTAGAGTACCACATTGGGAGACAGTTACTCGTATTCTGCGATATCTCAAACGTGCTTCTGGACTTGGACTGTTATATCGAGCTAATGGACATCTTAGAGTGGAAGGTTTCTCAGATGTTAATTGAACTAACTCTCCTTCTGATTAAAGATCAACTACTGGTTATTGTACTGTCTTAGGAAGTAACGTTGTCTCACGAAAAAGTAAAAAATAATATGTGGTAACAAAATCCAGTGCTGAGGCACAGTATAGGGCAATGTTGCATACGACAAGTGAGTTGACTTGACTACTACACTTTCCCCAGAAAATTAGGTTTCCAGTTCAACTTCTTTTACAGTTGTTCTGTGACAACCAGACATCTATCCATATCACTGTCAATCCGGTGTTTCACGAGAGAACCAAACATATTGAGGTTGATTGTCACTTTATTCGGGACAAGATCGTAGCTGGGGAGATTACAACTCCATTTGTGAAATCTGAAGATCAGCTTGCAGATATGTTTACCAAAGCATTGAGTCGTACACGTCTTACAGCAATATGTTCCAACTTGGATTATATGATATATATAATTCAGCATGAGGAGGAGTGTTAAAAATATTAGGGTAGTATGCGTAAATTGTTAATAATAAGATGGTGTATATATAATTCTTATTATTGTGAGTTAGCTATAAATACAAGTAATGTATGAGAGCTAAGTTAAGTTTAAACTTTCTTTGTTTCTCTCTAATATTGTGTTAATCCTCTAAACTTAACAACTAAGAAGGAAAACTTACAGATCGTTAATACATCTATTTCTGTCCTCTGGAAGGGCGTGTTCTAAATCAGACTGCAGGGTCATCAGGTCTGAATGAAGTCCAGATATCTGCTGTACAATGCCCGGAGCCGATACATATGTTGATAAACCAGCTTGTGCATCTAAGGAGATAAAAAGTAAGTGTAAATAATATTCAAAGAAAGACAACAGGGCATTCATTAGCAAGAGAACACGTGATATTACTTGAATGGATACTTAAAAGGTCTCTAACACCATGCAAGAAAGTATCTCGATCATCCACTGCTCCTTGTTCTTGTACATCAGATGCAGCTTGAATCAATGCCATGCAGCGACCCTGTGATAATTTATAATATATACAAATTACAGAAAGCAAGAAAATATACAAAAGCCACCAGAAAAGTCAAAAAGGATACCAGTTATTATAGGTTTATCTAAAGCCCTGGATGTGAGAAAGTAATGTAAGATGATCCTTGTACAATGCTACATACCACTCGCCCTTTGGTTGCCGACATGTATCCTTGCAGCTCCGACTCGATAACTTTAAGCAGTGAATATGCTCCAAGCATGGTTTTCTTTTCCAACTGACATGCTATTTTAAGAAACTGATGCCTTGAAAGCTGATTAATCAGATGATTTATAAACTGCCAAAAATTTAGATTGAAAAAAAAATATCAGAAGAAGAAGAGAAGATTAGGCAACAGGAATGATGTTCAACCTAATCACAATAGTTTTTGTCGAAAACAAAAATTTCTGGGACACATTACACAAAATTGCAGACAGTTACTTGCGAGAAATGAGAGCGTATAGAATAATGATTTTGTATGCTGGAAACTACTGTATCTCAAAGATCATGCTTGACCTGCATCAACAGTCAACAGGTCCTGATTGTGGGTACGTTTAGTCCCAATTTGAAAGCCTCATAATCCAAAATTTCTTTCTGCTCTGGCAGCTAGGGGAGGCTAAACCATCCCAACAAAGGGCAACACTGTTTTTAGCATGGTGACTATATAACTGGTATTATTCTTATTACAGAGTTCCAGGTTTGGTAGAGAGTAAGCAGCACCACTTTACCATATAACAATAAGAAAAAGATAAAACACACACTAGAAACATACCAACAAGTCTAGTAAACTTTAAATCTCTTTTCCCAATGTCATCTAGCTTGTCTTAGGCTAATATAACCTTAAACCACTGGTGAAGAATCCACATATCAACCTATCCATGAACCACAGCCACAATAGCAAGAAACATATCAAAACTACCAAGACAAGGTGACTGTTCTCATCATATGGTTGTTTCCCAGACACTTGACCATTACACCACACAATGTCCCCTCCAAGACACAACTTTGTTTAAACACCTTACAATTTGTACGTGGTTCCGATTTTATCAACCTCTCAACTATTTAAAATTAAGTGATCGGCACATGACATTATAATGTTAGATAATCATACCTCTTTCTGCCGGTTAATATAGTATTCTTGCCGCATGACCTTTAAATCATAGTCACCTATATATATTAAAGAATAAAATACAAAAAACAATTAGCAAGAGCATTGCAGAAACTTCAAAAATTATTGAAAGAAGAAAAAGAATAAAAGAATTACTACAATAGTTTCCTCATTATTTCACAAATAAAACCATCATCTGTAATACCTTGCAGGATGTAAGTGTCTTGTAGCTGAGCCAGCTGCCAACAAAGATCAGGAATTGTCTGGAAGAAGTCGGATTCACAATTAGCAATTATAGAAATCAACCTCAACTTTTAGAACAGGAAATTTTAAAAATCTAGAACATAACTAAGGATGATTTAGAAGACTCGCTCCAGTAAATACAAAAAAAAGACAGAAAGGAGATATAACTGTCATAACCTCTGTGAGGAAGGGTATCACCAACACCAAACAATATAAACATGGGTCTTAACTGAGAGTTGAGACTTGGAAACTGAATTTCCCAGTTTGGCAGTAGTAATAGATACCACAACTTTTTCCTCAAGCAGTAAATGCAATTTAATGAATATAATATGCGCAATCCTATAAATAATGGAATTTGAGCATGGAATTTGTAACTAAAAAACTTATGGTAACTATATGAAAAGATATTGGCAGAGTCTTCATGACAGATGTGGAGTAATATGCGCAAAATTTAGTAACTCGTTTTTACATTGTCAATTTCTTTATAACAGTCTCTGCATATACTTATATAATACCTAATTTAGTCCCCTATTAATGGAGGTTTGGGATGGATGGTATTGGGTACAAATAAATGGAATAACAATAACAATACAAAGTTCAAGATATATATATATATATATATATATAATAAAACACATAGCACCTTGAATTTTTATCTCTTACATATTTTCTCCCCTAAAAACATCACATTACTCATTTTTATCACATATTTAATCATTTAATATTTCATTAATTTGTAGTTTAACATAATTTTTATTTCAAACATTATCCAACAGTATACACATGTTGAAAAAATTTAATATGGTTGGATCGATTTTTTAAGAGCTCAAATTTATATTTCATCGTGCTTCAGGCACGAGTTATGAGTAGTATGTATATAATTGTTACATGGAATTTGAACCTTCACAATCTCTCCTCCAAAGTAGCCCAACCTTTACCTCTATTTGAGGGTCACAATGAAATGTAAACACTAAATGCCACTATCCTATCGGGCCTCAACTTGCAAAGAGGTATAACTCCCAACATAATGGATTAACAAAATGCACCATAACAAATGAAGGACCAAGCATCCAGATATTGGAGATTAGAATATATTTAGAGTAGTATGCCAAATTTATTCACATGACAAAAAAGAAATTGATGAGACTGGAAATAGTGCCCCTTAAGTATAAAGATCATCGATTTGCAGAGTTTTTTGTGCATATGACAAACCTCAGATAGATACTTCTCTTCTCTGTGGTATAGATTGGAAAGTTCTCCCACCAATTCAGCATGCTTTCTCCTTCTCAGTGGACAACAAAATTTTAAAACACATCAGGTAAAAATATTACATGCTTTCCAAAATGAAAACTATTTGCATTTGTACATTTCCACTACTACATTTCTTTTGCATAGCATGACAATTTCCAATTGGGAGATCAAGTGGTTCCTCCCGTTTTCCCCAACCCAAATAAGATAAAATACAAAGTAAGCATGCACAAAATTCTTGGGCCTGAAATGACAAAAGTATAATGAAGTCTGAATCGTGCTGCTTCAGAAAACTTCAGAAAACAATTTTTACCTTTGACCAACTTGTCCCACTAATATGGGTTCGAAATGGCCAGAGCCAAATGAGCCCAAATGTGATCAAGTCTGAACCTGCCTAAGTTCCACTTGATAGGGAAGTTCATAGTCCTCATTTTAAAGGAGTACTTTCACCAGTACAATTGCAATAATCAAGGATACATATGGATGTAAGATCAGTTTGAGTGACAAACAAAAGAATGTGAATTGACATTAAGCACTGGTAAACAAAATTCCTTCTCTATTCTTCACGAAATCTCATTTACCAATGACAGCAGCAACCAAGTTTGTGCATATCGTTAACACTCAAGTAAAATATAAAAATCAAGAGTAGAGAGAATCAATAACTATGAAATACCTAAGAGAATGAAGATCAAGATGAATGTGAGCTTCATCTGATGTTACTTGAGCTTTAAGTGCCATGAGAATAGCCTGCTGCTTAGCATTGTCAACTTGAGCTTCTACCCATTGTCTTTCACTTGTTCCAAATCTGTCACAGTATTTTTCAACTATAAGCCATTGAAGATGGACATTCATAGCAAAGTCATAAAGTACAGGACGCATGTTAAGAACAATCCATGTATGGTTCAAGAATTAAAAGTTTTCCTTAACTGGATCGCATGTCATGCTAGAAATTGCAAACATCACTTCAGTACACACATGCACTCTTCAAGTTGCATTCTTCTTATGTTACAAAGAGATTAACTATGAACTTAAATCTCATTACCATTTCCCACTGGTCATTAAGACTGTAAACTATATGCAAACCCCGACTCCCCTGGCCCATTGTATTACTATTCAATAAAAAAGTAAATGATCTGTTTGTGAACATCTGCATTTTAAACAAAAATAGTAATGGGGACAGAGCCCCACCAACTTTTTTTTTGCAATTTCTCTTGATGCATTTGGAGACAATGATCATTTTCTTAGCATGCCATACAATCATTCTCTTGCTCCTAGGAAGTTTGAAAAGGAAACATCCCAATGAAAAGAGAACAGGAGAGAAAAGCAAACCAGGACCTCCTAAATACAAATGACACCCATCTAAAAATGAAGCTGTCTGAGGACATGTAATTCGAATGTTACAATACTCCATGGTGACTGCCTGTTATAAGTACTAATCCCTAAACAGTTATACCAAACTATTAAAGGGCAGAAAACAAAGTTTAAAGAGTTTTATGAGCAAAAACATACATGGAGCGAAGTCGTTGCAATTCAGATACACGCTGACGATGTGATTTTTCCAAATCTGTTACATCAACAAAACAAGAATAATAAGTCAAAATTAGCCACTTGTTAATATAGAGTAGCTAAGAAGCTAGCTTACTGGGGCCATGTGTCCAGTTCTATCATAGACAATTTTTTCTAATAAAATTTAAGTTTGTTATCAGTACTTTTCCAATAGAGTTTGGTTTCTTCCGAATAATAGGTTAGGATCTAGGAAGCACAGATACGGATAAGGGACACAAATACGATACGATATGGATACGGTGATACGACAAAACTTAAAAAACAGGATACGGGTACGGCTAGCATACGTCTATAATAAAATATATTTTATATTTTACTATTATTTAACAACTTAGAAATTACAAATTTTCAATAATTCTTTAACATTAGTAAGTAAAATTAAGAATTTTTAATATAAAAAGGATGTAATATCGTCTCATTATGATATGTTCATAAAATGAGCATGACAAATTAATGGAATCATAACAACATGTAATTAGTTGGTTTTACAAGTATTTGTTTTTAAAAAGTATAGTGTAAGTGACTCATTTTTTTTTATACTCTCTTAACATGTAATAATAAATAATACTTAAAAAACACTTGTATCTTCAAAATCAGATGAAATTTTATTGATATTTTATTTTGTATGTGAACTCCAAAGAAAAGATATATCTTAAAATTAAAAATTGTGTATCTTGTTTCATGTCTAAAAGTATCTTCGAAGTATCCACATATTTTATTAATTATCAGATACGGATGATGTATATCCGATACGTATCATTGAGTATCCGACGAGTATCGTATCCGATACGGGTACGTCGACCTTGACGAAGTATCCGTGTTTCATAGGTTAGGATCTATAGTCAAGTTAAGTCGAATTATGTTAGCTGAGTACCTGAATTTAAATTGACACAGAAAACTAAACTAAGAATAAAATGAAAACAAATGATGTCCAAACTTCTATCCAATGTTCTAAAGAGCTCACGAGTAGTCTCCAAACATAGTCCCCATGACATTATTTAGCGCTAAAGCAAAGGTCCATCATAATTCATAAAGATGTATCATTACTTCCAACACAAGCATAAGAAAAACTCGGGCCTCCATATATGTCTAAAGCTATATTGGCACCTGAAACACCATACTCTCAAGAACAAGGTTGCCTTGTACATATAAATTATGTAGGTTTAGATCATGAAAAGATCCCATCCCAACTCAATGAAACAAAACCATGTCATCATGTGTCAGAACCATGAACCTAATTTGTACTACGAGTTAGACTTTCTCATTCCTCCAAGTTTCTGTATATAGTTGTCATTTCCTTATTGTTCTTAAATTAGCTATTTTGCTATTCTAACACATCCAACCATTCAGCTATTCCGTGGTGCACTAGCTTTTTCTTCCAAATTCTTTATGTTGCTTCACTATGACCATGGTACCTATTAATAAATTTAGTTACTCTCCTTCAGTTCCACCATCTAATTCTTCGGTTTCTAATTTCCTCTCTCATTTTTAATGGTCCTTCCTCTCATGTTGTAAAATCTCCTAAAAAGATACCACATGGAAGTGACATATGGTGATACAAGAATATCATTCACCCTACAAAGAAAACGAAAAGTAAAAAATTCGAATACTAACACAAGATACCAAAAAATACCTCTTACTAAGGCATTCGAGATGTCATCAAGACTCACCCACGAACACTTAGATTTGCCCTCCTCTGCTACTAATCTGTAAGGACCCTGGATCAAGTAACACCATAAGACCACCAAAACCAGCAAGACAAACCATACAAAAGAATGTTCTGACATGTACCTCAGCAAATAAATAATGTTCAAATCACTAAACATAAATTTTCAGAAAAATCTTCCATGTACATGTGCATTGGTAACATAATGCTGCACAAAAAGATCACATTGATCATAGCTACCATGAACAATTATTTCTGCCACAACTGTAGGAAACACCAATGTTATTCATCCTTTTTTTTAGGAAACATAATAAAAAAAAAGAAAGAAAGAAAGAAACAGGGGTCAAAAGAAGACTTGAAGACTCCATTTACTATCAATGTTAAAAAAATCTGGGTGCCAAGAAAGAGGAATTGATCGACAAAGGATAAATTGCTCAATGGTAATGTGTCCAACTCCATACAAGAAGGATTCGTGTTCATTTCATAAAGGTTCATTTCTCATCCAATGGAGTCTTATATGATCTCTGAAAAGGACTGGAACTTACGTGGTAATGGAAAAACGCCACGTTACTAACTATTCTAATGCAGGTCAGTAGAACATAATAGGTAAAGAACATTGCCATGAAATGCCAACTGGGCAATTCAGGCAAGAAACAAAAAAAAAAATACAGCTCCTCCAAAGGTGAAATACGACGAGCATGCAAAATCATTTTCTGATATTCTAAAAAGCCCTTGGCAAAAATAAGCACCAGAACCTTTAGCCTGTAAAGATGACTAGCTTCTATTGCACTACCAGCACCTAGCAAGTCTATCCAATATTCACACATCACTCTCCAAAAAATCCAAGCTACAACACTCCCCACAAAAAGCACAAATGTTCCAGGATTAAAGCACAGAGCATGAGCCGTGAGTCATATCTTCCTGATCATCCCATTAAAGCACAGCTTATTAAAGTGCAACTAAAATATCCCCATCTCAAATTTGATGATTTGCAGAAGTAAAAGAACGAACTGATTCACCAAAATATCTAAAGAAATAGTGTACATCACAAAGCTAAGATGAAGAAAAAAATCCACACCAAGATCAAGCAGTAGAACTCCTAATAAACATTCTCTCTCCTAATTCATAAATCATCACACCACAATGCCTACGTGAACTGCAAACTTGATCCAGACTTCATTTTCTCAATTCCCAGCAGAAGCAATGACAAGAATCCATTGTTTGAGCATGAAGTGCACCCACCTTTTACCCTATATAGCCACTATTGTACTAGTAAGATTTTTGAAAAACTATTTGATAGTGTTTTTATGAAATTGAATATATTAACTTCATGAATCATGTCAGGCATCAAGAAAACTACTTGCAGTGATTTACATGATGTAGTAACTGGTATAGGAGACTCTAAGGCAAAACAATAAAAGAGTAAGTGTAAATTCAAATTAAGTCAATCTCTTGCAGCTGAGGAGACATGGATCCTGACAATCATCAAGGATGGTACAAACAATTTGCAAATTGACAAAATTTAAACTGTTTTGCACATCATTTATTTGAACAACAAATGTTTCCAAGAATATGTCTTCGTTGCTTCCAAAAGGTTATCTATTGGCTAAGAAGTACAGACACGGACACGTACATGACACCATATGGACATGGAGACACGGGATTTCTCAAAAAAGTAGGACATGGACATATTAAGGACACACTAAAGATAATTATGTTTTATATAAAAAATTATATAATTTATCGCAAATATAATGATAAAGACATATTACTCATAAAAAAGTCAGTACTTTATGATAAATGAATGTTATGTCTAGTCATCTAGTGTGAGTTTTTAGACTAAAGCATCATAATAGTCAATAATCATCAATTTTTTTTGTAGACAACACGTACACAACATATATAACTTATTAAATGATTGCTTTCATTTTCTCAATTCCTCATTTTTTTAAAACTACTACGAATCTTTTGTTTTTATTATTATGTTTTGAGAACAATTTTGACATGTCTAGTCTTAATAATTGTGTATTATTTCATAGTATAAAATACCTTTTTTGGGAGATCAATGTATAAAATACTTATTATTCAATTTTTTAATCTTTTTTAATCATATATCAACATGTGGTTAGTGTTTAAGAGTAGGCACAGCCTAAAGAAGTGTTAGATATGTCACCAAAGAAATGTCGGGCACAAGTTCAAAATTAAAATTTAACATTTAATCATAGACAAAGATAAAAGAGTATCGGACACATGTCTGAGTGTCAGTGTTCGACACAGATATGTCACATTCTGAAGAGTGTCCATGCTTCCTAGTCTACAAGAAAAAGGCTCTTCTATCGGATCAATTCCCACATTCTACATCCCATCAACAGTTTGTCAAACCACCATCAACTCACCTAAAAGTTTAAAATGTAAGAGAGGCCACAAACTTGAATTGCAATATATATCTGGACACGCCCCCAGAAGTACAGACCAGGATTTGGTCCAAGCATGTGTAAGTTATTAGAATTATCAACAATGCAGGGAAATTTGGATGTGAGACCTCTTTCTTTGATCCCGAGTTAAACCACCAACTCATTTCAAAGCATAAGCTACTAGAGAGGAGTATAACTTCAGCATTTATATCCTTTTAACGTAGTTGACATTCAGGTTTTCAGATCATCCTCAGGTTAAATTTCTGTTGTCATTTAATTAAAATATAATGCACCATGGCAACCAAATAAAATTAGCAGCTTTATAAAAATAAATAAGGTAAACAACAACACTAGTTTAGTATCCATATACCGTGTCAAGTTGCTTAGAAAACCACTGATTTAGCTCCTTTGTACAAGATGCATCTGCAACCAAGTATGGATGGGAGTCGGAGTAAGCCAAGTAGATGCCATCCTCTGCATGTAAATAATATCAGAGAGGTATGACAATGTTCCTCTACAAAATCTCTTACACCACAAAGAATGCCAAGTATCAATAATCAGTAAGACGATAAGATCTCCACCACAAAGCTAGCAGCATATGGAAGGAGTTTGCTCAAAAATACAAAACACCCCATTCTCAAGACAGAAGAATCATAATCAGGTAAAAGACGTCAATCAAAACACATGACACATCCTATGGCGCCAATCCACCCAAAATCATGTGACCAATTAGATTAAAAAAAATAATGGAGACAAAAATGGAAAACAATGCATTCCAAGATTTTGGCATAATAACATAGAAACCTCAAAAGCCCAATTGGCTGTTTGTGATTCAGTATATTCAGGATATTCCATACTCATCTGACTCAAGTAAACATAATATATAATGCGGTTTATAAGACAAATTTTAAATCTACAGATGGTTCGTTATAAGTAAAAAAATATATAATTGTATTTTTAATTAGTATGCCAGACACACGAAAAAAATTTGAAAAACAAATATAGTAGTCAAAGACACCTAGGAAAGTAAGAAACACCTTACCGTCCCCTGAATGATAATGAGCCAACTCCTGAGCTGTAGATGCCATCCTTCCAAGAACTGCATTCATCTAAAGTTACAATGAAACAATTTAAAGACTAACAAAACATTAGGCAGCATATAAAGAGTTTCTTGAACTTTTCCAAGCCCTCTTCTTTAGTAAAACCAGTATGTTTCATCAGCTTTTTTCGCTAAACTCTTGACATTTATGTAGTTTTCAACTGTACCTTAAAATGAGAAATTCTATTTGTATTGGTATACCTCTAAATTCCTTGCTGATAGGCTATCCTCTATTGCCGTGAGTTGTCCATTGACAGTGGATGTCGCTGCAACTCGTGCTCTTTTTCCCTGAATCAATGCTGAAGACTGTCCCGTGAGCAGATCATATTGAGACTGTAGATGCCTAAGCTGTCTTTGCAACTCTACAGCTTCAGTTTTTAATGCTAAAGTAGCATCCCTGGTGATGAAAGTAATCCATTAATAGCAGAGTCAAAGTAGCAAAAATTATATTCTGTTTAGTGAATTACTTCAGAATATCACAGATATAGCTGCAAATATTTTATTGAATCTGCATGTCAAATCAAATGTATCAACACCTGTATATTTACTAGGGATAACCCGTGCCTGAAGGCACAGTGCAACGTAAACCAACTGATTAATTTGGAGAAGTGAGGAGTGAAGATCTCTTATAACAGTGGCGAAGCAAAAATATGATATAGGGTGGACACACTTTAAGTATAATAGATAAAAATAATGTAATATATTTTTATATCGAATTTGATACTTAAAAATTCATTAAATATAAAAGGGATTTATTTGAAAAAATTTAATATGATAACATCTATACATTAAGAATCAATTATATAATTTATTTGACACAAATAGAAGTAATATTCTGTAATTTTTAATCTTCTTACAAATTTCATAATTTAGTCATTTTTGGCTATATATTTCATAATTTTTTAACCAAATGAGATTTCAAAAAATCATACTAATATTCTAAAAAATCAAGTTTAATTTTCTAATTTTAAGAGATTTGATATGGACTTTTTGATTTTATTTTTTTGTTCTAATACCCAGCTTGTTTGACTTTTTTTTTTTTGACAGAAATCAACCTAACTGACAACTTGTTGATTTCTGTTTGTTCTAATACCCAGCTTGTTTGACTTAAATAATTTTTTTTTCACCAATGCTATTGAAACATAATTTAGAGATTTAATGTATTGTGACAATTAGATTGATAGTGTTGGAGTTTGTTTTTAAGTATAATAGATAAAACTATTTTTTTTTAAATCTTAAAGTGATAAGATTTTTTTAATTAAAATACTATCATTGCATCTTATACAAATTCAAAATGTTATACTATACAGATGATATTAATGATAAATTTGACTAATTTAATTATTGTGTTAGAAAAAATCTTGTGTTTCAAGATCAGTCGTAATCGTTGACCTATTGGAAGGGAAAATATTAAGGAAAAAAATTATAATTTCTTGATCATTGGATAAATGAATTTGAGAGTGTATAATGTGTTCCAAGATAATAAGTCATAATCGTTGATTTTTTAGGAAAAAATATTAAGGATAAAAATTATAATTCTTGACCGATGAATGAATGAATTTGAGACCGGAGAATTAATTTATTGAAGCCGCCTTGTTTTATATTACAAACTGACTTAAAAACATATTAATTTATATACATGTATTTAAAATCGAGTTAAATCTGATAGAAACTAAAAATTTAATTTATCAAAGAACATATCACCAAAATGTTTTATATCAAAAAATTATTTACAAATATTAT
>CM042187.1:5148017-5162782 GCA_023539305.1 Ilex asprella | reverse complement strand
AAATTTTTATTTATGTTAATTCAACTATTTTGTTGGCCTCCGTAAAGAAATTTAAAATGAATAAATATGGCACAAAAGACAAATTAAATAAATTGATACAATTCAAAATTCAAAAAATCAATTAACACATAAAAAAAAGGTTTAGAGCTTTAATTAATACAAAGTCTTAGTTTAAAAATCACATGTATAATTTACTCTAATCATTTGTATTTACAAATTTCAGTTGATGAATGCAAATAGAAGGACTCAATTAACACAATCAAAGAGTTTTATTACTCAGTTAATATAAAAAATATATAAAACTTTAATTGACACAAAAATTATAATTTGAAGACAATATGTATAATTTACGCTATTATTGACTTCACAAAAAAAATCGATGAAATAAAAGCATAAAATCAAATTGAAACAATGAATATAATTTTCAACTTAAAAGCTGAGGAAAATATATTTAAAATTTGCATGTATTTTTTTATGTGTTCATAAAAAATAAATAAATAAATAATTTTTTTCCTTAAATTCCCAAATAGCGGTTCGAATCGCAAGGCAATTGAAAATCCAACGGCCATCAGGCAGTTCCACCTTCCGTCAAACAGACGATGCAGCGCCTACAGCGAGCACCTCCCATTTTATTCCCGCCATTGTTCGGTTGACCTCCATAGAACCGAGAAGTGAAGAGAAGAGGAGAAGCGAAAAGAGAGAGACAACAAAGCAGAAACCAGGGAGAGTAGTGATGTGCGGAAGGTGCCGCTATACTCTCAGGGCCGATGATATCTCTAGGGCTTGCCATCTCAACGGCCCTCCGGTACGTTCCGTCGATATGGACCGGTAAATATCTTCTTGTTCCCCTTTAACTCTTACTCAGATTATGTACTTGTATATGTATGTAAGAATTGAAAGTTATGATATGCTATGGTGGGTGTTGAGTGAGCTTTTAGGTATCGGCCGTCATATAATGTCTCACCGGGGTCGAATCTGCCGGTTGTTCGGAGAGACGATGGGTCCGATGGCCAAGGCGCGGTTCTGCACTGCATGAAGTGGGGGCTTATCCCCAGTTTCACCAAGAAAACCGATAAACCTGATCATTACAAGATGGTAATGGCTATCCTTGTTTACTTTTTCTTCATTTGAGTTCTACGAAAACTTTGAGGGTCTCCCCTACAGTCTGAGCGTTTTTTCGGACTACACAATATTAGTGGTGTGTGCTGCTTGAATTTAATCCATTTTTTATAAATTTGAAGTTAGCTAAACGTGAAGTGTGAAAACTAAGACGATAATATGTAGTTAACTATTTTTCAGCCATCATAGGTTTTCTTGGAATATCTAGGCTTTATGCAATATGCAACAGTGTTTTTTAGCAACTAAGTCCTTGTGCTTTTTGGCGTTCTGTGACCTTCTGACAATTCTACTGAAAAGGCTCCAATGGTCCAACTCCATATGCCAGATTAGCCCTTCTGAATTTATAATCTGTTATGCTACTTTTGTTCGTTCTTAAATATGAGGATTCGTTCTAAGTTTCCTTGTCTTTCAGTCATTCAGGCCTTCTTGTAAACCCTGGCTGCAATTCCCACAAAAATTTTCTCGGTTTCTGAATGTATGGAAGCAGGTCATTCACTCTGATGACAACTTGATGGGCATGGACATGTTAGCATCCAATGATTACATTGTCTAATCTTAATTGTATGTTCAATATAAGCATCAAATGTGTCTTCTTGTGACCATTTGTACTTTGTAGTGAGTCTAGTGACATGGAAAACAGTGGTTTTTTTTTTTCTTTTGTCCTTTTTTGGTTTGTTTTCCAAGCAAATATACTTCACATTCTTTAATATTAGTCCCTTATTATACCTCCTGTAATCATATACTGCTTAATGGCATCTTAGTATGAATAGTTCTTGTTAGGATTCCTATAGTATTACACATCTCTTGCGTTGTAAAATTTTGATAATCTGAATGTTGAAAATTGCAGTTTAATGCTCGATCTGAGTCAATATGTGAGAAGCCTTCTTTTCGCCGTCTTGTTCCCAAAAACCGGTGCCTGGTGGCCATAGAAGGGTATGTGTGTAGAATGGTTAGTACAAATGCGTGCTTGTTCTGTCTTTGCAGGAATATATTCTCAACTCAGTATCATTTTATGCACTCATGTGCATTTTTTTCTAGAATGTTATACATTTCAGGAGCTAGATCTGAAATCTGGTGCTATGAATGAGAGAGGAATGCATGAATCCTCGTTGAGAAGGAATCATGGTTTATGAGATATGATTTGTCTGTTTTTTCAGTGTCTTATTTTCGAGAACTAGTTGTCTAAGGAAGGCAGAGAAGTAATTTCTCTAAGTAACAACAGTTGGTACCCCAGTGCTGTTTTAGCCAACTTTCATTCAGATAGTTATAGGATCCCGATAACTAATTTATATTCACCGGATCATTCCAAACTCCATTTCTTCCACAGAGGGGTTTTTTTTTCGCTGCCAGTCTGTCACCTTTATTTATGTATTCTTTACAACTGGATTTCAATTATGTAGTTATCACTTTGTTTATTATGAAGAATCTGTCTTCCATATCACCCTTTTTCTCTGCATATGACATATATATACTGCAGTACTACATTCATTTATATTAGGCATTTGTTGAAAATGAAGGGGGGGAGTCTTCACCTTGGTTCCATTTGGCCACTTCTTGTTATTATTTTTATTATCCATTGCAGTCATATATATTTTTTAAAGTACTGAATGCTTTTATGTTGGCTAAGGACATTGCTTATACTGTTTTAGGTCAACACTTAGCTGGACAGATGCCGCTCCTTTTGTCTGTGTATTTTGTGTTGCCTGGTCAGTTACATGTGTAGTGCTTCAAAATTTGCCTGGATAATGTTTGTTGAACATTTTGTTCAGATTTTACGAGTGGAAAAAAGATGGGTCAAAAAAGCAACCTTATTACATTCATTTTAAGGATGGTCGGCCCCTTGTGCTTGCTGCTCTATATGATTCTTGGAAAAATTTGGAAGGTGAATCATTATTCTAGTATTTATTTTAAGGATGGAAGTTTGAACACTTTATGTTTGGAATTTACTGTCACCAATATCAGTTTGGTGGTTATCATGGTTAGGCTCTTCATTTCATCAAAAATTATTTCTGGTCTGAATTCTATTTTTGAACAGATTGTAGTAGCTGTCTGTCAATTTCCCTTATTTTATGTACTATTAGTTATGTAGGTGGATAGTTATATGTAATAATTCCCCTCCACCTTGTAGTATGATTTAGCTAGATTTTTACTCATGTAGGACTATGATACTGATCGGTTTGTTTTTCCTTGCAGGAGAAACTTATTACACCTTCACTATTTTGACAACTTCATCATCATCAGCCTTAGATTGGCTGCATGGTTAGTCATGTTTATTTTAGTATTCATGTAGCCTATCCTAATTTGTTATCCTTCTGAACATTAAAGCAGGTAAATGTAATCACTTGTTTCATACCTGCATTTTGAATGGAGAGTACATCAAGTTTGAGGCAATCTGTCATGTATTCATGATTTGAATGAGCCATGTTATAGACAAAGAAAGTTGAAAAGGACAATGGAGTATAGCTGTAAGGTGCCAACAGAGTCCAGCAATGACCAATATGAGGGATGGACGGCATAGAAAATGAAAAATAAATGAGGGATGAAAGGCATAAAAAACGAAATAACCGTTGGCAAACACTTTCGAGCCATGTGTTGGAGACCTTTACACTTTGTAGAGTCGATATCTTTTTTGAGGCTGCATTAGCAACCAGGTATATTGCCTGGGCTTTGAGTTTTCTTTCTCATGGACAACGATTGCCGTAATAATTACCCTTTTAACTGATGAACTGCTAGGCTCAAAGATGTGTAGGGTTTGATCTTTAAGTTTATTTAGTTCATATAGACGGTTGTAAGATGATTAACCAAACACTAGCCATCCTGAAGAAGCTTAATGTATTCAGTGATCGATAGTATTAAAATAAATATATTTCTATTTGTTTTCATTCCCCGTTGATGTTTTTGAAGTGGGAGAGTGCAATTTTTCTGTTTCTGACCTGTATCATTTTTAATACATAACCTCTACCAAACTTGAACACTTCATCGCTCATGCTTTGTTGATCTGCAACTGTAGACAGGATGCCTGTTATCTTGGGTGACAAGGGATCCACTGATATGTGGCTAACTAGTGCAGCGTCTACAAAATTTGACGCAATACTTAAGCCATATGAACAGCCAGACCTGGTAATATATTTCTGAAAACAAGAAACACGGGTGTTATTTATTTGTTGATAGTTTATTGATAGTTAAACTTCATTTCCAGGTCTGGTACCCAGTGACACCTGCAATGGGCAAGCCTTCTTTTGATGGACCAGAGTGCATTAAGGAGGTTTGGCTTGTTACTTTCCCATGTACATATTTAGTGTATTAATATCATGGCGGCAAGACTTGTTAACTTCAATGAATTAATGGCCATTTGAGAAACTGTGTAGGCACTTTAATGTCGGTGCAGTGCAGATTCTCTCATTGAATTCAAATACTTAGTGTTTAGTAATGGCGGCCAGTGAGCAAAGCTACAACATCCCAGTTTTAGGAGAATCCAGCCAGTGGATTTGCTTGAATTTTCATACTAGCTGCCTCTCACCAAAATGTTTTTCTGCACTTCCGGTAACTGCAACACCATGGAGGGGAATAGTTTAGGAATGTAAATTGGTAGTCAGTGGTCTCTCTGAATAACCAACAAGGCCATGCTATAGTTGCACAATGAGAGGAATGAGCAGAGTGTATTGCCAGAAACATAACCGTGTCTTGTTATGTTTTGGATATTAGCAACAGGCTTACAGGAATATCTTTTTGTATATGACATTTGGCGCCATTCATTTGTGGTCATTAGCAATCGTCTTACAATAAGTCAATCTGTAAAGCATTTGCTGCCACTTGACTACTGTCTGGTTGAATGTCATGAACTACTCAGTATTGAAGACTTTTTCCTAAAAATTTTCTCACTCCTGCCCCCTTACCCTCTGAAGATAATCATTATGTGCTGATACCAGTGTTTTGCAGATACAATTGAAAGCTGAGGAGACGAACACAATCTCAAAGTTCTTCTCAAAGAAGGGAATCAAGAGTGAACAGCAGTCATATGTCAAAAATACGCATGAAGAACATATCAAAACAAGCCAGCTAAAAAGCTTGAAAGAAGAACCTGAGACTCCAGGCTGCACAGACAAGCCAAAACGCTTGGAAGAACCTGAAACTCAAGAGAGCACAGGCAAGCCAAAACGCTTGAAAGAAGAACCAGAAACTGAAGAGGGCATATACCATCAATCAATTCAATCTCTTCCCGTGGAAGATAAGGGTGATTTGAAACCTAATGTTTCTGCTCTCTGGCGTGAGGGAACCACAGATTTCCAAAGCAAGCGGAGCTATGAGGAGTTTTTGGCTGATACAAAGTTGTCTACTAACGAAACTGCCAAGCTCAATGCAAGTCCAATGAGAAAGACAGAAAAAGCAGGTGATAAACAACCAACACTCTTTTCGTACTTTGGAAAAAAGTAGTCTCTTGTCCTGGGCTCATATGTAAATTACAGCGTCAGATTTTGATTTCTTGTAATTGTTTAGTAAAGAATCCCAACTTCAGGGATGAAACCGACAAGAAAGTTTGTTGCTTGGAATGTAGAAACAGTCTAATTTCTAGGCTGAAGGGATGGGAAATTTTTGTAAAATTGCCACCCATTCATCGCTAGGAGTTGTATTACTTTGGAGCACTTTTGGTTGCTGTATTCTGTTTCTCCATTTGCTTTGCTTTCCTTTCTGGGGAAGCAATTAGGCCCACAAGAATGGAGGAAAATATTGATCCTTTCTGCATAAAATTTCTTCCATGGCTACAATGCTGGAGACAAGATGGTAAAATCCAAGTTCCTTTTTTGGTAAAATCCAAGTTCACTTGCGCTAGTTATCATAAAAAGCTGAACAGAACACATATTTACAAGACTGTGCATGAATTTGTCCAATTTCTCCTTCGGACACTGACTAATCAAATGTATGGGTCAGACAAATCCTCTTCCTCTCACATTAATCTCAAACTCCCTGAAAATGTCCGAAGTACAATCTAAAATAGCATTATGAAAATGACAGAAACTAATTGTATCAACTTTACTACAATTCTCCAGCACCGATTAACGGTAATGGTAGAACAGAAACAAAACTTGAAGAGCCCATGATTGTCCCTTGATCAAACAATTACTAACCCAGCAATTGCTTCAATATGCCCCTCTGCTGCTATTCAAAATCGAGCCAAGCGTACCCAACACAGCGAAAGCCAGAAGCGGACTGACATCCAAAGTGTCGAAAATTGGTGGAATAATGTTCCTAAACAAGTTCAGATAAGGATCACAAAGGTCCCGAATGGCCGACAATGGCTGGCGATCCCAAGGAATGTTTGGAAACCAACTCAGCAAAACCCTAACCATCAAAACCCCACTGTAGATGTCAAGCCATTTCGCCATTCCCGCCGCCACCACCGAGAGCGGCGTGTTCAGATTCCCAGTGGGCAAGTCCTTCATCGCCGCGAAAAACATTGGTCCGGCCGTGTAAATCAAGGTCTCCCGAAAATTCCCCTTCATAATGCTTCCAAAGATTAATATCTTGTGAGCGAACAATTTTGAGACTGTCAGAGTAATAGCTAGAAGTGTTGCGATTGTTCGAGTTGAGCCGGTGAGCAAAGAGTGAGGCGTTGCATTCGCAGTGTTTGATATCGTGGTATCAGGGTTTGTTGCGATTGTTGAAGAGGAAGCGAAAATTCTTGATTTTAACTTTGGGATTGTGGAGATGGATTTAGGTGTGGGATTGTGGAGAGATAGAGTGGCGGGGATTTTTGGGGATGAAGGGAGAGCGAGTTTGGGATGTGAGGGATGATAGAGAGTGGAGGGGTGGTTTTGAGGAGAGAGAAAAGTGGTAGGAGTTCGGAGGATTAGAGTTTTAGAGGCCATGAGAGAAGAAGCCACTAGGAGGAAGGTGGAAGGGGTTCGGGGGGTTAGGGTTTGAGAGACCATCAGAGAAGCCATTAGCCAGGAGACTGAGGTAGCGTACCAGGGATACAGCCAATTTTTGTGTTAAATTTGGGGGTCATGGGTTAACCGACTTCGTTGTCGGTTTAGAAATTAAAAAGTTAAATTGTATCAATGGTCTCAAGGATTATCATTAGGGAATATAGCAAATATTTTGAATTTTTGACTCAAATTTAAATTGAGTTAGGGATGGAGATGCCATAAGGGAGATTCAAATTTTTAATTGTGAGATTTTACACTCTTTTAAAGATCTAATGATAATCTTTATTCTCTTTTAAAATTGAGTTTGCTCTTATTTAAATTTGAATTTCTCATTTTTTAAATTTAAATTTATCTATTAGAGTCATTTATGTCAAATCAAACTTGTTATGCAAATTTAAACTCAAATTTGAATAAAAATTTAAGTCATAGTTCGAGATACTCTAAGAAATTGTTGTGGCTGAGATGATCTAAAAAAAGTCATAAATATGAAAGGTTTTTTATATGAGAGTTTTCTGATAGAGTTTTGCAAACCCCTTTTGCTCTTTCTCTCTCTCTCTCTTGAATCGTTGTTTGTCCTCTAAAACTAGTTTGGTTCATCGAGATTTTGTGTTTGATTTTTAGGAGATGATTGTGTTATTACTAGCTGATTAGGTTGATTCAATGTTTGAATTTTGAAGATGAAATTGACGAAATTAAAATTTTGACGACCAAAGTGCGATGAGTTGTAAGCCTTAGGGACTATTGGTGTAATTTACCAAAATTAAAATTACAAGCTGCCCAATTTTTATGTTAAATTTGGGATACTGGTGTTTGGATGTACGTATTGAGATAAAATACCAAAATACCCGTGAATCCTCTTATGTGTCAGACATATGACATTTTTTTGTCACTTTTTCGGTTGGTGGGAAGGATAACATTGGCTGAATCATGTGAATATTGAGGATCAAATTGACGAAATTAAAATTTTAAAAATTAAAGAACGACTAACATTAAATTTTAAGGACCATTTGTGCAACTTACCTTATAATCAAATATTACTTTCAAGTAAAAGATACAAAAGCGTTGAAGAAAAACAGTGGTTAACAATTAACATAAAGGAAACATCTGGGGACGAAGAAAGGGTAAAGACCAGAAGTAAGCCTCTAGGAACTGTCCATTCGACAACATCTCCATGATAAGCTTCTTCAGCATTCGAAGAGGGCACAACACCACCCCCCAATGCACCACAGGCCGACACCGGAGGCAGAACCCCCGGCGCCTATTCCCTAGCCGTATGCTGCTACCTTTTCGCCTCCTCGGCCTTCGACGCGTCCGGCACCACCCAACCAACACGGTGGCGTTGGAAGACAGAGAGATTGTAAAACCACTTCTCTTAAGCATTGCTAATGAGGTAGCTAGGTTGTGTGTGCTAGTGTTGTGTCCATTTTCTTTGTTAAATAGTAGGCTATCTTTAATTATAGTAAAGTTAATTAATCATGAAGGTCATTATGATTGCAATTATAACAATGATTATGTTTATGGGCTGTGAATTAAAGTATTGCCACTAAGAAGGAATTTTTTATCCTTTATTCATCTTTAGAGATGTGGGTGTCATGATTAGATAGAGTGGTGAGCTTTTGTTTTATATAAACTATAGCACAATCAAAGTCATTTTGAATCCCCCAAAGGTCACAGAACAGTCCAATAACGCCATGTGGGAGCAGTAGTTTATCAGTTATTTGAACACTTCTCTTTTATCTATAGTTGGGTCTATTCTCTTTTAAGCAAAGTTATATTCCTTCTATAATAGGCCAAACTATATATATATATATATTTTGGATAATAATATTTAGATCTTCAGCCAACTATTACTACTGATATGGGTAATACAATCGTACACATCATCTACGTTAGCGGTCAGTATAATAGTTACTATCTCAATTGTTAGGTCTTAAGGTCGCAGGTTCAAATCTCATCGTCCATCTTCTTATAATAGTTATTGATAAAAAAAAATTATGCACACAATATACGATTAACCCAAATTAATGATTGTCTTCACTGAGGGGTGAGAAGAATTGATCCCAAAATCTTTAGTCTGATGAAACTTCAATAAAACTTAAAAAATTTAACTTAATTTGTTAATTTAATGATGTAATTTTATTGAAATTATTAAATTAACAACAAGATCTAATATTTAATAAAATCCACAATTAACCCAAAGACTATAATAAATAAGGTAAATAAATTAAATTTCAATAGTGATATTCGAACTAAAAACGAATTGCTACACATGGTTATGCCAGTTGCATTGCATATGTAGACAAAGCTTGTGATCAATTGAGGGTACAGTGTTTTGGGCAAAGCCCAGCTATCAAAACTTTGGATGGGCTGGTCCAGTCAAGGCCCAGAACCATGGGCTGGGTTAGTTTCAGGACTATCTTTTGTAATGTTCTCTAAAGCTTGCTTTAATGGCTTTCCAAGGTGAAAACTTGTCTCTTAGATTCAACCACAGATGTTACTATGTTTGTATTACAATTGCATGACTAAGACATTTCTTTTTGGGACAAAATTTAAATGTTACCACTGTGTTGACATAACTGTGACAGTGAATAATATTTTGGCCGTCTGCAGGATAAGATAAGAGCTACTTAATCCCCTGCTTTATATCATGACTATTAGTTACATATTTTATTGTTTCACTACTTATTATGATAATATAGTATAACAATCTCTCTCTCTCTCTCTCTCTCCCCTTGGATTACCCTTTTGTTTGATATTTGGTATAAAGCAGTTCTCAATTTTGTTTGATAAAGATAAGACTACAAATAAAGGATGTAACGATTGAATTCCATCAACATCGCTTAACAATCAAAACAACAAATTCTCAACTTCGTCAAGCTAGTGCCCTGTAGCCAAGTGACCAATGGACTTAATTAGATGCAATTAGATGCGATACTCAAGCCAACTATATAGGACTCTGCATAAACAATTCAATTTAGATTATATAATCAAGCTTATTATATTTTTAATAACGTGCATAATCTGCCAGAAGATCCGACACGTGAATGGAGAATCATCCTCTTATTTTATTAAACAACATTGACTAAATAATAATAATATTCACTCTCGGTATCACTGTTTGGTATAGAAGGGCGACCCTATTAATTGAAGTTAGATCATCTCCAATATATTTTATCCTCAATTTCATTCTTGACCATTCATCTATCATCCATTTAAGTCCTTTCACTTGTTAATAAAGAATAATCCGTCAAGAAAAAGAAATTAAATATATATATTGAAGAGAATTTTAATCCATATTAATTTTATTTTGGAATTATCGACAACTATTTGATGGGCGTCAGGTCTTTGTCACGATTACAAAGCCAAATTCTCCCTTATCCGATACAAGTGAGACCTAATCTTTTGCTTGTGTGTGATTCAAAGGGTATCCTTAATGTGAATATAATTAATAAAATGAGTGAAATGTCACCCTTAATGAATATGTCCATACATAACACCACCTCCAAGTTAACACGACATATTTTTAGATGATTTAATTTGTTTAAATAACTAATTATTTAGATATTCTGAGTTTGAATATTGATAATTTCTTGAGATCAAACCATGAAAAATATATCTCTTATCAATGCCCTAATCTCGGAAATGACCTGTCTTTAACAGGATTTAAGAGAGATTAATCAAAGTGCACATAAATTTATATATATATGATACATATTTGACTGAACGTGGTCAAATTTGTCTGGTCAAAAAAAAAAACATGGTCAAATTTGTGTCTATCCACTATGTTTACTTTTAAATAAATTGACTGAACTAGGAACTGATGCCATTCAAACAGCATGTAACAACTGGATTATCATTCCTATGTGGAATAAATCAAAAGTATAAGATTTCAATGATATTTAATACGGAGATGTTATATTCGATTTCTGTTTGAAGTGATTGTAAACATTCAAAATTTGAGTTAGAATCAGTATAAAGACTGGGTCAGGAAATTCTATGTTATACTAAAAACGAATTGATATCCTTTGGACGAAAAAGAAAAAAAAAGGCGTTAAATATAGTCTAGAATGTTACATTATCGTATGGAAATAGTCAATAATAACAGGAAATCACTACAATCTCTCACAAACCTGTTAAAGTGATTCGTTTCAGCAGCAAAACAGTGACAAAATCTCAGAAAAATAAATGCCAAACACGCCAGTGCCACCCATACTAGCCTCCATGAAATAAAGCCCATCATAAAGACCGTACTATATGGAAACCTACCATCTAAATCCTGCAATAGCTAATATTTCCATAAATAGAAAATAACCAAAAAGTCACACTGTGTCCTCAATTTCAAACCCGAGTAACACTACGTGCATAGTGCACCAAATTTCTTAGGTATTATTAGCGTTGATCGATCTCACAACTCACATAATTTTAAATAAAAACTTGGTGCATGTAACATTACTTTTTTAAAACCACAAGGATCAAACAATCTCTCACTTAACCCTCTGAATCGTTGTTCTTCTTGCCATTGTAGGAACATTTGCGAGGGAGAGCTGGGTATTTTAGGGCATTAAGCTCAATCTTGCGAAGAGCAGCTTTACCAAGATCAATCCCACAAATGTCAGAGAGTCTAACAAGGTAGAGAAGAACATCCGAGAGTTCTTCACCAAGATGTTCTTTTTCTTCTTCTCCCCAATCTGGAAGTCCCTTTGGAACCTCTCCTTTCCACTGGAATATCTCGGAAAGCTCTCCAACTTCTCCCACCTGTGAGAATCATATATCACAGTGACCAAATCTCAGAAAAGTCCAAAAAAAAAACACAAAGATTTACTGTGTTGGATCGTGTTCTGTTCAGGGCATGACAAGAAAGCGAAAGCTAAAAGCAAAAAAAAGTTGGGGTCTGACCCTTGAAAAAACGTTCACAGACCACGTTTAAAAACACTTCCTTGAGTTTTAAGAAAAGAGAAAAAAGGAGAAAAGACCAAGAAATCAAGCTGCAATTTGCAACAAAGTTGTGTTTTAGAAAATCAAGGTAGTGGTAAACTTGGAGAAATTAATTATTTTTCATGTGGGTTGTTGATAGATTTATTTGGTCAAATCTTCAACCCATATCGAAACTAAAAGAGAATAATTTATTACAAGTACAGTTGTTCTGAACTGATCATCTGTCCATTATGAATCCTAAAAACACTCGAAAGGGATCGCCTGGAATCGTTTGTATGACCAAAACTCACTAAAAACCAAGTCTAACAACAACACAAACACACTCCCACAAGATAGATCCAGAGAGAGAGAGAGCGAAGTTTTACCAGAGCCAATAGAAGGTTTCTAGGGCTGTGATACCGTTCCCAGTCTCTTTCCTTAGCAAACTCGGCCATTTTATGCCTGAGAAGGTCGAGGGTAACACTTTCTTCTCCTTCTAAAACCCCAGTCATCTCTCTCTCACACCACCCCAACCCAGAGACAACCTCAGGCAAAACAATATAAAGATTGAGAAGATTGATGGACAACGAGAAGCTTGTTTGTTTTTATATATAAAAAGAGCAGGCCTAGTTTTTCAAGAGGGAAAAACCTTTACGCCTTTATGGGAAAAGGTCAAAAACAAAAAGGAAATGTAATTTGGAATTTTTTTTTTCTCACAAAAAAAAAGTGGGGATAAGAAAGAGCGTCCAACGACTACCCCGTTAAATTTTAATGTTTAATAAAGTTCATGATTAATCAAATAATTATAATAAATTAAATCTCAATACATTAATAAGAGTGAGAACCCATGGAAATAGAATGGGGCAATGGAAAGAAGTGACGTGGCTTGGGGCTAGTGGATTATGGAAAATGCAACTTCTATCTAATTTGAATTTGAGAGTAAATATTAGGTGCAGTGTTTATATTACTTTAGCAATATATAATTATTTAATAAAAAATTATAAAATAGATAAAATAAAACTCACTTCTTTATATGGATTATTTAAATAAAAACTACTATAATATTTTTTTTGGGTAATTATCATTGACACATCTCTAGATAGACATATTTTTAATGAGAGTCTCTCTGTTATTTAAAATATCACTGACACCTCATATTAGATTAATGACGTTAACTAAAATATAATTTTATCAAATTCCTCACGATACGTTAAGGAAAAAAGTCAACCACACCTCTTAAGTAAAATATATCTTCAATAAGACTCATTTTATTTTTTGAATTTTTTTATGTATTAAAATTTGGGCATATTAAAATTTGATTTGAGCTAATTTAAATTTATTTTTTATGTATTAAAATTCAAGTTGATTAAAAATTATATTTTTTTACTTATTAAAATTTAAGCCAATTAAAATCGAATTTTAATAAGCTCGAATTGAAGTTTACCAACTCGAATTTTCATACATAAAAAAATATAAATTTTAATCGATTCAAATTTTAATAGTTAAAAAACTAATTTTAATCATTTTGAATCGAATTTTAATATGTAAAAAAATATAAATTTTAATCAATCCAAATAGATTTTTCATCGCTATTAACAGTTCAAGTTAAGCTGGAATTAGCTCAAATTTTAATGGACTCAAATTTTAATACGTAAAAAAATAAATTTAATTAATTCGAATCAAATTTTAATTAGCTCAAATTTTAGTACGTAAAAAAATAAATTTTAATTGGTTCAAATTTTATGTAAAAAAAATTATTTGAAATTTATGTAGGGACAATTTTGATATTTTAGATGAATTTTTTTTATTAGAAATGGTAGTTTAACAACAAAGTTGTCCGTGGTGTTTAAATATAAACTAGAATGAGTGTTAGTGATGTTTTGAATAATGGATGAAGAATCATTAAAAATATGTCTATTTAGAGAATGTGTGAATGGTAATTACCCAATTATTTTCATTAATTTCATTAAAAGGTCAATCACCCATTATTCACCAAAAAAATTGGAGGTTCACTTGCAAATAGGGTCCAACTTTTAATATTATACCTGAACTTGTCATTCAATGAAAAAATGTGACATCTATATATTTTTATTTTAATATTTTTTTCAATTGATAGTCACATATCACCATAATTAAATCTATATGTGGGGGATCAATGTCTATAAAATAGGTGATTTGACATCATGTTAAAAGGAAAAAAATTCAGATTCTTTTAATATTTTTTTCTTGTGTCCTTCACTACATTTATAATCTATAATATAAAACAGAGTAATTTTCAATAAGTTTACTTGACGATTTTAAATAAATTTATCCAACAGTCAAGTTAAATTAAATCTTCCGATTAGATCCAATTAATATTTTCTCGTCTCGATCAACTCTTTGCATAAAGGGGCCCACATTTCTGTATATTCAATATTTAGTTGTATGGTTGGGGTGTTAAAATAGCATTTTAATAGGACAGAGCGTGAACACACAGTGAGGAGCTCGAAACATTCCCCGGTGCTTTGGGACTCTTTTTATGCCTTTCTTTATGTTCCACGACGGACACTAGAATTTAGAAGGCGTGTCGTGATTTTGCTTTTTAATCAATTGGTTTATTTTTATGTGTAAATTCAGATTTATTTAGTTAGATACGTTATCATCAGAATCTTTTAATATAATTATCGTCTAATTATTCCGTAATTTATCACAAACAAACATTGATTGAGATTGATTACATGCGTCAACCATATGAAACGATTCAGTTTGTTTTATAATAAATATTTTTAGATTTAAAATAATCTCATTCATGGATCGCAAGTGTCT
>CM042187.1:5124293-5143017 GCA_023539305.1 Ilex asprella | reverse complement strand
GATCTCAGATTTGTAAAGAGGGGTTTTGGTTCAAAAGGAATAGGAAAAGCTAATCCAAACTCTTCCCAAAAATCAATCCAAACAAGCTCTAATAGTGTTGGCTTTGAAAATTGGATGAGCAATGGGCTAAAATTTTGATTCACATTTGATGGGGGTTGTTTTTATAATTTTGATCCTTACCTAGAAAATGCGCTTCATGATCTGTGGAATGCATTTCCAGCCCAAATGATGGCTGCTTTAATTATTCAGCATGCCTAAATTTCCTAATCTTGATTTGAACTGAAGGCAAGTCTCTTTGACATTCAGCAATTCAGAATAATCAGGCATCATAACGCTAGACATGAATAACACATGGTACAAATTTGACACAATATGAACACAACTATAAATGGGTCGATTACGGATTGAACAAATTTTTGACATGGTAAAACTTAAATACAACACGAATTTGACAGTACGTGACGCATTGCCAACCCATAGTGAAGTGTTTAAGCCCAAAATTTTGAAAACAGTAGCTGAATGATCTTATTTCAGGGCATCCTCATATTTGGTTGAAATGTGTCCACCCATCATGAAATACAAGTCATGCTCTAAAAGAAATGTAGCCTGCACATTGCAGATGATTGCACAGGGCAGATGTATCTACTAATTTAAGCATGCACATTAATGCTTGTATATATGTACTAGGGTTCTCTGTAAAGCAGACACCAGAAGATTCTCACAAAAATAGAAGACAGTGCAATGAAGTATCTCAGATTGGAGGGGCACTCTCTGCTTTTTTTTTTTATATTGAAAATGGGGTCCTCCATGCTCAAAAGATATCTTCTGCCCTAATTAATTGCCATTTTGTGACCAGGAATGGATTCAAACAAGTGACCCAATTGGAGGGTTATGCCTAATGCTTGGGACTTGGGACCACTTCCATGTGCCACTTGCAGTGACTTTTTCCAATGGCAAATAGCTCAAACATTGCAGAAAACAATGCTGTAAAAGTACTCGCAAATTTTTGTTAGATCAGATAATTTGGAAGTTACTGTTCTACATCTAAATTCAACTTAGCAAAGCCTTTTTTTCACCAACTATTTGGGATCGGCTACGTGACATGTTTCTCCATTGTTCAACTCAACCAAGCAGTTGTCCCAACTATTCGGAGTTTACTACATGAATTCTGTTTCTCCATTATGCTCCATCATCAATCGTATTCCATTAAATTATAAGCATGAAGTTACAGTTTTCTTAACCATGAATATGCAGCATTACACATTATCAAAAATCCGAGGGTTTAAAAAGACTCCAGAAAGATCTGGAAAAATAAATGGATGAATAATTTAGAACCTTATGGAACCATTGTTTCTCTCTTTCTGGCAGCTGCTGTGTCTGACCATAAATCTAATCTCTGCTGCTTGTGCAGCGACAAGTACAAACAAAAGTGGAGGAAAAACAAATACAATCTCTCTTTATGATATCACATTTCAAATTTTCACACAGTTACAAAGTTCTGAATCCACAAAGATACCATAACAGTAAATTTATTGCATCTAGCTAGTTGTACTAATGAAATATTGTTGAAACTAGAATAGAAACAGGATTTTTTTTTTCTTGACTCTCTTTCTTAATACCATAATTTGGACTGCACTTAGCCCAACTTATGATGCTTCTTTGAGAAAGTTTACCTATGGCAGACACACTTATAATGGTATGCACTATTGATCGGATCATTTCCCTCAACCGGAACTTGCTCAGCCCTGCACTTGTACTTGCACCCTCTGCATTCATTATAAGTGCAAGTCGGTGCCACCGATCCAATCATCAATCTTCTTAGATTCTGGTCCATCCATCCTTTGCTACCAACCTATATGCTCCAAATTATTTATAGACAGAAATACAATTTTATTTTTTTTTTGTGAATAAGATTCAGCAATGCTTGTGTTTTTCTTACCTGTAAGAACAATTTTCTTCCTGACGGACTAGGATAAACTCTTTGAGGATAAGGAAGCACCACTTGAGTTCTAGATCCTGAAACACCTGAACTTAAAAAGAAAATGGTAAAAATTAGTTACCAATATGAAAAAGAACAGTAGATAAGCTTAATATAGCATAATTTCCCAACAAAACTGTGGCATGGAAACAATATAAGAGCCGCATTTTGGTAGCCAAAAAAGGGGGAGGAAACAAGGGAAATCTCAATCTTACCAACACAATTTTACGCCTTTTTTTTTTCAAGTTCTGTTTCTTAACCTCTATTGCTTAGAAACAATATTGATAAGGGTTACAAAAGCTAAGTTTTAGTCCAGTTTCAAACAATTACTGTCGGGCAAGCTAGTACAACGAATAGACATGCATTGTGAAAACAGGCACATATTGCACTGAGAAAAACTGTTTTAATAAAAATTCAGAAAAAAACGGAAATTAAACAAGAAGAATAGAACAGAAATGTGAAAACACATTAGGATATATTGTAAATAAAGAGCTATGAATGAGTATGACCTTGTATAACATGTGCTGCACATATCAGAATGAAGAGTAGCAAGAGAAAGTTGGGTTGTTTAGTGCTGGCCATTGTTGCCTTGGTATTGGGATAAGTTTGAGGAAGAGACTGATTTGATAGTGAATATATTGAAAGGATATGAATGAGAGAGACAGGAGTGGAAGGGAAGGGGTTGGGTTGTGGTCAAATTATGATCGGCCACAAGAGATAGACTGCCAATATATTGCAGCAGCACTGAGAAAGAGCACAAAAAGGAGGTCCCCCAACTGACAAACTTCGTATTCAAGCCAACTTTTGGGATTTCAGCATTGATTTCTTAGAATTACAAAAACACCCACAATCTTTCCTATGTTTTTCACATCACTATTCTGTTGTTTTGATATCTTTGAAGGGTTAACTTAAATGGGTTGTCTTGTCTGATTGGAAAAATCATATGTATGCTCTCAAATGAGTAGAGATATCTCACACATCAACAAAGAGCATCAAGTGCCTTCAGGTTTAGAAAAATGCCAAGAGTTTTTGGCCAAACTGCTGGAGGAATGTGGAGACGAGGTAAAAAGAAACTCAGAGACTCTTCTCAGATAATATGACCAGCCCTGGCCCAGTTAGTGGGTTGAGCCCAAACTATCAAAAGGCAAGTCAAACTCAACTAATGGTCTCAGCTTAATTCAAAATTCAAGAGTTTAGAAAAATCAATGTACGTGAAGAGTAAACATCGAGATGACCATTACTCGAAGATAGCATCTATCCTCAATTGTAGTTATCTTCTCCGATAAACTCGTAGCGTGACCTTCACGTCACCACCTCAGCTAGGGTTTTGTGCCTATAAATTGTAAGTTCTCTACACATGAGGGAGACACAACTATTTCTCACACACCTCACTTTGAGCATACTCTTGCTCTCTCTCTCCAATTACCATGTACTCTCTTATTAATAGAGTTTTTCGACCACCATTGCCGTCTTTAGTGGTTAGGTCACCTAGACTCAACCATCCAATCTTTGTCTCTTATTATTAACTACTTCATTAATTGCTTCACATCACACTTGACTGATTTGATTGTGCATAAATTCACTTTTATGCATCATCAAAGAGTTCTTGTCGGCACGGTTTACATGTAATTGCAAGCACGATCATATTCAGAATCAACTACGAGAACGGTGGTAAATCATTGAACTCGAAAGAGTAATCAGCACAAATATAAATACCATGTACCCAAAAAAAAAAATGTCCTACTTTTTAAGCAGGACCATTGCAAGACACCTCCAAAAAACACTAAAAGGAGGACCATTTTGAAGCATGAAAAAAGAAGAAAGAAAAAAGTACCGGAGGACCATTGCTATTTAAGGACCACCATTTTTTTTCCCTCCAAGTACATCAACCATTTCACCTTGAAAGACATTCCAATATGGCATATAGTAACGAACAAGGTAGAAAATGAGAACCTAATTGTATTGTTTTTTCAGTTTTTGGCCGCCTCCTAACCAGAACCAAGCAGTCAAAAGACTCAAAACCATGCCTACATTTATGATTAACAGCAGGGCGGAGCCACATTGATGCCCGAAGCATGGCCCCTCAGCTTTCTTAAATTACATTTTAATCCACAAATATTGTGTATTCATTCACTTTGGCCCCTAAACTTCGAGTTTCTGGCTCTTCCTCTGCCATTAGTTAATGAATCCACAAATTCGTTGGACAATGTTCTATTGGGATGACCCAAAATAGTTATTGATATTGACTGACAAAGTCTTTATGTTCTATATTGATCTACGGTGTATCAATTAAATATTCAGATATTTATTATTGTGACTATTCAGATTTTAGACATAATTTATTAAATTAACTATTTTTTGTTATTGGATTACCAATAAACCATAAATTCCTATTAGAATTTATTGTCAATCCAACAACAACAAAATTATAATTACCATCGGACTAATCCCCTGTTTGGTTGGACGAAAAATAGGGATGATGAAAAATGGAGGAAGGAAAGTGGGAGAGAAGGCTCCACTTTTCATTGTTTGGTTTGGAGGGAAAATGGGAGGAATATGTCTTCCCAGGCGCCCACCAAACATTTTTCCCCCATTTTTTGGCAAAAAATGGACTGAAAATTGAGGGAAGATGGATTTTTTTTGTGAATTAACTATTTTACCCTTTCTTTTTAGGACAAAACTCATTCCCTTCCCACACACAGAAGACTTCACGTGAATAGGGTAAGAGCTCTCTCTCTCTTTCTCTCTCTCTCTCTCTCTCACACACACACACAGAAATAAAGATCGATTGATCTTTTGTGGGTTTTTATGGTTCCGAAACAACGAAGATCGCTGCTTTCCAACGTTTTCTCTAACAATCTGGGTTCCAGTGTCTTTTTTTTTTCTACATCTGGGTGTGTGGGTTTTGTGGGAGGAGATGGATTTTATGAAGATAGAGAGAGGAGATGGGTTTTGTGAAGACAAAGAAAGAGAAGATGGTTTTTGTGAAGGCAGAGAAAGAGAGAGGAGATGGGTTTTCTGCATCTGTTTAATTTTTTTTAATTTTATTCTAATAGTTTAAGTATATGCTATTTATAATTTTTTTTAAATTATATTTTTAAATGTCAATGAGTCTGAGTGATCAAGTATCAAACCTCAGGAAATTTCAGTGTAATTCTTTTTTTTGTTTGTTTACTTTGTAAAAGGACAAAAAAATTAACAAGAAGCTCGTGCTGAAACCAAACTGGAAGCATTTTTAGCCGTCCATTTTCATTCGAAGAGGATGGTTATGAATCGGATGGTCTGATTTGCGGGTTTTTTACACAACCCTAATTACTATGGAAAAATTCACCACTTATAGATGTGAGGGTATAATGGTAAATTTAATATATATATATATTTTTCCTTTCCATCCAATTTCTCTTCTAATACCAAACAAAAGAAAATATATCCCTTCAATTTTTCATGCATCATATCAAACATAAATGAGAAAAAATAAATTCCTTCCCTCTAGGGATGAAATTTTTTTGTCATCCATTTTTTATTCTTCTAACTTTTCATTATTCTTATCAAACAGATCATAAAACTCTGGGGCTCTTTAGGCCTCGTGATAAAAGGCAAACAAAAAAAAAGGTAACCTTTGTCTATGTCATTATCTAATAAAAATGAATGATAGACAATCATAGTTTACCCTTTGAATCTATGGGCAGTAACACTATTTCCTCTGTATCGATCCCAAAACACATAAAAAAACAACTATCAACTCTGCAAAAAGCAAAACAAAAGGAATACATTTCTTATTAGCGTGTCGTGTTGCTACTTCGTTATCGATCACTCAAAAGTATTTAGTTTTATAAGATGATCATTGTTTATTTACACAGGATTCTACGTGTCCCATGTTCTTCGGGTTAGAGCGTAAATTAGTGATGCTTTCGACTTCGTGGTATGGTATTTTGGGTTCGTTTCAATTACATATTAATTCTAATCCGATTCATTTAATTAATCATATTTTATCGACTTATTTATTTTCGTGTCGTATTCGTGTGAATCTATATAACATGTGAATAAAAAATTTAACGTTCAATTTTATGTCTAAAATTTCATTTTCACTTAATCGAACTTATACTAATACTTTTTTTATGCACTAAAAAATAACTAAATAAATATAATAGTAAAAATGAGTACAAATATCTTTCTTTCTTTATTTAGAAAAATTTAGGCCACTACTTGACCAAATACAATAAAAAAAAGATATTTTATTCTTATAATGCTACTTAAACGTGTTAATCGTATCAATTTTGTGTTGTTCTTGTTTGACACTAACCTAATTATTTATTATTTGTGTTAATGGGTCGTGTCATATACTGATATAGGTTTGTATCGAGAAATGACCAATTCTAACTCACTAATTTGGTGTTAATTTTAAGTCATATTTTTATATTGTGTCATAAATTGTCACCCTTATTCAGTCGCGCATTACTAATTTTACTTTTATATTCGACTGGCTAGGACTCTTTAAAAATTTTCAGGAATTTGAGTTTTATTATAGATATAAAGTTTATTTTAATTCTTATCTAACTAAAAAGCTTAATTTTGTTTCTATATTTTATTTTGCAGTTTTCATTTCTTTTATTTGGCAATTTTGTTATACTTACCGAAAAAAAGATTCATTAACTAGTACTGTTAAATAGCAAAAAAAAAAGTCTTGTTACTGCTTATTTCTTCATTATTTATTTTTCCAAAAAAAATATTATTATTGTTCTTTTAGGTTTAATGCTTCTGAGTTATCAGGGGTTCTTTACAAGTAACGATCCTAATTTGGAAAACCGTTGGTGTGTGAGAACTCCCGCGAAGCCCAACCTTTCAAGAATACCAAACCCTGGACACCATTTGTTTCTCTCTCTCCAAAACTTTCCTTTTCTTCACCAAGCTTGCCGATGGCAAGAGTCAGAAACAATCCCTTTCCTTCATCTCCAAACTTCCCAAACACCTCTTCTTTCATCTTCCACCTCTCAATCCTCCACATTACTTCCCAAGTAAATCATCTTTCCTTTGCTATAAGGCTATACCCCCCCATAAAAACCCCAGCCCGAAACATAAACACACACACTAAAAACCCACATAAACCCTTTCTACAATTTGTCTTTGCATTCAATTACTTCAACACTAGATCTTCAGCAAAAGCTCTTCTTCAACTTCAATTTGGTTACTGCTTTCTTTGTTTCTTTGTTCACCCGAAAATGGCCTCAGAACAAGCCGTGGACAAAGTGCCAGTAGCCCTTTTCAAGTATTCCAAGAGGGTGATCTTAAAAACCTTATTGGGTCGTGCCGATGGTGGGGTGGGATTGGTCGGAGAGAGAGTGGTGGTTGGAGGATGGGTTAAGTCTTCCAGGGAGATGAGAAAAGAACCCTCACCGTCACCGCCCACAAATGTTGCTAAACCTGAGGGAAGCTCAAAAGATGTGAGCTGTGTGGAAGTTTTTCAATCTCGCGTACCATTTTTCAGGGCAATTATAAATGTCTTGTGGGGAAGCGATGGTCGTCTTCGCGAAAAGTCGGATCCGATTACTCCCAAACCCCCTCTCCTTTCAGTATCAATTCTGCAAATTAGTGATGGTTCTTGTGTTTTCAATCTTCAGGTACATTCCTTAAATTTTGTTTCCAAATATCATAATCTCTGTTTCAGAATACTAGATTTGCAAGATTATTTGAAGTTCATCTCAATCTAACACCATGAGAACTACCTGTTTGTGTTTATGTATTTTGTTGGTTTTACGCTCTCTCAGGTTCTGGTGGATTCATCTATGGCTCCTCCCAGCCAACTGATGCCCTCTGGAACTTGTATATTACTAGAAGGAATATTGCAGCAGCCAAAAATAAAAGGAAAACATGTTATTGAGCTCAAAGCAGAGCAAATTCTACATGTTGGCATTGTTGATCAGGATAAGTATCTTTTATCAAAGAAACGTTTGCCACTGGATTTGCTAAGGGATTATTCCCATTTTGCACCGCGAACAACAACGGTATTCTTGTCACCTCATCCCATGTCACTGTCTTTTTCTTTTTTGGCTGATTGTCTGCTTGAATTTCCAGATTTTAATGAGCTTAAAAGCCTTGGAGGCATGGTTTATGCCATCAACTTAGGATATAGTCCCTTTTCCTCAATTGATATTATTGTGTGATTTAACTACATCGGACTAAGAGATTGTGCATTCCTGAATAAAGGATCAGATTCTAAGTTTGGATCGCTCAAGCATTTTATTTTTGTATCTCCCATTCATACGGGGGTCAGAATGAAATCAGAATATGAAAATATTTCAGAGTAGTGTATTGACCATATAGCGGATCCCAAATAGTTGGGATAAGGTTCAGTGGAGTTGAGTTGAGTATTAAACATGGGGGCTTCTTGAGCCATCATTCTCTTTTGTCATTTCAGTATGGAAATTTTGACTGCTTCACAGTTTGATTAAGTTGCTCAACATCTTGCAGGTGGCATCTGTCACGCGAATTCGTAATGCCCTGACTCAAGGGGCTCATACCTTCTTGCAAAGCCATGGGTTTCTTTATGTTCAAGTGCCTATAATTACAAGCACAGATTGTGAAGGACTCAGTGAGAAGTTCCAAGTGACAACTCTGTTGAGCAAAGAAAATATGGAGTCAAGTGCCATGACTGATGCGGGAGATGTTAGCCTTGAAGCTGTGAAGGATTCTATAAAGCAAAAAAACAAGCAAGTTGAAGATCTCCAGAGAACCGAAAGCAATAAAGAAGCTCTGCTTGCTGCAGTTCAGGATCTCAAGAAAACGAATGAGCTAGCATTACAGCTGGAAGCTAGAGAGAAAACGAAGTCTGTAACCTCGGATAAAGCCAAGATTGCTCGCTTCTCTGAAGATTTCTTTTCTCGCCCCACTTATCTAACAGGTTGTGGTCGCCTTCATCTCGAGAGCTATGCATGTGCCCTTGGAAATGTTTACTCATTTGGACCTAGATTTCAAGCTGAAAGATCAGAATGCCAAAAGTCTTTAGCAGAGATGTGGATGATGGAAGTTGAAATGGCGTTCTCACAATTAGAGGTATATGTCTTTATATTTGTTCAGTGCTTATGCTCCCAGCACTCTGTAGGTCACATTACTGGATTATTATTGAAGCTGCCCCTTTCTTTTCTTTCAGGATGCCATAAATTGTGCAGATGACTTCTTGAAGTTCCTCTGCCAATGTATTTTGGAAAATTGCTCTGAAGATCTGCCCTTCATCTCAAAACGAATTGACAAAACCGTTGTGGATCGCCTTCAGTCTGTGATATCAAGTTCATTTGAAAAGATCTCCTATGCAGAAGCAGTGGATATTCTTAAACGGGTAAAAATTGATTCATAGGTAAATATTCTGGGACATACATGCATACTTACCTTCAGGTGTTATTGATGGTTTTCAATCAGGTTACGGATAAGACATTTGAGACCAAAATTGAGTGGGGTGTTCCGCTAGCTGAAGAACATGAAAGGTATAAGCACAACAAAAGCAGCTTTTATCTACTGTTTATATTGAGGGATCGGTAAAATTTACCTCTTTTTTGGTGGCAGTTATTTGACTGACGAGATCTCCAAAAGGCCTGTGATCATATACAATTATCCAAAAGAGCTTAAGCCATTCTATGTGCGCCTGAATGAAGATGGGAAGACAGTGGCAGCATTTGATGTGTTTGTTCCAAAGGCAAGTTTAAATTGTTCCTCTTCAAGGCGAAGGGCCTCTCATACAATTTTTCAATCCCACATTTCTATAGAGTTCTAGCTGCAATCTAAACTGCGGTTTTGCTGGTCATTAAGCTCATGTACTTCTGTTTGCAGGCTGGAGCTTTGATTCGAGGTAGCCAAAATGAGGAGCGCCTGAGTATGTTGAGTACAAGGTAAGGATCATAATTTGATTGAATGAACGACCCACTCTTAATGAGTTAATTGCCATCTTTGAATAGAAGAAGAGAGCAAATCTTATAAATTTCACCTATTTTTTTTGTTCCATTTCCTTTCAGGATTATGGAATTGGGGTTGGCGAAGGAGCAGTATGAATGGTATCTAGATCTTCGCAGGCATGGCACTGTCAAACACTCTGGCTTTAGTCTTGTGTTTGATCTTCTGGTCCTCTATGCTACTGGCCTCAATGATGTCCGAGATGTTATCCCTTTCCCCAGAAGCATTGGTAAAGCCATTAACTGATTTCACTTCCAGCAAAACCATCACTCCAAGATTGGAGAGAGCTATTTTAAATTCCATGCACAGAAGATAAAAAGATCCATACATAGCATACTGTAATTACGTACCGACAGGTCAATCTTATTTTGTGTACTGCAATAGTGATTCCGGTTTGATGTTCTTGTATAAATACAGAAATTCAAAAGTGAAATTTCAAATAGAAATGCAATTGTGCAGTAAGTTTCTGCTTTATTTTGTTGCAAACTAATCTGACACGACACGGACTAAGGCTTAGAAACAACGGATATATAACTGGCCATCGAAGTATCGACAGAGTTGTCTTGCTTATCAAGAGGAAAATAAAAGGGATAGAGCTCATATCGGACATAACAACTGCTGTATAGAACCCGACATCCCCTCCGATTGTCGCAGAAGTTGGGGAAGTTGCCAACGGCTATGGCCAGACACTGAGAACAAGATAGAGGCGATAGGTCCCTTGTGCATTGCACCAAGGCATAAAGTGTTAAAAAAGGTGACAGTTTAGTCTTTCCTTTCCCAAGTCCTTTATTTGCAGGCACAACGGCTTCTGAGCTAATATTATCCATCAGGGCTCCGAGTTCTTTGTTGAAAGTTTCAGGGTCTGTCACATTATTGACATTGTAGTAGTAAATACCAAAACCCGTGTCGACGTCCCCTAAGAAATCTTCTGTGGTATACCTTAGGAAGCAATACTCGTACCAAATCCTGGCATCGGCTTTGTTTGGACAACCTTTTCGGATTTCTGTTGCTGCTTCGTTGATGCAATCTGAGCAGTCTTTGGTGCTCACATCCCCTCTACATTGTGCCAGGCCATAGACTTGGGATTCCGCTTTACCATAGGAAGTAGCAGTGAATCCATTTTGGGCAGTGCTCTGAACCAGTTTAGCTAACAAGGTATCAATATTTGCTGATATTTGACGAGTGATATTGGTGTTTTCATTGCAATACCGGCCAGATGGGTCTGCAGATTCTGCAGTGAAAATGCAAAGTGACATTAAGAGAAGATGGTATATGAAAGCCATGGTTACAATTACAAGCAGCTCAACCATGGCTCTCTTATAGGTGTAGGCGGAAGATGATGTGGGGTTACTATAGCAGACATTCTTGACTGATTGCAAAGTTGGAACCCAAGCACATTGTTTAGTGGAAGAAAATGGCATGGTTTCTGGAAGGGCTTAAATTTCCATGGTCAACTCGGCAATCATTTGCCGAAAATTAAGTGGCGCCAGTGTATAAGTGATATTCATCATTAACAAAAAGTTGAGTTGTGAAATTTTAAGGTTAGTGCCGAGAACTAGTTAATTCTTAAATTTTTAATTTTATTTTGGGTTCGTGTTATCTTTGTGAAAAATTACTCTTATGTTTCACTATTTGTTTCCTTAGCTACAGCGGATTCTAAATTTGTCAATGTTAGTGCAGTGCCGAACCTCAAAATTTACTATGAAAACAGGAAAACTTTCCATAGCAGGACTTAACTATGGTTTTAAAGAAAAACTTTCAGTACCGTAATTCTAACTTTTATTATTTTAAGAGGATTGCTATAGGAACTTTATTTGAGGACTTTATATAAGAACTTAATGACGTAATTTTAATATAACTATTGAATTAATTGTGAGTTTTAATGTTAGATAAAACCCATAATTAGGGGTGTCAAACGTGTCGTGTTCGTGTGACCCACATGTCATGTTATTCATGTTGTGTCATTGTTATTTGTGTCGTATTCGTGTTAAAACCCACACAAAAAAATCTATTTAATGTGTTATGAATATTAAATATTAGTTTAAATTATTTATTATGCGTATTTAATAATCGTGTCAATTTTATAAGCGTTCGTGTCGGGTTCATATCAATGAGTTAGGGTTGACACTCCTAGTTGTGGGTTTCATTTAACATTGAAATTCACAACTAATTTAATGGTTGCATTAAATTCACATCATTAAGTCCCTAAATAAGATCCTCAAATAATGCTCAAATAGCATTTTCCTTATTTTCATGGATATTTTTGTAACTTTTGTGAATCAAATTATAATAAAAAAATTTATTATTTTTGTAGTTATTTTTCACATATTTGTGGTAATTATTTTTATTATTTTTCTTTGATACAAAAAAATGTATCCCATTTGTTAGTGATTTATTACATTTATGAGTATTTTTATTACATTTGTGATAATTATTTTTATTATTTTTTGAGTATCATTAATATGATGAAAATAATTATTAAATATAATAAATAGGGGTATCATATGGAATTTTTTTTCTTGGTAGGATTGTCAACTAGCGAGTCTTGGAGGACTTAACTATACACAGCACTTCGGCTGTTGACTAAATATACACAGCAGCAGATTTTGTTGACTATTTAATATATACTGCAGCAGATTTTGTTGACCAATTAGCCCATTGCAACTTTTTTTTCGTAAAGAAAATGGTAATGTTTCTAGAAGTTTTTACTAATTCTTTGGACTATGTTTGGCTCGGGTACAAAATATATAATGTTTTTGCGTAATTAGTTCCTATCTTTTTTTTTTGACAAGCAAACAAATTTAACAGTCAAATCAACTCAATTCTTTGAAAGGAGAAGAAGTGGTTGACACTATTACACACACCCCAAGACTTCCCCAATGTGGGAAGTTCCAACTCCCTTAGCCAACGTGGACGACTCTGTGGCGAGCTTTCAGGAGAAAGTTAAATCCACATAGAGAAGCGTTGGAGTACACACACGCACACAACTGTCAGCTTTTTTTGACAAGCAAACAAACTTAACAATTAAACCAATTCAACTCCTTAAAAGGAGAAGAGGTGGTTCGTAATTAGTTTCTATCTAATTCATATAAATGGTATCAATAGAAGTATTATTTAAGCTTATTCTTTGTGTAATAAATTTTGATCAAAGTTGAGATACAATATAAATCTATAATTTTAATACTCAATTTATATTTAGATTAGGTAATAGTGTGTAATATTAAATTGAAAATGACAGAAAAAATATTGAGGTAATAAAGTCATTGGGTTTTTAATATTGAACTTGTTAAAAATAATATCACGTACCACCTAGTATTCATTAATACCTAATATTAAGTGTTAAACAATAGTGAATCGGATCGATATTAATGAGAAATTAATAACGGGTCATTATAACCTAATTCAAACTTTGTATTACATCATTACCAGATTAAATTAAGGATGGGGTTATTCTCACTTCATTTAATTTCTCATTATCAAAGCATTTTCAACCATGATTCAAAATTTTATTTAAATTTAAATTGACATTTGAGTAAAAAACTTGATTTGATATAAAATACTCAAATTGACAATCTCAAATTTAATAATAGAGACCCAAATTTAAAAAGGAGTAAGGATAATCATTACATCTTTAAAAGATGGTAAAATCTCATCATTAAAGATTTGAATAAATATTTGAGTTTTTTTTAATTTGAGTAAAAAAAATGAGTTTCCTTGATTTGGTATAAGTTTGAGTCAAAGATTAGAACAAGTTTTTAAAATTTTTTTACTCAAATTTAAATTTGAGTATGATTTAAAGATGCCCCAAGTCCACCCCTTTTATATCCACCCCATTAATAACTAAACTCATCATATGCTATATACACCTCATTAATGGTTAAGATCACTCATTCTATGTACACCTCTTCAATTAAAGAAGTCACCAAAAGAAAAAAATAATAATAAAAGACAATTAGATTGAATGCATAAATATATTTTGGAAGCAAGGAAAACAAAGAAACAAGCAACACTAAAACAAGAAAAAAAATAACAAAAAATGAAACAAATAAAAAAAACAAGCATATGGAAACAAGAAAAAAAAAGAGAAATAAGCAAACCGTAATAAGAAAAAATAAAAGAATGAAATGAGGAATAATCAAAGAAAGAAGCAAATCAAAACAAAAAAAAAAGAAAAAAAACCAAGCAAAGATTAAAAGAATAACAAAACTACAAGATGTAAAATCGAACATGACAAAAAAAATGCATCAAGCACAAACAAAATATCGAACAAGAAAAAAAAAGCAGCATAGATGCAAAATTTAAACAAGATAAAAAATAAAAAATAATTTGAAAGCATACATATATATACATACATATAAATTGTAAAACCCAGAAAAATTTAATTTTTTTTTGAAAAAGCGCAAAAATAGTAATTTGTCACTATAATGCGGATTTATAATACATATTTCTCTAGAATTTAGATGACGCAATAAACTTCGTCATTGGATTCGTATCGCGAAACTAAGTTGTCGATTAAATTTTCATCAAATTCCAAAATAGTCGAAATTTTCATGATTTACAAGACAATTGTGTGTCGAATGACCTCACAAAGGTCCTTAAGAATATAAATTATAAAATTTTCTTTTAATTGAATTAAAGTTCAAACAAAATTAACTTAAACTTAAACCAGGATGAAATTAATCATTTCGGGACAAAAACGAACCCGGATAAGTGGGGGGACGTGTGACACAACGTGAGCCAAGCCATGATATTATAAATATCGCCAAATATTTGATATTTTGACACAAATATCTCTTCTGGTTGCTGGTCTTCAACGTTGGAGAGAAAGAGGGCGAGAAAATAGATAAATTCAAGGCTTTTCTTTACGATTCACGGAATTCCTTCGGTCGGAATCATTCGGACCAAAAGTTAAAGTCGATCACATCGACGAGGGCTACACAACCATATCAAGAACAAAGGATTCACCGAAGATCCAAGAGAAGACTTTGGAGAAATTAAGAATTTTTGCCTTGAGAGGTGTTTTTGAGGTTTTCCATACTCCATCTCACGCTCTAAGAGGTAGGATTTTCTCCTACTTTGGTTATTTACAATCTATGGTATCCATATGAAATGATTGGGGGTATAAAACTACTTATACCTTGCCTATTGTTATAAAAATGAGGAAATGAGTATAGAAATGACTTAGACCAACTTCTAACTTGATTTTGATACGTGATAGTTCCTTGTAAAACTTATTAAAAATTGAGATTTGGTGGGCATTCTATGTGTTTATATTGTGTCTTGTGAATGACATGGGTTATGTGATAACATGTTGGTAAATTGTTGTTGATATATGTTCATTGATATATTGACATTGTGACAAAGTTTGATGATTAGATGCATGTGATAAAAATTGTCACGAAATATATGGACATGTGGTTAAATTACTCATTGGGCATTATTACATATTGGACATGAGATTGACATCACATTCAGGAGCATGAGTTATGAGTGTAGGTGTGCGTATGCATAATTGATCAAACATCATACTTGGTGATTGATATGTGGTATCGAAAAAGTTGGATCAAAGATCCTTTTTGCGTCGCATGGTTGCATGAAAAACTTGTGTCGGGTATAACAAGAAGGACTAGATTCTCCCTCGGGTGCAAGACTCGGTTTCATGGTTCATACACTTATCGACGGTGAAATTCCAGAAAAGTATAATGCTATACGAAACCGGCGATTGTGATACCAAAATCCGTTGCCCAACAAAAACATAAGATTTTGATTTTATAAAGCACTCATTCAATGGGTAACATCCAACAATGATTTAGTTTTATAAATACACAACTTTTATTTCAAATAATCATTTGGTGTATTTTCATCAAATGACGGATTCATTACACACTTGCATTGCATTGTGTTGTGGGAGTCAGTGAAAACTCGGGTTGAAGTTGCATGAATGAGTTTTATCTCAATTAATGACATGACATGAAAATTCCTATCATGGGATTACAATTCTTGATTGAAAAGAATATTGCTTATAAATTGTTATATGTGAACATTTCATACGCATCTAGGTTGAGGAGTAGCCTCCGTAGGAGAAACTCTATTGAGCGTGGCTCACCCTATATAAGAAAACATTTTAGGTGCGAGGTACACATCGGTGGATGACACCTACTCGGGGCCCCAATGATGAATAAAGGCCGATATGTGGCTTTACTTTAATGTTTTGTAAAACATTTGTGAAAACTTAATTTTGACATGTAAATATATGAAATCGTGTGTAATAAAACTTGTTGGTATCAAGTTTTATGTAGGAAATGGTATTAAACATGTATTTGATGGTGGTGGAAGGGATTGGAATGAATTAGAAATCAAAAATATGTGAAACAGGTAAATCTGGGCTGAGAGTACCGGTATAACATTTTCAGTAGGCAAAGAGTACCGGAACGCAATACTGATACTCTTTCCAAAATTTTCAAATTTTAAAATTGTCTCGCTATGTTTTCGGGCCATGTGTTCTTTCCCTCAAATAATATAAATGAACTATAATGGAGTACAAATTATGGTATATTAAACCTTGGTTGGTTCAAATGAAAAAATGAACACGAGTTACACTTGTGGATTATGATCCCGGCTAAAGGGATGTTATTGATGTGGCATCGGCTTATGTAACAATCACGGGTATTTTCGCGGTTGATGGTTGATCAACGGACTTATAAATGATCCCTGATTTTTTGGGCGTCACAGAAATTCTAAATAAAAAATTATTAAACTTGACAGCGATATCAAAATATACCAAAAATAATGAAAATCCACATAATAAACATGAAATCAAACATAGAATTAAATTGAGAAGTAATACTAACATGTATCTTACTGAAAAATTTATATTGAAAAAATATTTTTGCGAGTACATGAGATGAAATAGAGAATAAAATCATAATTATGACAAAATATAAAATAAGTTTACTTATTAAAAGGGGCATATGTAGCGTATGATGGACTTGTTTACTAATGATGTGAGTATAGAAGGGGGTGAACTTAGTAATTTGATAATGAGAAATTAAATGGGGTAAAAATGGTGATTTGTGGAGTGAGAATAATCTCACCCTTAAATTAATCCAATCAAATCTCTAAATACCTAAACTAAACACACCTTTAATGGCATATAAATTTAAAAAAGAGTAATGTTGGGCTGATAGAAAAAATAAAGGTTATAAATATTATTGTAGTAATACTACATCATTTTAATCTATATTTTTGATAACATTACTCTTAAAAATAAATGTTTGTATGGATAGTATAGTTTGGCAAGTGATGATCTTCTTGGAAAAAGGTTGAAGCAAATGTGTACACGTCCACAATTAAGGATCTAGAGTGGACTTGTCATGTTGTTTTACATTACCAAGTTACCTGATATTCGCAATTACAAAAATCCTTTTCAATACCTTCCAAAAAAAACAAATTGTTCACGCCATGTCGGGCTGGTGTGCTCTATTATGTTGGTTTATTTGTTTATTATTAACGATGATATTATGTAATAATAATTTATTATGATTTTTAAATTAATTGTGTGTTTCACCAAAAATTGGAACTTAGTGTTAATCCAATGGTTCTAATGATATCACGTCAATAGGTCAGCAAATTATGACAAATTTTTAGGTTCAAATAATATTTTTCAATAATAAAAAGTAATTATTACATTAAATATTTATTTCATAACGATAATTAATCATTACATTGAATATTTACTTCATTTTGTGGCCTATTTGATAGTCAAACAACTATTCACTTACCAAAAAAAAAAAAGTCTAACAAATGAAGCTTCTCAACACCTAGCTCACAGCTAATCCCATCAAACAAGTGCTAATCCCATCAAACAAGTGCATTGGGGATCATATATTAAGTTTTGATCCTTCTGCAAAAATATCGATAATTACAAAAATATCGATATAATAAAACAGTTCATATTTTAAATTTTATCTCATATATATTTTTTCACCCAAACTCATCACTTCTCACACACTTTACCAGTATTATTTAGGGGTGACAATTTTTGACACGACACGATAACTCGATACGAACACGACACAAATAAATGGGTTTGAGTTGATTATTTTTTGACACGAATTCGTGTATGACACGACCCGTCAACACGAAATGTTAATGGGTTGTGTTCGAGTTCAACCCGCTTAACCTGTCAACACAAAATTTTTAATTCGAAAGAGTTTATCCTGACCTTTTTGTTGCATGTATGAGTTTTCATATTTTGATAACTTGTTTTTTCCATTACTTCTAATGTTTAATTTGGTTGCGCAATGTTCGATTAACATATTTAATTAGTATTATAGAAAAAAATATTAATTATTTGTAACTGTTTATCAAGCACTGACATAATTGTCGTATAAAAAAAGATATTATTACTCATTATTATTATTAGGTTAATTTTTAGTTTGTAGAAAAAATATGAGGAGATATTCAATTAAGTAAAAATTAAATTTTAGAGTTAAATTTTTTATTCAAATTTTATGTGGGTCAACACGAATATAAACACGAACACTACACGAAAATAAACAGGTCAACTCGATACGACACGATTAATTAAATGGGTTGGGTTAGCGTTGACTAATGTTCGACACAATTAATATTCGACATGACATTAACTCGACACAATACGACCCGATTGTTATTCATAATATTATTACCATTGTCAGAGAGGCGGCGAGACTCGGCATGCGTTTTCCCTAATTTAAAAAAAAAAGAGCTTCACCCACTCACGCATCATACCCTCCGTCCAAACCCCCCCCCACAGGACCCAGC
>CM042187.1:5096027-5112055 GCA_023539305.1 Ilex asprella | reverse complement strand
GGAGTTTTATACTTCAAATTGGTTTTATGGCTGAAATCGGTTTTGGTAGTGAAGGAGTTCATGACTTTTTTGGTTGGTGGGTTGGGGGAAAAAGGGTGGTGGGTTTGATTATGTTAGTGGGAGGCAATGGTGGGTGGGAAGTGTGTTGGTGTAGTGTGTGTGTGTGTGACAGATTGTTGGGGGTGTTCCTTGTCGAATAAACACAATGGAGCTAGGGGGACAAAGGAACGAAGGAATTCCCACAAAATAAGGGGAGTCCAAACTAAAAAAAGGAAGCCAAAGGCTACAATATCACCTCCAATAACAGATATCATGCAACATAAATTTTATATCAACTTGCAGTCCCTTCTCAAGAAAAGAGGGGTAGCTTTAACCATCCACTAATGAGAATAATTGTCAGATTTTCATTTAAATTCCCTACAGATTAAGTGCAATTACGTCTTTTCTGGAATTGGTTCAAATCATTTGCCATTTTCACATTTACCATACTTCTCCAATGCAGATGGATCCTGAAACAGGTAGAAAACTAGAGCTCCAAAGACATTTAGAAAGGTCTGAAATAAGACCAATGTTTCTAGCCTGTAGCAAGGCTTGTATAAATTGAATCAATGAATGGCAAGTCAAATAATAGGTTAAAAGAAACAAAACCCATTAACTTAAATAAACAGATACAATAATTACAGGAGAACATTAACCTTTTACCTGACTCCACATACATGCAAGTAATGGGCTCCACAACATTTAACCAGAACAGTATGGTTCTTATGGTTTCCTCAAGGCAGATGCTGCACCCATAACAATAGCCAAAACAACACCTAGACCAGCTCCAAGGGAAGCACCCACAGCTGCAGCAGTCAAAGAATTTTCCCTGGCTTGAGCATCCCGAATTGCACCTGCAGCGATTGCATGCTCTCGTGCCAACTCCAAGAAAATCCTATCTCTAGCAAGTTCCTTTAAGAAAATGGGGGGAAATACCAGACAAACTTCAAACATTTGTCCAAAAGCATAATATGTGGATCTTTTGGAGAAAATATAAACAGACAGAACTGAAATACATATCACAACAGAAAAGTTTGTCAGTAGGTGTCTTCTTTTTGCATTTATTATTTCTCTGGATGCAAAATTTTGATTAAATGTTTTTACCTGCAAAGCAGCTTCCTCGTGGCTTCGAAGAACACGATGGATAAGCTGACAAAGAGAGCTCACACCCTCAACAGGAAGAGTGGCGGCTTTCTTCTGGAAAGGCATCCGGACAAAGTTTAAAGGAGCAAAAATAAGCTTCTGAGTATCCATCATCTTATCAGAGTCCCTGGTCCCTGCACCCCAAGACACAGGAGCACCTGCAGCGCTGGGCATAATATATGGACATGAATTGATAAGTTCTGCTGTGCTTGGAGATGCTCGATATGCCTGCAAAACAGCATCAATTGCTGCCTTTTGCTGGTGTGCACTGACAGAAAATTTGTTTGTTACGGCAAGGACCCAAGGGGTTCCAAGTGATTTAGCCTCATCCAGCAGAAGTGAGAGGGCTGGTTGTTGGTGGGATGTATCGGAGGGGCTGTATCTAGGTATACTGTGGGAAAGGTTATGCACAAGAACAATCAAATCCGTTTTTTTGCTAAGATCACGAATTCCCTTCCATAGTTCATCCCTGAAACGAGAGGCCTCCTCTTTCAGATCCTGCATAAAAAATAGAGACAGCGTACAGCCTTTACATCCAGAGGCAACAACAGGAACCATCATAAAATGAGGACAAGGCAGGAACTCTCATGCAAATAACTGGTTTTCCAATCCAAGCAAGGAGGACCAGAACAATAAAAGGGAAAGGTCAATACATGCATACATTTAAGCTCTGTACCCAGTGATATAAAGCTTATCATTCTATCATGCTTTATTCTGCATATCCTTCCCCACGGCGGTATGTCATACTGTTAAAGTTTTGAAGATCAGCTGTTTTAGAGGAAAATTTTAGGAAACGCTTGTGCAATCCCATACATTCCCAAAAGAGGAGGTGAGACAGGTACCGCACATCAGTGAATATACAACTATTGTTGCTTAAAAGGTGCTGAAGATAGTGGGTCTTTATTGGGGATGGCAAGAAGAGAGATCTTTTACATCCAGAGGGGCTATAATTAGAGATACCATTGTTTCTGATAGAGAAAGTTCATATTCAAATGGGAAATGCCCTACTATTGTCACCAGAGGAGTTGAGCTGTTAGGTGGTGTACGTAAAAGAATAGCACGGTATTCTATAACCAGTATACTGATCAGCAATCCAAGAGAAAAATATGTCTGTTGAAAACTGAAAAGATTCAGGTTTTTTAAAAGTTTAAAACCTGTGTTTAAAAGGTCCCAAATATTAAGAACAAAAAGTTATCAGCGGAATTGGTCATGTGTTACATATCTGAGGGCAACTGAGGGACATTTGGTGGAAAACAATTTGAAGGTCCAAAGAAAAAAAAAGGGTCAAAGTTGACCCATTCATCTCTCCCCTTCTCAGTCAAATCTAACCCATCTCCCCAACCCAACCCCCCTTGAGTGGCAGAACAGAAGAAGGGAAGAAGGACCCAGCCAACTACGTAGTAGAAAGAAGAAAACTGAAAAGAAGGGCAAAAAAGGAAAGAAAAAACAAAAGCATTATCGAAACTCCAGCCCATCAAGCCCTTGAAAAGTTTCACATTCTGAAGGACAATGTCGAGAGAGACAAAAAGAAAAGAAGAAATACAGTAAGAACAAAAGACCTGTATTAGATAAAGAGGACCTGCAAATTTATTCCTGCAGAATCTGAGTAGCACAACCCACCAGCAATTCCTTCCAGAACATCAACATCCATGTACAAATTCTCAAAACCAGATGAAGTGGTAAGCTTGCCCTGACCCAAGATTGCCTTCAGAAGAGAAGTTTTACCAGCACCCTACACCACCGTAAGTCATGGTTTTTAATACATGAAAGAAAAGCAAAGATGCACACTCCATATGACAAAAGCCTAATGTTGAGCAGTAATACCTCAAGGCCAATCAGTTGCACCCTGCGTGTCCTAACATGAACCTCTTTGGATACAGTAGAAAAATCAGTGGTACAAAATACAGCAAAATCACTCAAACCATCAGGGTGGATATGATTTCCCTCGCAAATCATAGAAACATTCTGCTCGCTATTGAGTTCAACAGAATGAAACACATGGGGTAAAGAATCTGTCACTATCTGATGCTTTGGGGGCCGTCGCAATGGAGCTCCAACTAATACTCGTATCTTCTGTATCTCTGGCTGTAATCCATGATTTGAAGAGTAAGATGGCGGTGAAGGAAAAGATTCCACCGTAGTTGCGCACCTAATCAACAGCAATAATTTCATGAAATATGGCATCAGATGAAAAGGAGGAGTCATTTATAGTCCAAGGCTCATTCTACTAATGTTTTGGTTCTGGAATGATAGGTTGTGCATAAGAACCATTTAAGGCACTACATCAAAAACGAGGAGTCATTTAGCAGTCCAAATCTCCGATTGATGAAGACAAGCCATCAAAAGCAGCGAAAAACTACGACACCACATTGACAAACTGGAATTTTGTCATGGCGAAAGGGATAGGAAAAAAAATTCAGAAGGAAAAATGATAGGAAATTGGATATTTGTTGCCTGATAAAAATAACATGGACACATGGCAATATACTGATGACATTGACAAAAGAAGTATCTACCATTTCTAGAAGAACTTGCATATGCAAGTTGTAGCAGCAGAACAGTGCAAACATATTCCCATGGTGATTGAGCTCAGGATGCCCTCCACAATTTCGAACTACTAGACTATTCAAAAGACACTAGCAAACCAAATTAAATCATAGGATGGAGGACAATACCAGTTCCCATTGACTCGAGCTCGAACCAGTGTACACAGATGTAATCCAAAACCAGAAATATCAACTTTCAAAAGGTCTCCATTCTTATCCCCAGGAATACCACTCCAACCAAGAGGAAGAATTGAAGTAGCTGCACGAATAACTGGAGACTCAACAATATGCCCAAGGTCAACAGAACCTCCAACCGAAATGCCTAACCATTTATGTAGATGTGGGAATTGCTGCAGGTGCTCCATCCCCAAAAATGATGAATCGTTATCATTCATGCACAGGTCATAAATTCTGAAAGGAGATAAACAAAAAGTTATTCATGAAAAACCATGATGCCCATAATTCCAAAAATAATGATAGAGCTACTAAAAAAGAAGTGCAAAAAGAGAGAACTAAACCAAAAACGTTGCAGTCTATGAGATTTCTTGACTAAAAAGTATGAGGGAAACACAGTTTGACCATAACCCAATCATTGATAAGAAGCCATGAGTTTTATCAAATACACAAAATTTAATTATAGTTGCAAAAATGACAATAAAAACTCTAACTGTAACATACAAAAAAAAAGTCAGATCCCGCAAATTGACAAGAGAATACCATAGATTAACAAAAAGGCTTCAGTAATGAAACAAGGGTTAGCGGACCAATTAGATTCAACAATAATTTGTGTTAAGAATATTAGGGTAGTATGTGTAAATTGTTAATAGTAAAAAGGTGTACGTATAATTCATATTAGTGTGAGTTAACTATAAATACAAGTGATGTATGAGAGTTAGGTTAAGTTTTTAACCTCTTTTTTTCTCTCTAATATTGTCTCTACAATTGTGTTATGTTAATTCACTCAACTTAACATGGTATCAAAGCTAAACCAATACAAATTTTAACTATTCTGATTCACGGTTGTGTGAATATTGTCACTGTAATTATTGTAGGAGTTTGTGGTGGTGTGTTATCCATCGTGGTCGTGTCTGGTGATGGTGATAGTCATAGTTATTAGCATTGTACGATACGTCACGATACACCTGAAAAATAATACGTATCTTATTTCTATATCCTTTTTCCATTATATCGTACGATACACGATACGATACGCCCGATACGTAACGATTCTGTTTTTTATTTTTTATTTTTTATTTTTTGGGGTTAAAATGACATCATTTTATCCTTAGACTTATTTTTAAATCACTAACTAGTGAAACAACGTCGTTTCAGTGGTTAAAGTTTAAAAAAAATAAACAAAGTCTGTTGTTAATGTTGTTCAATTGATTTCAAAATTCCTGATTAATATTAAGAATGTTCATGTAGTTAATGTTAGAAGTTTGAATTAGAGATCTTTACATTTTGATGTTACTGAACTATGTTAGGAACTTGAATAGTTGATCAAATATTATTGAAATGCTATGTTATTATAAGTCTATGACCATTTTACAAAGATATATACATATATTTTATTAATAATTATTTAAAAATTAAAATTACACATATCTTATGATACACGATACGATACGATACACTATTTGACAACTATGGTGATAGTCGACCAGTGTGATCAACATTGATGTTCATCGAGTTTTGCTTCGGTGGTGTAGTCGGTTGTGATCGACTTTGATGTTCATCGAGTTTTGCTTCGGTGGTGTGGTCGACTAGTTCTGTTTGGTGGGGGCTCCTGGTTCTGCTTGGCGGGGGCTTCTTGTTCTACTTCGGTGGTGGTGGTGGTGGTTCTTGGTGTTAGTATTAGTTTGGCTGTTGGGATTTGACTGTCGACTGGTGCTTGTTGGTTCTTGATGTTGAAGGATTAGGGTTTGCTCTTTGGAGAAGAAGACGACTGAGTCCAGATCCAGATCCATACCTGAATCCAGACTCAGATCCAATAGCCTCAGACCAGATCGACTCAAGTCCGATTCAGTCAGTTAGACAGGTTCAGTTAGTTTTAGACCAGTTCAGTCAGTTTTAGCCCGGTTCAATCAGTTTTAGACCGGTTCAGGCAAGATCCATCTGTTTTGTCTCCGGTTCAGCGGTCCAGTGGCCTTTTTTGGTCTAGTTTAACGGTCCAGTAGCCTTTTCTGGTCCGATTCAACGGTCCAATGGATTTATTTGGACCGGTTCAGTGGTCTAATGGGCTTATCTAGTCCAGTTCAGCCTCCAGTAGGGTTCTCTAGCCCGGTTTAGTGATCCAGCAATCTTTTCTTCTTCGACTTAGTAGTACAGTAGGTAATTCTTGTCCGATTCAGTGATGTAGTGATTTCTTTTTTTTTTTTGCTGCACTGCTATGGAACCCAAACAAGGTGCTAATGGATCGGTTACTATTACACGAGAGGAGTATGCTCAATTTTTGTCCCAAGAGCAAGCTGTCCCACCTCACTCCACTGCTACTTTTGCCCAGTTAGGTACTGCTTCCACTTGTTATTGTCCTCCACTCACAGTCCCTGGATCATAGACTCTGGCGTTTTTGACCACATGACTGGTGCGTCTGATGTTTTTCTACTTATCAGTCTGTTACTTCCACACGTAGTATTACTCTTGGTAATAGTACTTGTTCTAAAGTTTTAGGTCTAGGGACTACTCACTTGCGTCCTGATATGTCTCTATCTCTTGTGCTATTTGTTCCTCAGTTTTCTTTTATTTTACTTTCTATTAGCAAGATTACTCGTTCTCTCAATTATTCTGTAACATTTTATCTCTTTTATTGTGTCTTTCAAGATTTCAAGGCGAAGAGGAAGATTGGTACGGGACATAAAGCTGGTGGTCTATATTACCTTGACTTTGATTTACCTATCCGGGCTCTACAGACCTCGTTGTCTTCTTTTCAATGGCATTATCGTCTTGGAAATCCCTCTCCCAAGAATCTGAAGCGCCAAGTTCCCAATCTTAGTTATGTGTCGTATTTATCTTGTGAAGCTTGTCAACTTAGTAAGCATCACCGTGTGTCATTTCAGTCTAGAGTCAATAATCGTGTCCCTAGTCCATTTAAGTTAGTACATTCTAATGTATGGGGTCCAATAAAGAATATTTCATCTAATAAATATCCTTATTTTATGACATTTGTGGATGACTATTCTCGTGTGACTTGATTGATTTTTATGAAAGCTCGGTCTGAATTATTCTCTATATTTGAAATCTTTCGTAAGGAAATAAAAACTCAGTATGGTTATCGTATACGTACTTTATATTCCGATAATACTCGAAAATACGAATTTGATCCTCTTTCAGCTTATCTTAGTAAAACTGATATTATTCATCAAATTTTTTTTGCTTACACCTCTCCACAGAATAGTGTTGTTGAACGTAAGAACCGTCATTTGTTAAAAGTCACCTGTGCCCTGTTATTCCATATGAATATTCTCCGATATTTTTGGAGTGATGTTGTTCTTACTGCTTGTCACTTTATTAATCGTATGGCATCCTCTGTGTTAAATGGGCAAAGTCCATATTCTGTCATTTTTTCCTCGTAAGCTCTTATTTTTTCTAACTCCTAAAATTTTTGGATGTGTTTGTTATGTTCATAATTTGGGTCATGGGTTTAAAAACTTGACCCTTAAGCTACCAAATTTGTATTTCTTTGTTACTCCCGCACGCAGAAAGAGTATCGTTGCTACAATACTTCTCTGCGCGGATACTTTACTAGTGTCAATGTCACATTTGAGGAATCTGTTCCATATTTTTCAGCACCTTCTTAACCTTTAGATTTGGACTTTGGGTCATCCCCTGTACCACCATCTCTTTTCTCATCTTCAAATATTATGTTGCCCACTGTGTTACCATCTACTTTACCTCTCCGTGTCTACTCTCACCGTCCTCGCCCATCAACTGAGGTCCACGTATCGTCTTCCTTGCCGTCTTTTGATCCTGGTACATCAGGTAATTTAGACTCTTTACCTATTGCTCTTTGAAAAGGTACTCGTTCATGTGTTACTAATCATCACATTGCTCATTTTGTTTCATATGATGTCTTGTCTCATATCTTCTCTTGTTTTACTTTCTAATTATCTACTATATCTATTTCTAAGCATTTACTCTATGGAGGAGGAGATGGATGTCTTACATTATAATGGGACTTGAGATCTCGTTCCTTTACCTCCTGGTAAACGAACAGTTAGTTGTCGTTGGGTGTATACTGTTAAATTTCATCCGGATGGTTCTGTAGAGCGTCTCAAAGCCCGACTTGTTACAAAGGGCTTTACTCAAACTATTGGTGTTGATTATGAGAAGACTTTCTCTCCTGTTGCCAAAATTTTCTCTGTTCGTAGCTTGATTTCTTTGGCTGCTAATCTTGATTGACCCTTGTTTCAGTTAGACGTCAAGAATGCCTTCTTATATGGTGACTTGGTTGAAGAGGTATACATGAAACAGTCACCTGAGTTTACTGCTTAGGGGGAGTAAAGTAAGAATGTATGTCAGTTAAAGAAATCTTTGTATTGTTTGAAGCAGTCACAGAGGGTATGGTTGGTAAGTTTTCAGATGCAGTTTTAAAGTTTGGTCTTCTTTGATGTCAAACAGATCATTCTGTGTTTCATAAACATACAGATGCTGGATATGTTCTATTGGTGGTCTATGTAGATGATATTGTGATTACTGAAAATAATTCTGAGGAGATTGTCAAGTTAAAAATATTCTTGCAGGATCGATTTCATATTAAAGATTTGAAAAAACTTAAGTATTTCTTGGATATTGAGATAGACCGATCTAAACAGGGTACTTGTTTATCCCAGAAAAAATATGTACTTAACATACTAGAGGTTTGCTGGGTGGCAAACCTATTGATGTTCCTACGGATCCGAATCAGAAATTTTTTATGGATGATGGTGTACTGTTTGAGAATCCAAGTCGGTATCTCAGATTAGTTGAGAAGCTCAATTATCTCACTATTACTCGACCGGATATTTTCTATGCAGTCAGTATAGTAAGTGAGTTCATGGGGTGTCCTAGAGTACCACATTAGGAAGCAATTACTCGTATTCTGCGATATCTCAAACGTGCTCCTGGACTTGGACTGTTATATTGAACTAATGAACATCTTAGAGTGGAAGGTTTCTCAGATGCTGATTGGACTGGCTCTCCTTCTGATCAGAGATCAACCACTAGTTATTGTACTTTCTTAGGAGATAACGTCGTCTCATGAAAAAGTAAGAAACAATCTGAGGTAGCAAGATCCAGTGCTGAGACTGAGTATATGGTAATGACGCATACGACGAGTGAGTTGACTTTGCTACTACAGTTCCTCTAGAAAATTGAGTTTCCAGTTCTACTTCCTTTACAGTTGTTCTATGACAACCAGACAGCTATCCATATCGCTGTCAGTCTAGTGTTTCACGAGAGATACAAACATATTGAGGTTGATTGTCACTTTATTCGTGACAAGATAGTAGTTGGGGGATTAAAACTCTATTTGTGAAATCTAAAAATCAACTTGCACAGATATGTTTATCAAAGCATTGAGTCGTACACGTCTTACAGTGATTTGTTCCAAGCTTGAATTATATGATATATATAGTCCAGCTTAAGTGGGAGTGTTAAGAATATTAGGGTAGTATGTGTAAATTGTTAATAGTAAGAGGGTGTATGTGTAATTCTTATTATTGTGAGTTAACTATAAATACAAGTGATGTATGAGAGCTAGATTATGTTTTTAACAACTCTCTTTCTCTAATATTGTCTCTACAATTGTGTTATGTTAATTCACTCAACTTAACAATTTGCAAAGATAAAAATGCCACTCCCACATTAGTCTCCATTAACCGAGGGTGATAAGAGGGTTGGAATAGATACAAACCTACACTTTGGTATTATATGCAAAAATAGTTACCCTCATATTCCAAGCCACAATCTTCCATTGGATAACCCCATTCTTTCACCATTCACAAGGCAAATATGCCCCACAACGGGAACAACTACATATGTAGATACAGTGGTCATCCAACAGAAGCATCTAAACAACCAGAATGACAAAGAGTACAATATATTGCACTGTAGAACATAGCATTAAACAAAAAATATATATTTCTACCAACATATCAATCAATGGATGAATCAAGAGTATTCTGAGAACGAGTATTCCTTTTTCCAATTTCTTGCAGGTTAAGCTTGTGACATATGCATTCATCCAAACAACGGGTCGTGGGTTTTCATAATGCTCAAAGTTAATTCAATGTCTCCAAAAAACTAACAAAACAGGTACACAAACGGATGTAAACATGAATCTGCACATGAACATTGATGAACAAAAAATTCTAGAGGATGAAAGTATCAGTATTACAAATCTAATCCAAACATTTATGCCTGCATGACAAGAGGTACATATCATGACCTATCTATACCATGCTCACCACCATCAGCCACAATACAAATAACTGCCAGCTTCCAGAAAAAAAAACTAAAACAAGAGTAGAAGTTTAAAAAAGAGTAAACTAGTACCTTTGAAATCGAGACCTGTACGACTTCATTGAATGTGACTGAAATTTTTCCTTTACTTCAGCAATCACAGATCTGACCTGAAAATGTCTTTGCCATAAGAAAGCAAACATAATGAGAGGTTCTAGAAACTATCCACTATATCAGAGTTACATGCACAGCGATTCACTAACTCTGATTAGCCAAAAAAATGAGGGTGGAAATCTTAACATAACATGATACCATCAATCCATAATGAATAAGCACACAATTCGTACCGAGGTCAGCTTTGAGTATTCTGCACCAGATAGTGAGTCCACTGATGAGTTCCCCAACAGATAGAGCTATCACAATGATGAGTTGGTCAATATTAGAAAAAAGAAAACTTGACCAGTAGGAAAATTAGCTGCTGGTGAACATAAAGCTCAGGAATAACAAAGCCAATTAAAAATTAAGGGGGAATAGCCATTAATGAACTTTGTAGATATAGATATTTAAACAGCTAATAATGGCTAGAAAATGATCACTTGAACCTCCAGGGTCTAACTACTTTTCAAGCCTAATGCATGCTGCCGTCTACAAATCACCGTGTAAAGGCGTTCAAATAAAAAATAAAGACAAGAGGGAGCACCAGTGCAAAATAAGTACCTGCCCAAATGGTACGTAAGAAGGTAAGGCTGGCATTCTACGCCATGGCCTCTTGTTCCCACTATTAGTATTACTCTTTCCAGATGACTTTCCATTTCTTGTTTCACGAAGGGACTCTTCCTCTGTGTCCGAAAATGGTCGCAGAGAAATGCCATCAGAACCTTCTTCAATTTCAAGAGACTGGGGGGCAGCAGCTATATCATCAACAGACGATGTTAGAGCAGAATCAGCAGAGGAAGATGTTCCAATAGGATCAACTTGTTTTCCTCTGTATCTATCTAACTGCCTCCAAACACCCTCTAAAGGAACAAGCCTAGAAAGCCTCCAAAAGGAGCTCTGTACCGGACCTAAACCAAGAACCAACTGCTCTGCTTCGTTCTCTTTTCCCTTCTCTGGTTTTTGCTTCTCCAACCCATCCACAGGTTTTGATGTTGATAAAGAAGAAGTTCCAAAATTAAAAGGTGTAGGCATAGGTTGTGCATTATAATGATGAAAGTATGCAGGAGACAAGATACGTGGGACAAGATCTTCTGGAATGCAGTAAGTCTTAAAATAATGATGCCATCCTTTCCTATTAACATAGCTGAAAGAACATACTTGTCAAAAAAAAGACCACATTTAATAGTTAACTACTAATAAATATTTAACTACTAAAGAGGATAAGGAATTGCCATTGAACCTACTCTCTTAATGCAGCGTTTCCAACAGGAGGCTGGGAGAATGTAACACACTTGACCTGAACTTTGTCATACTCTTTGGAGGAAGAAGCAGCAGCAAGAACCCTCAAAATGGCAAGGGTAGCCAAGACAGCAACCTAAATTCAAATACAGGAAGCACCCAAACAAAAATTTGTAGGCATAGGCAATCACTGGCCAAATTTTGAGCAAGATATACATATATCAAACTTACTGCTCCACCAAGTGAATGTCCACACAGAACAAGTTTTCGTTTCTTTTTCTGAGCAAGCCTGTACAATTCCAATGCAGGTATCCCTTTAGCACGAGCCATGAATCCCTAGAGAAAATTGAAAGGGCAGGTATCTCTTTAAAGCAACATATATCCATATTTTAGCTTCATAAGAATGAATCATCAGATGGCAAAGAATATCCTGAGGATATTGAATGTGCAACAAATTATTGGCTATATTACCCGATGAACAGCAGGTTGTGGTGTAGGTTTTATTTGCTTAGGCTTTCCTTCTAGGGTCTTGGACAAATAATCGACATTGCTATGTGGGCTTACAACTTGGGCAGATTCAGTAGTTTCAATAACATGAGTTTCTTCTACGGCATCCTCATCAAAGATGGCACCTTGAAATATATTCGCATCAGCCATGACATCCCTTATAACAGCCAATGAAAAATAAATGAAAAAAAACAATCATTTTGGAAAAAAAATAAAGGATAAACAGCTGAAAAAAGGTTATGCATCACACTTACTTATATTGCTTGGTTCCAATAAACGAAGCAAATAACGTGTCCCCTGCTTCTGCTAAAAGATACCTACAACACAGGAAAGTGAAAAAGAAACATTTTGCTGGGCAGCTTGGGACAAGATGAAAGATAATCGGCATACAAGAGTCAATTGGTGTACTTGGATAAGTGGCAGATTTTAGAGGTCATACAACTTTTACCAGTCAAAGTCTCTTACTTTGGTTTATACTGCACATGGATTATAGCAGTGGTTAACTGGGTCCTATTTTGGGTTATGTTTATGTCACATTCTGGATGGATTACATGAATCTCATTAGTTAAATTAAAAAGTTAACCCCCTGATTTCTTCTTCAACGAGCACAATCACTTTCCCCTCAAAACCCTCTACCTAGCACCCCAAAAGGGCACAAACCAGTCAAAGTACCATTATGGAACAGTTCTCAGCAACTTGAATAGCCTGCCCTTTTATTTCCTGTTTCAAACACTTGACCTTTACCTACAAATTTTACAAACCGTAAAACCCAACATTCCCACCATGATTTAGCTGCATGGCCCCAATTCAACCCACAAAGACCCTAACTAACGCTGTCCTACAGCAGGCAAAAAAATTGAAAATAGTATTGTGCAAGAATTCTCAACTTAACTCAGCTTTCCACAATGTCCGTGGATCATATGACCCAAGGCAATAAACAAATTTAACTTAAACTATTATTCATAATATACTGGTGGATATTACTCTATGATACTTAAAGAAAAATACTGTAAGTGTAGATTTTTTAGCAGGCATGACAGTTCCCCTAAAAACACAGTTCATGAATAAACTATACAGCAAGTAAACTTCCCATTAACCTGCATCACACATCCTTGCATTGCAGCTAAACAGTGTAGCATCTACTTAAATACTGCATAATTTGGACAGGCCGACTGGCTATATACAGGGGCAACTAAATATACAATGAAATATAATTTTTTTTAAAAACAAAGCTTATGAAAATTGAAAGTTAAAAGATATACATGACATCGAGGGAAAAAATTGTGAAGATTCTTTTGGACGATACTCCGAAGTTAATTTACTCAAATGAATTGAATAATTTAATGAACACCTGTGAGGAATGTGATCTGATGAAAGCTGCACACGCTCTAAACAAACCAATTGTCCTCCAAAATCAGCTTTGAATGTGTTTACCGCTCGAAGCATATCAGCAGCAGGTCTCTATCAAAAATGAAAGGGCATTGTTATAAGAAAATAAAAAGGATCGAAGCATATCAGCAGCAGCTCTCTATCAAGAAAGGAAAGGTTATTGTTGTAAGTAAATAAAAATAAGAATGCGTTCAAAAGCCTAAGAGGACTTCAAGTCCGGTAGCATGTGTATATGACATCTGCAGTTCGTTAGAGATCTTTTTACTTCTTTCCTAGTATCTTTCCTTCCACACCCCCCCCCAAAAAAAACGAAAAAAAATACTTTTGCACATTCAAATTCCAGAAACTTTTTCACCACAAGTTTTCTCTGAGTTCACATTACATGGTTTAAAATGCTTCTAAAATTATAATCTCAAAGCATCACAAATATGGTTGCTTAGTGTCCCAGTGCAACATGCGTCTTTCACAACCTGGTTATATTCACAGGGAATAAGATGAAAACTTCATGCAGTAGTTAATCCTCAGTTCAAAGAACCAAATGAAGAAACAAGGGTTATGCCTAAGCTAATTGCTAATGGAAAGCTAAAATGCGGTAGTATACACATTCCCAAGAATACCATTGCCAATAAGAAATTTATTCTCCTCATACAAATAGCATAAAAATTGGACACAGCTAAGCCCACGGGATGTATTACAATGTCTTGAATTCTATTGAGCAGTATATACATAATGAATGATGTCCAAAATTCTACTAAATGTCTGTCAATACATCAAGTTCTTCATCGATAGTAGTGACAACTCCCAATAGCATTGACATGTAAAAATTATCATCAGCAAGTATCAATTGCTTATATTCCCTTTGCACCGTCCATGCCAATAATTGAATACTTGGAGTCTAAATTGTATTTCTTCCTTCTTTCTGTCCATTCTTGCTTTCATAGTTGCCTCTGATTTTCAAAACTACAAATCTATAGTGAAGATTATCAATAACCATCTGCAGAGTAAGATATAGAACCTCGGAACTCTTGTCTGAAAAATTACACTTATATAGACTTCCCTACCTTGGCTTTCTTTTAAGGAACTAGAGAAAACCTTTTTCCGGTTCATTGTACGCAATCAATAAATTTCGTTAAAAATCAATCGAGCAAAGCGTGTGGATTCCTCGAATAATTGCCATTGTGTAAACTTCTCCAATAAATTACCATCGTAATTAGTAGCAATACGGTGTGAAAGATCCAATTGTAGTATAAAAAACATGTTTCAACAATATAATTAATGGAAAATCAAGATCAAAAAAGAATGTCAGTCGACAAAGGCGCGAACCTTATAAACGCACTCAGAGAGCACCATGCAACAGAGAATGTCCTGCAAATCAGAGACCGACTCTGCCTTAACGGCATGACAAAGATCCTGAAGTTGCTTCTTCCTGCGCTCATACTCTTCCTGAATCCGTTTCCTCTGTTCTCTGCCGTTGGTCCAAGGCCACCTCACCACCATCCGCCACTGTGGGGGCCAAGTGACCTTCAAGATCTTGGTTCTCTGGTCTCTGACCCATGTCTCTACTCTCTGATGCAGAGACTCCATCGTCCATAACCCTAATGCCAATCAGCGTGATAAATCAGAGAAGCTCGATGGCGTTTTCTTTGAATGCGTTTGCGTTTGCGTTTAGAACGCGATTAGTGTGAGAGTGACAAATGGGGGTGTTATCAGGGAAGCATATGCCGCGGTATCACAACCCGTAGACGTTGTGTTGCGTAGATAAATAAATTTACTTTTTTTTTTTTTTCGGAAACTCCCAATAATAACAGATCAAGCCCATAAAATTAGATTCACAAATTATTTTCTAATAATATTTAATCATCCAACTATAGTTATTTTAAAATTAAAATTTATTTATCCTAATATTATAAATTAAATTTACTTAACAAATTAATTTTTTTTTTTAAAGTGTGTTTTTTCCTAGATTAAAAATATGAAACGGTGTCGTTTCTCCTTGTTTCTGATTTTTCGAGTGCATGAATTTTTATGAGCTGGCCCACATATCTCCTTAGACAACCCCAATTGAAAATGCCAGACTTAGAGTTGACCTGCGCCCATTTTAATAGCTGGCCTATTGCCCATCTTATAGCAGCCCAGAACAAGTAAGATTATCATATCGTATTGGGCCACATTGGTTGGCCCAAGTGATAACCCAAGTTATTGGGCCATATTGTTCATGCACTTACCATTAATTAACCAAATCACATGTATTTTTCATGAACAACAACAGTAGGATTTTCGCATTTAATTGTAACCCAAATGGCATGCGCGCATGCGTTCCCCTGCTCTGTGGTGTTCCCTCCCGTTCCCCCAATCTTCGAATGCCACATCACCCTGGATTGACAGTTACATGACACGTTTCGATTTATTATTGGCGGAACTATTTCACATCAAAAATCATACCCACACTCTATCCTAGATCCCACATTATCTCCCTTCCATATTATTTGCCTATATATATTGCCAAATTTAGCTGTCAAACCCAGTTTTTAGCAACACGAACTGTAAGGTAGCAGTAAGGTAACTGTATTT
>CM042187.1:5081332-5095927 GCA_023539305.1 Ilex asprella | reverse complement strand
CCCTGATTCTGCTCTTGTTACCGGCGATTTCTCTAATCTCACCGTCACAATCAGCGACCTGTACCTCGCAGAAATTCACAAACAACAAGCTCTACACTCACTGCAACGACCTTCCTTCGCTGAACTCATTCCTCCACTGGACCTATGACTCCGCCAAATCGTCCGTCTCTATTGCGTTCATCGCCCCTCCGGCGAAACCTGACGGCTGGGTCGCATGGGCCTTGAACCCTACCGGCACCGGAATGGCCGGCGCACAAACTTTGGTAGCGTTCAAAGACGCCCAAGGTGTTATGACTGTTAAGACCTTCAATATAACCTCGTACTCCAAGATTGAAGAGGGAAAATTGTCTTTTGACGTGCCGGAGAAGACTGCGGAGTATTCGGGGGGTTTGATGACGATTTTTGCGACGGTTGTGTTGCCGGAGAAAGGAAAGACGGTTGTGAATCAGGTTTGGCAGGTAGGGGCTTCGGTCTCGGATGGTTTTCCGGCTAAGCATGAGTTTCAGCCGGCGAATTTGAACTCGAAAGGAAGCGTGGATTTGTTGAGAGGACAGAGCACTGGTGGTGGTTCGGGTGGGAATGGCAGGCTGAAAAAGAAAAATGTAAGTTTCTTCTACCCATGTATTATTTTATCCCAGTTGAACTTTTTGGTTACTTTATTTGCTAATATTTTGTGTTTGGTTCTTTACTTTTAACTGTGATTATATACGAATTATTTACAGAAGATATCTGTGGGTATGCATATATTTCTGATTCTGGTCGAAATTTTTGGATTTTTTTTTTAGTTCTAATGTTATATATAATATGGTTAGAATTGTGATGTTGTTGAGAAGAATCTTAAGAATTGAAGGTAAAAATGAGAAGTATACTGGCTGATTACTTTCTAGTTATGAAAGAAAGGGCTTTTAGAAAACAGGATTTGGTAATCTAAGAACTGATTTGGAGATTTTTTTTATCAAAATTGTGAGTCTTGAAGAGAATTTTTACTCTTTCTTCTTATTCATTTTATTATTGGATTGATTATTGATAATCAGCTAGAGAGAGGATGCTTTTATGGGGCTTGATTAAATAACTAAATTCGACTGTTTTTGTATCAGATCCATGGAATACTGAACGCTGTTGGTTGGGGAATTATGTTTCCAATCGGAATCATAATCGCAAGGTATGTGAGAACTTTTGAGTCGGCAGATCCGGCATGGTTTTATCTTCATGTTTTCTGCCAGTCTTCTGCCTACGTTATTGGGGTTGCTGGATGGGGAACTGGTCTCAAGCTTGGAAGTGAATCAAAGGGTGTCCAGTACACTGGTCATCGCAACATTGGGATTGCTCTATTCAGTCTTGCAACACTGCAGGTAATTTTATCTTTCATTGTTACTTTCAACCGCTTGATCTGCACTGCAAATATTATGGGGAAGGTTGTCCAGCTCTTTGACTGTGACACTAACTTTGAATTTTGCTTCTGATGGCATTTCTTCGTTTGGCCTTTCCTCCAGATTTTTGCATTGTTCCTGAGACCGAAGAAGGACCACAAGTATCGATATTACTGGAATATCTACCACCACGGTCTTGGATATACTGTCCTTGTGCTTGGCATCATCAATGTGTTCAAAGGTCTCAACATCTTGCATCCTGCAAAGAAATGGAAATCTGCCTATGTAATTGTGATTTCTGCTTTGGGTCTCATTGCTCTATTACTGGAAGCTGTTACTTGGGTTGTGGTTTTAAGGAAGAAGTCAAGTAAGTCCACTAAGCCCTATGATGGATATAATGGACAAGGAAGGCAACAGCCACTAGCCCCATGATCTTGGCATGAGTATTATCGGATATTCGCATTCTGTAGCATCCTTTCCACTCACTTATTTGAGATATCATGCGATTTTATATATCTGAGAGGCCACTTATTTTCCTTGTATATTGGCTTCAGAGAGTTTGTTTATTGTATACCTAGATACTATTGGGTCTCACTCTTTTTCTCTATATATATGGTTTTTATGTTCCCTTATGCCTCTACTGTCTGTTGGTTCTGTCTCACTGTTGTATAATTGTTGCATTTGACTAGGTTTGAACATGTAGTTCAATGTTGGCAGGTTAGCAACTTATGTTCTTTATGGTCTTATGCATACACACTATAGCTATAGTTAATGAGAAAAAAATATATGGTATCTATTTGTTTCGTTGAGATTTAAAAAAATGGGATTTTTTTGGGTCAATTCTAAACCATCGTAACTCGTAAATTTTGACCCGATAGATCCGAATAATAAGCAACAAAATGCAAAGTTCATAAAGTTTGGTGTAGGTAACCAACCATAACAACTGCCATGAGTAGTTGAAGTGAAGTAGCAAAGCTTGAAACCCTCCTTTATGCAGTTGTGTGATGATGGCCATCTTCTTCCCCTGACATCTCAACGTGATGCTAATAAGTTCTTTACTCTACTTTCGTAACCTTATAATAATCCATTCCCCAGTAAATTCTTGATTTATGCCAACTGTAAAGAGGGATGGGCACGTGGTTGCGCATGGCTAAACTCAAATGTGGTGTCTTTGACTAGATTGTGAAAAAAATTAGTTAGAGTGTGCGTAAACTAGTTCGAATATCTTGTACCATTGATCCTAAAAAAGAATGTGGTGTAAATTCTGAGGTGCGTGCCTCTCTGATGTGTTTTTTTTTTTTTTGGGTGAGCACGTTCAAGTCTTAGTTTACCACTTTTCTTCTCCTTTATTAATGGTCTTTTCTTTTTCTTTTTTGGTCTGCATATTTGGCTGATGGTGCTTGTCACTATCTGGAGCTAGCACACAATTCTCTCACAATACACTCATGATAGAGCAGCAACCTGATGGTGTTGCTATCCATATTTGACGTTTATTATTGCATTTTGAAGTCCTCATTATGGAAAATGGGGAATTCTCCAGAGGGTAAAGCCTGCATAGACTCAAATTCTACACACAAACTTTTCCAAGGGATCAGAAAGTGATGAACTTTTAAAGTCACGATTTTTAGGGTTATTGTCTCGCGATTTTAAAATCAATTGCTACAATAGAATTTCCATTTCCCAATACAAATGAGTTATAAGTGATCTGTAAAATTCAAAAAAATTGTCATAACGAGTTTAGAATACGCGTGGTTTGATGAATTGATGTTCTACATTTTACTCAAATGAGTGTTATTAAAGTCATTACCACTTTATCTGGAGTCTCTTTTGAGACATGCACCCCACTCTTGCATTGCTTCCAACTGCTTTCCATTTCATTAGTCCTGCTTTTGTTGTTATTCTCCATCAAACCTTTTGTTTATTGGATTCCTCTACGATGCCTTGATGTTCTCCCTCATTACATGGGAGAAAATGACTCCCTTTTACAAGGGTAGTTGTTGGATGGTCTTCTCAATGAGTGGACACCTGTCATCTTATTCCAAATAAAAGGAGTGGGAAAATAATATGATCTTATTCCTAATTACATGGTCGATATTATATTGTCCATTGGAAAACCAGGCCTTTAATCTGTTTTTTTTTTATTGAACGTAGATTTTTAATGAGATACAATTATAGTTCTCTCTATGATATAATAATAATTATTTTTCAAGTTTTAATTCAAAATTTTCAGTAAGAAATTTGAACGATGTTAATGAGATCTGCACTCTAATGTTCACGCTTATTATTTATTGGTTTTAGTTATGTGTTTAGTAATAATAGATACATATAATTTCAAGTAAATTTATTTGTATTTTATATATAATGAGTTTATTTGAATGAATGACAAATTATTTATTACTAACAAAAAATAAAAGGTAGATATATCGGAAAAGATCTAAATCCAACAATAGTCCTTCGATTGTAACTCAAGTAAGATACCGGTTAAATGTTACTATCCATTTGTGGTAGGTTTTGAATCTTCTTGTCGACATCAAAGTATACTTACTTAATGGGTAAGTGAGAAATAAATCAAAACAAAAATAAGGAAGAAAACAAAGAAATCAGAAGAAAAAATTGGTGTACTATTAAAACAATATTAGTTGTATCACTAGAGTGGGTAAGATTTTCTTAGGAAGGTTGTGACAAGGTGTGGGGGCTCCAATGACATACGTCCATATGCATTATGCTTTGTGTAAAGGAAATTGTGATTATGACCATGCACCCACAAACCTTTCTCTTTAGTGCAATGATTATGTAGTTTTACATGTAAGCATGCAGTCACCATGCTTGGAAGAACAGAAAAAGAAAGAGAGAAAACGATCTAGTGCATGGAATTTTTTATTATTGTGAAACTTAAAGATATGGTAAATGTATGTAATCTTAATGAAGCGTAAATTTACGTGTTGTTAATATTAAAGGCAATTTAAGTGATAACAAGAATGAATTATAAATTTAGACGTCATGAGTTCAAATTTTAGTAACTTCTTGGAATTAAACCATTAGAGATTTATCTTTCATAAATACCCTAATCTCGACGTGAATGGTTTGTTTTTTACCATACCTGAGGGAATTAATTGAAATGGAATAATTTAATCTGAATACTTCTAACCATTGAACAAAAAAAGTTGCGTGTTTTGTTCAAGTTCTTTTGATCTCATACAATCAAGACTTAATAGATGTAGATAATTACATATAACTATATATCCAATATTTTTTGTTGTTTTTATAAATCAATAATGTTATGTTAACAAAGATTTCTTACCAAATTTTTCGTCCTAAATAATGCGACACGATTTTTATCATCAAATAAATAGGTTCCACTAATATTCGATGATGAGGATTGTGCCACATCACTTGAAATAAAAAACTTTGTAATAAACTTGATAATCATAACATTACTGTTTATAAACATGTAGAGAGTGTAATTAAAGAGGAATGCTATTAAAATCTAAAAAATTAATCACCATCGAAGAAGGTAAAGAATTGCAATCACAAAATGTTATTGAACCTAGTTACTATCATATCATCAAGTCAACAAATTAGACTATTTTTTTATATGTCAATAACATTAATGACAACTAAAATGATAATTTGTTGTGGAAATTAATAATAATATTTGTTGATCCTCTCCAACCACCTTTGATTTTGGGGGTAATATGGTCCCACAACGTAACTTACATGCTTAAATCAGGGGTTGAAACTTTAAATAATATGGTACGTCATAATGACGTTAAGATGACGAAATAAAAAATAAATGTGAGAAAAATTGGTATGTGATCTCATTATCATATCACTCATATCTCACATCGATTGGTCTCAAAAAGTTGGGGCGGTCTCGTTCAGTGGACTACAGCAACTGGTCCAATCCCACCCAGACAACGACTGGGTCTCATACACCCAAATTTTTTAGGGAGAATTTCATTTTCCACTCCGATAGATTTCATTTTTTTTATTTTGTACCTTAAAAAATTATTTTTTAATATGATACCATCAAATTATAAAAAAAGTTGTAATATGCCCTTTCTATTTGTTTTAGGTTAGTTTTTCTGTTAGTATTAATGAGTTAATTTTTGACAAAGAAAATAATAAAAGCTAACAAAAGGATAACATTGTAATATTTTTATATATTAAGGATAGAATATAAAAAAAATATTTTTTGAAAATACAAAATAAAAAACTAAAAACCTTGGTTTAATTGTATTGGAGGTCCCTAAAGTATGAGATTTGTCTTATTTTGGTCTCCAATATTTTAATGGCATCATTTTAGTCTCTGAATTAGCAAATATATTTATATATGGTCTCTCAAAAAAACAACATCCAGATTGCTAACAATTTTTTTTATTATAAGCTTATCACGTGATACTTAAATATAGACAAAAAAAAAATTGATAACTTTTGATCAAATTTTTATTTAAATTTTGGTAAATAACTACTCAAATTACACATTTTTAATCATGAATTTTTCCAAATTTTGGTCAAAAGTTGTCTATATTACAGAGTTTTTTTCAAGAATCACCCAAATTTTGTTTAAGAGCTACCAAAATAATTTTTTATTTATATTTATGTATTACGTGATAAGTTTATGATAAAAAAATCGTTAACAATTTGGACGTTATCTACTTGAAAGATCATATAGAAACATATTCAATACTTTAATGATCAAAATAATACAATTAAAATATTAAAAACTAAAATAAAATAAATTTTATACTTTAAAGATCTCTAATATAACTAACCTTAAAATCTTTCGGACTACGAAATGCGAAAAGCTAACACTTGGACTTTGGTTGAACCAAAATTGAAGAGTGATCCAACTGGTCGCGTCACCAGTTCAACCACTGGCTCTGCCACTTGGGACTTATAGGGGCTGAGGTCGTGGTCATATACCCACTTTTGTTGACATAGGGTGTACTAATATATTGCCTAACTATGGCTCAACACTAATGTTTTTTTCAAAACGAACCGTTGACAGCTATAAGCCTATGACTTCTTTATTGCAAGAATCACTTCCATCAGTAGCACAACTTTGACGACAATAAATAACATTATGCCAGCCGTCGGATTTAAAATTATGCATGATGTCAGGCCTAACCGAGTTCGAGTATACTTAAATTCGATTTAGAGAAATATTATGTATCCTAAATCTACATCCTAAATGAAAGGAGATCATTGGATGAGTGGGTCCTAGCAACTTTTTTAAATAAGACTCATTGATTTAATAGTCTCCTTTGATTTGAGATGAAAATTTGGGTTAAAGATTTGAGATATATAGCATTGCTCTTCAGTTTAATAGTTATTGATTGACTAAGCTGCATCAAAAAACAGAAAGTGATGGTAATTTTTTTCAACATCAACTAGTAAATTATTTTTAATCATATTTTCTCTCAAATTTGAATTCTTGACGCTGTCCGTGAATATAATCATACCAATTATGATCCACTAGGAAAAAGGCAAACACGTCTATAGATTGCTCGTGGTCCCTATAATTCCCTGTTGAACACGCAGAAGCAGAAGGAAGTTTACATATTTGTCGCCTGTGAACTATATAGGAGGACTGTGTGGCTTACATATCCAGGATGCCCTTGGGCCTTGGCGGCTGGGATGCTAAATATCACACTCACAGCAGTATGTTTGACACATTTCTTTCTATTATCAAAATTTATGTTGATTGATAAGGATGTAACATACATATTTATCTAATTGTATCTGTCATCACGTGCTGTTTTTCTTTTGTGGAGATTCTCCTTGTTTGAATTGGACAAGGAATGACGATGTCTCGTGTGATTTAAATTAATGAAATAGTAAATCATTACGAGTTTTAAAATTTTTAATTGACAAAAAAATAACGTAATATAAATATGTATCTAATACGAATCATTTTAAAAAACTTGTAGCAATACGTTAGGACTAAGTCTGTGTTTTGGTTTTGTATTCCGTGTTTTTTTTTAGGTAAAATAAAAACAAAAGCATGTTTGAGTTTGTATTTTTGTTTTATATAAAATAAATTGTTTTAGAAACAGGGAACAAAAAAAAAAGATATTCTCGTAAACAAGGATAATCCAAAACAAGCGCGCGCACAACCTCAGTTAATAAGAATCTAAGATCCCCCATTCAAATTCCATAAGCTACAAAAAGAGAGTTTTTTTTGTGCTTACTATAAAAACCCATTTTTTTCTTTCTTTTTTTTTCTCTCTCTCTCTTTCAGAAACCCAGACGAATATAAAGAATGAATCCATGAAACCCAGGCTAAGAATCTCAGAAGAAGAAGAAGAAGATCTCAGATGAGGACGAAGATGAAGACGAAGACAAAATCCTCTTTTTTATAACTTCCTTTGATTTCTGTGTGATTTTGTGGGTCTTTGTGTGTGTGTGTGTGATTTCTAGGTTGTTGTGTGTGTGATTTATGTATGATTTTTTCGTGTGTATACGAGTATTTTAAATAAAAGAGTGTTTTTTATGTAGGAACCCAATTTCACATCAACTAAAATTCTAAAAATAGTTGAGTATATATATATGTTAATGTTATCTAAACTTTGAGTTGTAGTGAGGCTCTGGGACTCTTATGTGTACAGAGATGGGACAAGCGGATGAGATAAAATATCAACTAGTGTAAAACCTACTTTTTAATATTTTATTTAATTATTTTCCGTCATAACTCCTATATTAAAAATTCAGTTTCTAAATATTAAAAGTTCTAAAGACTAGTTTTCCAACATTTATTTTTTATTAGTTATTATCTGATTAAATATGAGAGTAATTACAGAATATTAAATACATATATTTTTTGTATATATATTTATATATTTCAATATAGAAAAATACAATCTAAATATCAACTACAATCTCTCTACTGCATAAGTTTTTAGACAATATTCAAAGATGTTGTGTGAAACTTATGCTTCATTCGATTGTGCAGATATGAGTGAAGCAACAATCAATAGGTTGAACTGTTGTATCCTGGAGATGACGCGTTGTTAGCTTCTGCGTTGTGTTTTTTTCATAAAATGACGCGAATCGTCTTAGAGAGTAACATAATTTACGCCTCATCCTGTTGTTCACTTTATCTTTCAAATTCTATTTTTTCCAACAGTGTGCGTATTTGTGAGAGTGAATGAATTATCTTAGTACTCTAAAAACTTCCAAACATATTTTCTATTTTCAATATTTATTATAAAACAAAATAAAAATTATCTCTATTTTTTTATCCTTTAAAAACATTACCAGACGCACCTTAAGTATCAACTTGTTTGTCAAACTGAGGGTATCTTGAGGCCTCAAAGAATCAAAATGACATGCACCATAACTATAAACTAATCTGTCAAATTGATGGTATAGTGAGGCCTCAAAGAACCAAAACGGGCCGATGCTGGCTTTGTTAGGCCCACTCACCGTGAGCCTAGTCACTTAATCAAGTTACGGGTAGGAGACCACAAGTTGGAAGACCCAAACTGTTTTGTTGATGGTCAAACTTCATGAATTAAGCCGCTGTACATTTTCCGAGCTATGCTTACTAATTTGGATTCAATTTTCAAATTCTATTTTCACGTTTATCATGTTTGAATCCAGATCTATTCGGAATTGATTATTGATAATACATATATATAAATAAATAAAAACATATTGTTTACACCCCAAATTAGTCAACAAGGCTACACAAAGCCTGAATGAAAGCTTGCCGACCTAGCCTACAAAGATCTAGACCAACTGAGATGCAAAACAGCTCAAGAATCATTAAAGCAGCTCATAGTCACTAGAAGAGGTTTAGAAAAGAAATTAAACCACCAAACTCTACTTTGGATAAGAAGATATTCTATTTAAGATGTCATGTCATAACTTCTAGAATGTTACGTCATATCTAGAGAAGAGAGCCTTAAATTATGTTAAATTTTTAGGTTCAAATAGCATTATTCATATTCTAATAAATTGGAGGACCACACCATCATGACTACGAGGACCACGCCACCTTTGTGAATAAATAGGCAAGCTATTTCCTTGCCAACATGTGCAATTGAGAGTCCTCATTGTATTTCTCTTCTTTCTCAAGCAATACAAAACTCTTGCTCACACATACACACAAAGATGATACATCTCACACGTAGCTCTACAAACTCTCCCAATTCATACTTAATTTTTATACACCATCACTTACGATGTTACATGACTTGGATTAAAATTTGGATCGAGTACGAATTAATCCTCAAGTTAGAGATGCCAATTAAAGTATTATTTCAGTTTAAATCAAATTTCCATTTTTTGTTCAATTCCAATCTAAACTAAAAAAATATTTCAAATTATATTCTAGTTGACCTGCCCAAAAAACAACTAACTTGGAAGACAAGCCTTAGTTATTGATGAAGAACACCATAGGGGAGGGGTAGACTCTCTCTCTCTCTCTCAATGTTCTAACAATCGTGTGAATGCCTCTAATCCTATCCGTTTTTCACTTTCGTTTTCGCTTTCTGTTGTGGAGCTTTGTTTGGACGACACCCACTATAGAGACGCAAAGCCCGGGCGAGATGAAAGTGATTTTTCCCTTTATTTTGTCTTCACCAAATCACCTTTTTTTTATTGTGTCCATATGTCTTTTCGCTTTCGGAAGTTCTCAATGACTTGAGTGTTGGCCAGATTTTTCCGCAAGTTGTGGAATTTTTGGCACTAGGTCACAAAAAAATTGATATTTAAAAAATGTAAGTGCTCCAAAAGCATACGTGAAAAAATGTGATTCAAGTCTAGCAATAACACATTTTACTAACTCAACTTACATTGTCGATTTAGAAATCGAGAGAGTAGTCAGCAGAGTCTTGGCACCGTATAACAAAAAAAAAACATATTACTACAATTTAACAAAATATCATAACGTACATGTGACACTAGAAATATTTGGCAAGTCCACGAACTACGACCCCTACTTTTGTCGGTGAAACAATACCACGTTTTTTTGGATCTCTATATAATTTAGGGATCGTAGTTCGTAAATGATATGATATTTCAATGCTATGACCTCACCCAGCCGAATTTCAAATCTGGATTTGGCTCCACTACTCAAGATTCTGTTGTTTTCTTTAAAAATTAATAAGCGAACCAAACGCAACCATTTAATAAATTGTATAATTTTGGGGTCCTATTTAGCCTTTGTCTTTTTTTTTTTAATTTTTTATATATTTAGAGTCAGACCATCCATTTAATAAGCTGATCTCGAAGAATTGTAGGGGTGATTGTTTATTTGGAGGAGCACATGATACGAACGTTTAAATTAATCAATGGGAGATGACCACAGGCAATGTTTCCATTAAGATGCAATATATGGCTAGCTAGTAGACATGAGAGCTGATCGTGCTTGAAATTGATTGGATTGGGCCATAGAATAGATTTGGACGAAGTCCAATGAATGTGTGTATGGGAGAACCTGAGTGTGTATGTTATATATATATATATATATATATATATATATATATATCAGAAACTAAGATTATGTCCATTGTAAATGAGACTCTTACTTCTTGGATCTTGTATTATTTGAGAAGAAAAATTGTTGTTATACGGTGTTTGACTTGAAGCCTTTACAGGATATTGCCTAGGTTTTAATTAATGATTTTTTGAATGACTCTCTCGTGCATTGTAGCTTTGTTGGCTATTTATACAAGTGGTAATTAGGGTTTCATAGTTGTCGTTTTTGCCTAATTATGTGGTCCCTTTTGCATTTGTCTCTATCTTGGAGCTGTGATCCCCCAAAGTTTTTTTGCTCTCAGTACTTGTCGATTGTAATACTTGATCCGTCTCTACTATCTACGAGTTATTATTCATTAAAGCTGCTAGGTAATATTCTCTTATCCCTTGTCCACGTGTCACGTTGCAACTTTTGCAGTCTAACCCTGTGTCGTGCTCCCATTTCCCAAACTTGTTAATATCGAGCTATCTTGGAACTGGGTCGTAACCCAATTCGAGCATAAGGACTCTTGTCTGAATGTACTGCTTGGATCGCTTTCTGTAAACCCAGAGGATCTTGGATCCTAAAAGGTCCAAACTTAAACCAATTATTATCAAGAACCAAGTTAAATAATAAGCTGTTTGAATTTATTTTGAGGTGAAGTTAGCATTTTGCTTAATGCCCATCACCCCTGCAGTTAAATTTTAAGTTCGCAGGTTCGAACTTCTTGCGACTCTCCTGTTTAATAGTGCATGACCACAAAAAGATAAAACTTAATTTGAGGTTCAAAAGAGTTTCAGTTTTTGAAAATTTTAAATATGTTTTAAATAAGTTTATCACATGAGTCAATATCAAACAAAACTCCAATGAGTCGAGTTTGCTTAACTTAACTTGTATTCGTTTACAACCCAAACATGCACCCCAAGAAATTTTCAAGTGGATGAAAACTTACAATTCTATGAATCCATGTTTCAATACGAGCCCTTATGACTCATTAATAATTTTTTTTTTTAATTTTCATATTTGACAGGTTAATGAAATTTTTTTTATTAATGAGTGAAGATCTCACTTATATACGCTGAGTTTCACTTAAACTCATGATATACAATCACAAAGAAGAAAAATAAAGAGAATTAATTTGATCAAATGATCTCACTTTAGATCGTAAAATTTTGGGTTGAATTTTTGTTTTCATATACAATAATCAAGTCACCAATTTTAATTATTAAAAGACGTGTCCGGTGTACGAGATTTCTATCGTTACAGGGTTTGAGAAGAATTAGATGTACGCAGTCTTATTCCTACAAGTAGAAAAACTATTTTTGCGATTCAAAACTAATTTTAATTATTATTGATGTTTAAATAAAATTACAAGGAATAATTACGACTCTCGAACCAATGGGATGAAAAGAGAGTAGCATTACTAATTAGGTATCCTTTACACGAAGAAAATAGCCTTTTATGATTCGATCAAAAGTGGAAGATTGATGGCCCATCTTTTTTTTTTTTTTTGAACAATACATCAAAACTTGTAGTGGTTGCCTCTTTTTTTTTTTTTTGTGGCCTTTTACACATGTACAGCTCAAAAGTGGAATACAGTTATGAACATTAAAAAGGGTAGGAAGGCAGCTTGATAGCACAAGGAAGCATCCTTTCTTGTTTTTTTTTTCCTTTTTATAAGAAATCCTCTCAAAGCTCAATACATTTAACCAATTCTTGTGCAATAAACTTGGATAATTATAATAATCCACTAAACATTTTAATATTGGTGTGCCCAAATTATTTGATTTGTTAGCTACTTTTCAAGTCAAACAATCTTAAAAATTCATAAAATTTGAATAAATCATACCGACACAAGTTGATTTCACAATCGAATAAGAAAAACATTAGTTAAAGTATTTGTAGAATAACTCGAACACCTCTAAACGTTGAAAAAAAAAACAAAAACGAAATAGTAAATCCAAGGAGTTCAAGTGTGTTTTTATTTGATCAAAAAGAAAAAGAATTAGCCACTCCATCGAATGCTGTTTAATACAGGGTGAAAATATGGTAAAGCATGGCATTTTAAAACCCAACAACAAAACTTCCAAGCAATACCAAAATTACATAAAAACCAGCGAGACTCTGCCCAAACATTGACGCCGCTCCAGCTTTATCAGACCCACTCGGCCCTCCACTAGTAGTGTTAGAACTACCACTACCTGAACCACCACCGGTAGTAGTACCATTACTCTGTGTTACCTTCACCAACTCTAAACTCCCCTTGGAATTTAGATTCGCCTGCCCAAAATCATGCTTCACCGGCGTTCCAGCGGCCACCGACGCACCCACTTGCCACACCTGGTTCACCGTCGTCATGTTCTTCGGCAATGCTAGCGTGGCAAATATCATCATGAGCCCACCCGAGTACTCAGCTCGCGGGTTCAGCACACCGAACGAGAGCTTCGATTCCACAATGGGCATGTACGAGCTGATGTTATAGGTCTTGACGGCCATAGATCCGTTGGAACCTTGAAATGCAATCAAAGCTTGAGAGCCAACCATTCCTGTGCCAGTTGGGTTTATGGCCCAGGCGATCCAGCCGGTGCGTTTAGCCGGAGGGGCGATGAAGACGATGGAGAGAGATGAATTTGTGGGGTCGTAGGTCCAGTGAAGGTAGGAGCTTAGGGTGGGTAAATCTGTGCAGTTTGTGTAGAAGTTGTTGTTTGTGAAATTTTGTGACGAACAGTTGAGTGATTGTGTTGGTGAGATTAGCAGAAAAAGTAATGGAAACCCTAGAAATAGGGCTGAGAATTGGAAAGAGGCCATAGGAGAAACTGTGGGATAGGTTTAGCGTAGGGTTTGTAAGAGTTACTGTTAATATGGAGAGTTTTATATAGAGGGAGATGAAAGCTGAAGATCTTGGGGGGCGTATGAATTGTGTGGACTGAGACTGATATGTGAAGCGAATCATTGAGTGACACGTGGAAAAGAAAGTTAGGATGATGAGGTGGCCTTGGGATATTGGTTTATGAGGTTGTTAGGGTTTGACTTACTTGAAAGGGTTTTTAAAATTAAAATTTGAAGATGGGCATAAGAGCAGGGTGCACGCACAAGACGTGAACTGAAAATTTGGAAGCATGTGCACCATGCATGGTGCTTAGTTACTCATTAAGAGTTTTTGTTATGTTCACAAGTTTATAATTAAAAAAAAAACATGAGTTCAATTGACGTATCTGGTTGGCCTTTTTGTACTTTTCTCAAAATAAAATTTAAGAACGATGATTTATTCTTATCTTTTTGTAAAATCTAAATCATCGCCAAAATTAAGACTCAACTAAACCCCAATCCTCACGATGCCACTATTGGGGATTGATAGAGCAAGGCCCTACAACAATTGGGTTAAGCCCCGATTGTTGTCAAAAGTTGTGATATACATGTTCGCGATCTTTGGAGGAATTGCATTTGCGTGTTTTTCGTGATTAATGAATTTTGAATCCAAACGACCATATTTTTTCATTTTGAAGACACAATCAAATATAAGCACTAAAATCAATAGAGCTGGGGGGACATATATCCATGCTAGTTTAAAGTAAAGAGTTTTAATCCGATTCAAATTATGTTTTTTTTTGTTAAATTTGAGTTAGTTTGGAGAATTTTACCATCCAAAAAAGTTTTTCAATTATCCGAACAGAGTGCAAATACTAAAGACAAACCAAGCCATCAAAAATCCCTTCAGTATGTCAAGCTTGGCATTAACATTTAAAGTTGAGAAGGCAT
>CM042187.1:5067234-5081232 GCA_023539305.1 Ilex asprella | reverse complement strand
GATTTGGGGGAATTACAGGAGGGATTGGGTTAAAATTATGAAGAGGGACCACATATATTTGGTTGGGATTTTTGTTGTGATTAAAAAAATTGTCTATAGTATTTCAAGTCATTTATCCTCCCTAAGTTGGATGGTCGAAAATCCATGAAAAGTTTGGGATTATGAAGTTAGCGGGTAGGATTAAGTTTTTTAGGGTTTTGTCTACTCTCCATTTCACTTTCATTTTCATCCACTTGTCATTTCTCTCTCTCTTTCTCTCCCCTTTTCTTCGCTGCTTGTTGTCAGTGGCGTATGTAACTCTTCAGCAAAAAAACATAGATCATCTTGAAGTGGTTGGATGAGATCTGAACTGCTTTATCTTGCGATTTGATTTGATCTTTGTTGCTTTCGATTTGCTCTTTCTCACTCTCATTTTGATCCTATTTGCGCGTTCCCTCTCTCTCCCTCTTCCCTTTCTTCGTTTATTGTTTTCTGTGTGGTATGGACATTGGAAGTAAGAATACATGATGTTGGATTAGATATTAATTGCTTACAAAACTTTCTTTGTCTCTTCTTTTTTTTCCTACCTGATTGTTAATGTTGGTGAAGCCGCTAGTTCAACCCAATGGCAAGGGCCTTTCCCAGCTTTTGTTTCTCCTCCATACTCATCTCTCTATCTTATTGAGATCCTTAGCCTTTGGCTTTGGCTGCTTTGTGGAACATCCTCTAATAGCCACTGGTCTCAACAGACATTTGCATGGAGGATGGAGAGGGTATGTGTGATTCTACAAGAGCTGGGCTCAATGGAGAATTTGATGGGTTTGAGGCACTTGACCCACTTTGCATTTTAGTCTTTTTTTTATTGGTAATAGGGGTTTGGGGCTAGTTTTCTATTTTCTTTTTCTTTTTCTTGGGTTGGAATTTGACTCCTAGAACTAGCTACCAACCAAGCCACCATAAAAAAAAATTGACTTTGTATTTTTCAAAAAAAGGTAATAAACATAAGCAAGTTATTAATACAATGTAAGTATATATTGGAGGGGCTCTAGGAAGATGAGTAGCTCCCGGGCTAACGCATGTAAAGGTGTAGCCGATGCAAAGCTCAAAAGGAGCCGAGAAATCGAGCCAAGGGGAGTATGGCTCGGAGGGGCCGAGTGCACCCACTAACGCCCGCATTTAAAGCGATATGATGTGCATTTTATGACGATGTGAGTGACTGAGACAGAGCAATTAATGAGTCACTGCATCATTGGGGACCCAAACTGACGGTAATGAATACGAACATCAATGACCAATTACTCTAGGCGTTGGAATCAAGGTACTGTCTGCCTAGCGCCGAACACTCAAGAATAGGCCTTAAATGCCGATCAGAGGCACTGGAGTGCTCGGGGATGGACAGGGGCTCTCGGCCTGGCCCCGAGGGCTTGATTCATCTCCCGAGCATTGATGACACGAAGATTTACTTGGAAAACACTCATTGTGCATGGGTAGGGGTGAAAGGCATTTAATGTTGTGATGGGACTTTACGCCCTTGCACTCATTGCTATCCCAGTTATAAATACTCATGAGAAATATGAACAAAGGTACACGATATTCAACTTGAATTATGGAATATTTGAGTGCTAAAGCCTTTGAGGTTTATACTGACTTAAGCTTCGGAGGGGATAAGCTGGGGTGTTCACCCGACCCTTTCTCTGACTCTTGTGGATTGTTGCAGGCTCATCATACAGGCGATTGTTACTTCAAAATCTATTGCAGGAAATATCTCGTGCATATATAATAATATATTAAATCAGAATTCTGTTTCATAAAATAAGTACACTTTATTTTATGGACTTGATTTTTTTGGCACTATGCCCATTCAAAGTTAGTACAGGATTAGGTTATATTTTTCTCAAAGGGTGCAGTCATCATTTTATCAACTTTTCTTTTAACATGTGAATAGAGACCACGAAACAAATATTCTTCATCCAAAATAAAAACATGATGGGATAGAAATGAATCAATTTGGACTACTTTACATTGAATTGGTTGAATTCAGATTCAAATTTAATTCATCTCAATCCTCTCATAGGTATCCAAATACCCTCTAATTATTTTACATTATCTCAATCATAAACACCTGTTATCTGTTTGGTCGAAAATTGCTGACGTGTTGAAGAAAATTAAAAAAAATTGCATAATCCTGGGGACAAAATAAAATAATTTTTTATTAAATTTGTAACAGCCATTAGAAATTGAGGTCCTGTCAAACAAATTACATAATTAAGGTGTGCAATATAAAAAATATGATAATTGAGGGAGTCAAAATATAATTTATCAGTAAAAAATTTTGAATTTGTCTTGTGAGGTACCTGCTTTGCAAGTATCAATCCTGTGACGTATATGCTTGCGACTTGCAATGGCAGAATAAATGCAAAGTCGTCTACTTTGAATAAACAATTTTTTCCAAAGGCCAATGCCGTACATATGATGCGTCTCTAATACTGGAAAAAAAAAAAAACTTTAATAAGAAAATGCAATGTTTAATGTCAATGCTTAAACAATAATGATTTTTTCGGAACAAAATCCTCTCCAATACACTTTTTTTTAAATTTATTTCTTAACATATTATTCATCATAAATGTGTGAGGGACCCACTTGTATATAATAAATCTCACTTGAATGAATGGTGGATGATGTGTCAAGAAATGAATTGAAGAGAAAATATATTAGAGATGATCTCATTCTAATTTTGTCACCTTAATTTGTTTTTGGTTAAATTTCAATTTCTCTCTCTCTTTTTTTTAATTGTAAGTAGGAGTTTAAGCGACTTGAATTTGTTAAAACTTAGTATGCTTATGTTGTTTTTGAAGCAAAACTGGTGTGTATTCAATCTAAAATCAAGCTCAATACTCATGAAAACTTCTTAAAAGTTAGCCTGTAGAATTTTAACAAAAAATTTTAAAATAATTATTAGTATAATCAATAACTACTATTTGGAGATAAACCATATGGGTGCTCATCATTTGGATAGGGTTTACAAAAAATTTAAAAAAAAACAAACCAAAAAATTCTTAACAAAATTTGACAATTTAAATTCATTATAGCACAAATAATGCTTGATCCCATTGGGCCTCAACCCACATGGACCAAACTTGGCCTATCCAACACTAACTAACTCGGTCCAAATCACCAAGTGATACCAAAACAGGTCGACACTCAAGAAAGTCAATTTGGATCCTGCTATCAGAAGAAGATGAAGAGCTGGAGAAAGCAATCTTACCTTGCATAGCAAGCTATCGCCTCAAGTCCACATGTCCTGTAGATATAATTCCCTCTAACCCTCAAAATATAAAAGAAATGCCTTACAAAACGAGGATCAATCTCAACTCTATGTAATTACCCTCTTCTTCCTCCTCAAGCAATATAACCAACACTAGATCAAGTAACTTCATTGACAATGGACTAGCCTACCTATTCAATTTAATGAACCACTCACACTCTTGTCTATTTTTCTTACCCTATAGTTGATTGCACAAGCGACACACCCGCACAATCATCAAACACTCAAATTCCTTTTTGGCTCACTATTTTCATGAATAATATTGAATAAAAATTAATAAATTGACTTAAAACTTGATTTTATGAATTATTATCATTGAATTATATCAGATTTTTAAATGAAATTTTAAAGTCTATACGGCATTGCTCATATTAAATATGTTAAAAACTGAATTGAACACGAATAATTCGGATCACTTGAAAGAGTTGTAAGTTGTAACCTAAATAATGGACTTAACAAATGATTACTATATATATGATTTATCCTTTAATATTGATATTTAATTACAAAATCTAGGAAATTGACAGAGAACGGTAATGGTCCTAATGGACACTAAGACATAAATGTTGGCCGCCATTGTGGTTGTTTTGGTGGAAAATTTCCAAGCAACATTGCACGTGTCTGTTGCATGATGTACACAGAGTCAAGAAGTTTCTCTTATAATGGCAGTGCCACATGCCCCCAATTTATCAATGAGTGGTTCTAAATGGGCTCTATAGTGAGTGTCCTAATCTTCATGATTTTAGCTCAAATATTTTCTTAAGGTTCATTTAATCTTGTCTCTTAGAATACGTGTGCCTACCTGCCTTGTGGAATCTGTCTATTTTTTTTATCATTATTCTATTCACAAAGAAACCAATATAAAAATACTCGCATCACGAAGTTACATTATAGATTACACAAGACGAGAATGAGGGCGGGAACGAGAGTGAGAGCAGGAGTGTTAGAGCAAGAGCGACAAAGACAAAATTCAAAAAAAATTATAAGTACTATATAAATATATACACATATATTTATATTATATAAATATATATTGATATTATATAAAAGTTGGTGATACACAAATTGGTATTGCGCAAGATCAATAGTCGAATATACGTAAGTGTACAATTAATGAGCAATAAATAGACAATCAAATGGCAAAAACAGTAAATATAGAGTCAACATAAAGATATATAGTGGTTCGGTTCGGATGACCTACTTCACTCTCGAGAACGGCAATGGTCGTTGGAGATTTTTATTAATGAATAAAGTAATCGAGAGAATTACACTAGCAAGGAGAGAGAAATTTGGTGCAGAGAGGCAAAGCTCTAAGTGTAGTGTGTGTGTAGAGGTCTCAAAAAGGTGATGCCATTCTGTGTGGAGATGGTTTATATTATATAAATATGATGAGGCGATGCCGTGAGGGTGAGAGCTCTACTCTTTTGGTAAGTACAATAAAGGTAGAATTCGATCTGCTTCAATGCCTATCCCCATATTATCTCTCCCACGTGCTCCTATCTCTCCGAACTTTTTGGATCCTAAACTGAGTTGGACTGGCAAAGTGGGTCTGAGTCGCCCTTTAGTTGACTTGGACCTTCTTGATCTATTGGGCCTAGGTCAATTGATTTTAGGCTCAGCAAAAGTTATTGAAAATAGATTTTAAAAAAATATTTTTTATATACAAATATATGATAAATGAGTAAAGAAATCAATTAAAAATATATAGTAAATAAATCGATTCAAAAAAAAAAGTGAAGGGGAAGTCTTGAGGCATTGCAAACCTTGACTTTTAATTCATTATCGAATAAAAAATAAGTGAAACCAATTGCACAAAAAAAATAATATTCTGAACCAACTATCAAATTTTTTTTCTCTTTTTTGCATTGCTTGTCCCTTGCTAATGGCTAGATTTTTTTAAATACTTGAATAGTGTAAAATAGACATCGTAACGATAAAAAAGTTAGTTAAATCAAATTTTATTTTTTAAGTGGTAAAATTTTGATTTTTTTTATTTGGTTTAATTACAGCGTAAGAATATTTATGTAGCATCCGGTAAATCATAGCGACAAATAATTTAAATCAATTGTCCTTGAAGCTACAAGCAGATTCGCTGGACAATGTTAATTTAGTTGGGTTTTTTTTAAAAAAAATTATTCGTAGTTCAATGTGAACCAGACTACATATTCATTAGATTTTATAAGAGGTTGACAAAATAAACACTCATTGAAAAAAAGAGCTGCCGTGAATAAATATATGATAGAATAATTTTGTAATGATGTTAATTTAAGTTTATAGGGATTTTCGAATTGTGTTAATGTGATATGTTTTTTTCATTTCAATCCTTACACTTTTTTTATTTAAGACATTTTTGGATGTCCCATTTGTTTGACAATTTTTTTTTTATGTGTGTTAAGAGTGTCTTTAGACAAGAATAATGACTAATAATTATTTATATAATAAAGTACAATACAATTTAAATCACAAAAGATAAACAAAATGATTTTTGTCATTCGCGGTTGAGATATCTTTAAATTTTATCTTAAAGTTAATTCAACGGTTAATATTAACACCAAAAATTTAATAAAAAAAATAGTCTTAAAGGTATGTTTGAGTTATTTTTTAAAAGTGTTTTTAGAACTTTACAATTGGTCGTTGTCACCCATCACAAGTCATCACTGTCTTCCATCATCACCACTGTCATGTGCCGCTATTACCACCGCTTGCCCCCAATATAATCGGTGCTTAAATTCCTTTCTCCCTCTTCTATATTTGTAATTTGATTTTTGATATGAATAAAAATATGTATATTATTGACCATTTTTTTTATTATTTCGTGCCCTCAGACACAAAAAATAACTAATATATTTATACTTTATCCCTACCTTAATTCAAATTTGTTACACAAAAGATAAGATCAAATAGTACTCATATTAAGACCATTTATATGAAGTGGATGAGAGTTAATTACCCAATCTTACCCTTTATTCGTACTCGAACCAAATATACCCTAAAGATGTATTATGGAGGATGCGGGCTATGGTTTGGTTATTTCTAAATACTAAGTCTGGTGAGAAAGGGAAACAAATGCACTAATGACACTTCACCTAAATTTTGCACTAATGATTAAAATTTCACTTTGTTTCTCCCATTGGAAAAGTGTAGCATGCATCATACTCTTAACACGTATAATAGTCAATTATGACTTGCATAGTTAATAGAGTTGAATTCACACTCAAAACTTGGATACAATTTATTTGGTAGATGAAGCTTTATTCTACTAATCAAATTGTGTTGACATCAAAGAAAATTGCCCCCCAAAGTGTGGTTAAATATCAAATTCAGGATGCCTAGGCTATTGCCCCTATTTCTACTGGAGTAGTAACATAATTGGTCGGGTAATTTTTTATGCAATAAATATATGTACCGAAATCTATATTAAATCAACTATAATCATTAAATCAGTGATAAAATCTATTAATTCAACCATTACAAGTAATTTTATACAAATTTTAGTGCACATGACATTACTTTAATCGGATCCTGATCGTTAGAGCACAATCCAACCCCAAACAGATGCCGTACAGAATCCTCTGTGGATAAAGCAGATCCAAGCACCAGCTGGGGTTGTAGTAGGCCACACCACACAGCCCACACTTTCATTCCATTCCGTCCATAACTCTCCGGATCGTCGCTCTGCTCCAGAGTAGCACCCTCCACAACTGTCAAAAAGCTCTCTCGACGAACCTCGGCGACACACTTCACGAGAAGAGAGGTGTACTCCTTTGTCCTAAATGGAGGCACGACGTCGTCTCGCAGTCCTCTCTTCTCATCTTCGCTCCATAACCGCTTCGACCACTTCTCCGAACTCGTACGTTTTAGCGTCAAATTGCGCTTCTTGTTCCGATGTTGGAAAGGGCACTGAAGAAAAGAACTGTGTTTTTTGCAAGATTATTCGAGGGGAAGCAACGGCTTCGAAGGTATTGTTTTACTTCTTTTCTTTGAATTTGAGTTTTTGATAGCTGTTACTAGTATTGTTTATCTTGCTTAGTTTAAGGTTTGGCCAAATTCGATCCTAAAAAATTTATGGAGATTGTTTTTCTGACTCAACTGTTGTGTATAGAGTTGATGTTGCTACCTTAATTGTCTGTTGTAAAATTTCACAAATTTGAAGTACTGAGGAATTGTGCACTCACTTTTATTGAATTTGATTTGACTGCAGCTCTATGAAGATGATATATGCCTTTGCATTTTGGATACAAATCCACTGACTCATGGGTAAGGAATCATGTTGAGGATTCGATTAAACTTTATTGAGGTGGTTGAGGTGCCCTTGTTCTTCCGATGTTTGCCATTCACAGTTTTTATCTCCAAAACCTATTGAAGTAATGCAATAATGGGGTCAGAAAGATAGCCGTGTGAGTGCTGTTGGCTGTTTAAGTATTGACGATCCAATAAAGCTGTCTTTGTGCATTGAAACCTGCACTGGCTCACTTCACCTAATACTAGTTGGAGAATATGTTGATTTTATGGCATGCTGAAGACACTAAAATCCTTTTGAATAGAGTGGTTTCCATTAAATACCTCCTTCACTGAATAACAAATCTAGTGGGGTTATTTGGCATTTGGCAAGCTCAAAAACTCATAAAATGAATCATTTTTCAGAAGGTTGAAATTCCCTTTTCTGACCTTTGAGGGCCTTCGTCACCTTTTCATGTTCTCATACATTGTTTGAATTTGATTTCAAGTATCACATCTGCATCATTGAGAACATCAAACAAGATGAAATTTAGCTGAAGTTTAAGTTCAAAATGCACCTGGAAATCAGCATATATTTAATCTGAACCACCCTGAATTTCTTGTTTCCGATATCTGTCATCATATATGAAATATGAAGGAGTGCTTGATATCTTATTGAACTGAACAACAGTACTAAGTGTCTACATTATGTTTTGGTGTAATTCTTCTTTTACTTTTTATATTTTTTTTTCAAAAAACACTTAAATTCATGTTATGTTAGCACCAACAATACAATTGTCAATATCTTATAAGTGTATGATTTTGCTGGAGTCATGTTGTTTTTCCTGTTTTTACCTGAGTTGTAGATAATGAATGGGTGACACTGGTCCTTGGCTTTCTCCCCATGTATATTGATGTCGGCACATGATTTTACTAGATGTTGTCACATATAATAGTAGTAACACTCCAGCATTCAAAATTGGCCCCACAAAATTTTCGTATTATCCTTTTTGTCGCATTGTGAAATTTTGGTATTTGAGTATTTTCCTTTGGTTTAAACGCTGAAACTTCTGAAATTCAACGACCTCAGACTAATCTTTTGAGAAAATCATTACTTTGACATTCATGCATTATCTCTTACAATTTCTTCCCCATGGTTGGATTTTAGTCATTAATGCGATTGTGGAATGAACCTCATCTTTTATTGCCTGCATCTACTTGGTTGCAGGAAGATGGATGCAAATTGACTTAAAACTGTAGGAATAAGCATAAAACAATATGTAATGGAAGTAAGTAGAAATTTCAGTAACATGAAAGCCTCTCTAATGGCACATTTTGTTCCCCAATGTGCTAACTACGATTTTATTTGCCAAACTTAAGCTCTTAGTTGGATTGTGTATTTATACTTCTCTTTGACTGGTAAAAATGCACTAAGTGCCCCATGTTTAATTAATAAACTGATGGTACATTGTTGCATTCTTCTTGGTTCCAAAATATGCTTTCGTCTGAGCTTATATCTGTAAGTTTCAAATGAGCTGTTGACTGCATCATGCTCTTGTTTTTGTTGAATAAAGGTATATTGCATCACTGTTCAGGCGGACCTCAACTAACTGGACTTATCATCTTGCACGTAATAGTAGTTGTTTAGAATGTAATTACTATGTTACATAGTAGTCATAAAGGCATCTATTGTTCCCTTTTCTCCTTGATTTCTTATGTCTTCTGTTGTTTTGTTGTAAAATAACTGTGTTTCAAATCTCTCTGTCATAGGCACTCTCTCATAATTCCAAAATGCCATTTTTCTTCCTTGGATGCAACTCCTCCTTCGGTAAGTTATTCTCATAAAATAAGTCCAAATCTTATCCTGCAGTTTATAATTTCATGGATTACCTAGCTCATTCAGAAACTTTTTAGACATGCTAGATATTGTTGTATCTTATTGACATGGAACCGTGGCATCATCAGATTACAGTGGGTAGGTTTGTGAGGCAGATACAAGTTACATTACAAAGATAAATTATGATTGTAAGTAAGAAGTAACTTTAAGGAGTGGAGAAGAGCTTAAACAAAGGCTATAAATAAAAGACTCAAATACTTCAGTAATGTCAGTAAAGAGAATGGCAAGTTAGGTTCACCTTAGACTTCCACTTCCCACTTTATCTTGTATGAAAACTGCCATTTGCAAGACTGCAATTGTCATTTGCTAATACCTAGTTAAGGGCACAGAGAACACATCGAAGTGCATTTTACATTGTAAAACCTAGTGCAAAATCAGATATTGACACCAGAAACTATATCTGATTCCACTATCATGTGTAGCATCTCTAGGAATTATTCGAAATTAATTACTTTTGCTCAATAACTAGTTTTGTCTAGTCAGGTTGATTACTGCTTGAATTAGTTTCAAATTTTACCTTCAAGTTATTTTGTGTTTTTGCCCCGTTTCTATAAAATCATATGATATGTGTCTTCCATGGACTTCACTGTGAAACAAATTGTGTGAATATGGTTGACTTCCATGAACTTCACTTTCATGTGCAGTGGCAATACCTTTTCCTTTAATCAGAATTCATTAAAATACAAAGATCACTGAATATCTAATTTAGAGACACTTTTAACCCAGGTGGTAGGTGCCATGTGTTCAAAAGTACCCTTAATCGGCAATGCTGTGTTGAAAGCTACTGGATGTGGTACGTGTTATTCTTTATGGATCAGATCAATTACTTCATAATTTGTCGGATGTTGAGTTGTTCTTTATTTTTCTTCCTTCCTTCACCGTGAAGGAGAGGAAATGGTTGGAACTTGTCTTTTTTGGGGGCTTCTACTTCTTTCTCATGAATGGTGTGCATTATTTAGTGATACTGCCTTAAGATATGTCAGTGCCATAGGAATTGAGGTTGGCTGGAGCTGTCTTATGTTTGGACTATCAGTCGAGTACCTGTGGTTACTGTGTGAGAAAATCAGACCCCAAACCCTGGCAATGTGAAAAGCCAATAAAAAATATGAGCTCCAGTCCATTATTTTTAGTGCCTAGTGCTGGCAAAGCCAATGCTGTTACTTTCAGATGCTTTCATGGATAATTATATGTGAATAATGGTGGATAGCATAGTTGTCAAATCGTGTATCGGAAGACGTATCGTTTTTAAAAAATAGTGTATCATATCATATCGTGTATCGTAAGATACGCACAATTTTAATTTTTAAATAATTATTAATAAAATTTATATATATTCATTTGAAAAAAGTCATAAGCTCATAATAACATAGCATTTCATTAATATTCCACTAACTATTCAAGTTTCCAACATATTCAGTCATATGAAAATGTAAAAACCTCTAATTCAAATTTCTAACATCAACTAGTTGAACAATCTTAATATTAATGAGGACTTTTCAATTCAATTGAACAACATTAACAACAAATTTTATTTTATTTTTTTAAACCATAACTACTAAAACTACGTTGTTTCACTGACTAGTAATTTAAAAATAAGTTATAAGGTAAAACGATGTTATTTTAGACTTTTAGTCCCCAAAAAACAAAAAAAAAAAGTAAAAAAAAATAAATAATCTTCACGTATCGTACAGACGTATCTTATCGTGTATCGTACAATTTGGTGTAAAAACAATATAGATATACAATACATATCGTTTTTCAAGTTTATCGTGACGTATCGTATGATACTAATAACTATGGTGGATAGAAGTTTGACTAGGCTAGAAGGAAAGCATCTTAATTTCTATCATGTCTCCTTGTTTTGAAATGGGACACATTCGATATATATATTGTCCTTATCCAGTATGCATTCATGATTTTTTGTTAGAATAGGTATTCAAAAAATGCCACTTTTACTATAATTACTACCAATTCACTTGGTAAATGCTACAACTACATCAAATGATCTTTCAAATTGGTTTGCTAAATGTACGGCTAAATGCTGAGCTTGATTGGTCTGACGAGATGCTTTCCGCACGCTTGGTTCTCATATTTGCTTGCAGCATATATTGAAATGTGATTTATTGCATGTATACTTTTGATGGGAATCTCTTTTCCTGTCACAATCACATGGATTCCCTTATCTATGTTCCCTCTGTAATTCTGTTCACATGGAGAGGGCCCCACATCGATCTAATTTGTTCTGTGCTGCTATCAATAAGTTGGCCAGGGGGATGATATATATGTTGTCCTCTCAATTGCCAGTTTCTGTAACCTAATGTCTGAAGGAAAACAATCAAAGTGGTTTCTTACTCACCGAGATTTTTCCTTTGCCATCCAAGGAAAAATCTCAGCAAGTAGGAAATTTATAAGATTAGTTGAGTGATGAAATCATGATTGGTTTTAAGAAGCTGTCTTAATTTCCTATGCATGTGGCTATACTTTCCTTCTGACATATCTGCCTCGACCTAGTAAGAATATATGTGTAACTCTGATTTAATCTAAGGTCTTAACTATGCAGATTCATTCAATTTGTTGGTTAACAATGGTGCAGCAGCGGGCCAAGTTATATTTCATGTCAGTCTTCTGTAGATACTATTCGTTTTTCTTTCTGGTTAGTTATTTTTATGTCTTCATTGAGAGAGCTGATAAACTAAATGGAATTTTCTCATTACATGGCAAGTTCAGACTCACATTCATATCATTCCTCGGAATGCTCATGATTGCTTATGGGCTTGTGAGGTATGCTGTTTTTCTTTTAATGCTTCTTTATATGTGGGAATGAAATAAACTTACATGAGAGATTAAACTTGAACCTGTACAGAGTTTGCCGAGGTATCCCCTAAAATTAGATCAGAAAACTTCACAACTAGTGGATCACGTTCGACAACAATTGTCATTTGTGGACAGCTTTGAAGCAATCAAAGGTCAAGGATCCACTCTCGTGTGAGTATTAAACTTGAACTTAATACTGATTTGCTGAGGGATCGGGTAATGTTAGATCAGGAAGCTTCAAGACTTGCTGATATCCTTCGACTCGAGAATGATTTTCATCCACGGGTAGCTATGGAGGTAGCAATGGCCAATGCTCTACCCTCCTTGAGTTGCATTCGAGAACGATAATCATTGTTGGGCAGCTTTGAAGGTTGAAGGTAGCTAGGGTAAAGGAATAAAGGATCCACCCTCACTGAAATCTGCTGTGATGGTTGATCCTTAATAGCATATTTTGTGTATAATGTATACCCAATTAACTCACAATTATACACGTCTTTCTATATACTATGTATATGCAGGACTTGCAGTAATGAGTTGTTTGCTGTGAACCTGGATAGACCAATTACTGTGGTTAATGTCCTAAATTCAACAGCTGAAATTCTCTTTAAATATTGTGTGGTAGTGTCGTATTGTAATAATTTTAATACATTAATGATTTAATGTTAAATATCTTATCTTGTACAAAGTAAAAATTATTAAAATTTTCAAGATCTATAGTGCAATTCCAAACCATGTCATGGGCCTTAATGATCCAGTCCATTGGGCCATATGTGCCAATATATGGCTCAGGATTCCACTTACTGGACTAATAGGCTGCCCACGGGGCTCTCATGTGACAAAACCAATGGCTCGATTAACACCAGGCTTTCGGACCAGTTCATGGGATATGGCCTTTTACCTTGTCTTCTTTGCACAAATTGGGTGCCAGAAAACCCAATGAAGACATGGACAATTTGTTATAACTTCCTTGGGATAACTTCCTCTCTTCGGAAAACTCTCTTGGAGGCGTGAGGAATTTTCTAGTTTTGGGATAGATGATATCTCTTTAACGGGATGAAAAGAGAATTAATCAATGTGCAAATAAGTTGATTTAGACATATATAAGACACTCCAATGAACAAATTTAAATTTAAATAAAGGTGAAATTTGACCATTAATTTAAAAAAGTGAAATTTGACTATAAAATTTGAGTAAAGATTTACATAAAAAATTGATTTTTTTTTTCATTTGATAGGAGTTTAAATAAATAATAAGAGGTTATTTTAATCTGTTTTTATTTAAATTTAATTTTGAGTAAAAATTTGAATAAAGATTAAAAAAACCCAACAACTCGAGATACAAACATAATAAAAAATTGAAAAAAAAACTGGATTTGTTTTTTAAGCACGAGAGATAAAACAAACATTACTTTTGGTCAAACAGGTAATGGTATCCTTTTATTTTAACACCAAAATTAACATAATCGTCGAAAATTACACTTTCCTCGTCAATGTTGAAATTATTTTCATACGAATAGATCTTTCTCGAAGCTTCACGAGAATCAAACGCAGCCCCGCTGAAAAATAACGCCTAATCGGAAAATTAATTTTGATTTGTAACGTCTGTTCAGTTTCATTTAGTGGTGTCAGACCCATTGCCACGTATTCAATATAAATAATTGTAAAATTAATATAATTATTAAATAATATAATAAATAGTTTAAATTAATGTTTAATACTCAAACAACACTAAATAATTTTTTGAAAAAATTACACTTAGACTTCTA
>CM042187.1:5052888-5067134 GCA_023539305.1 Ilex asprella | reverse complement strand
TTGTAAAATTTAAAATATTTAATATTTTATTTTTAATTAGAGTATTTTTAGTCTAAGTATAATATTGTAAACTTAATGGATCTAAGTATTATATACCTAAGAGAATTTAAGTATAATTTATTAAGAAATATATTTATTGGAGAGGTTTAAGTGTTATAAGTGTGCAAATTTTAAATGATTTATGTATAAAAGCAAGTAACAAATTTAAGAGCGTCTAAGTGTAATTTTCCTTAAAAAAAATTTCTTGAATTTTGACACAAAAACAACACAACAATGACACGAATATTGTGAATCACCCGAAGACGACACGATTGGAACTTCCAAACCCCTCCCCCTCCCCCCTCCCTCTTCCCAACACACAATTTCCTCTTTCTTTCTTTACGCGCGTAACGTAAATGCAAGGTCGTAGACTCGTTTTCTATAGAGAGGAGAAATAGGTTTGAAGAGAAGATACAGGCGAGAGAGATTAGGGAAAGGGAAATCTCAGGGGAGAGAGAATGGCTCCAACAGTGGCATCCTCTGCGGTGGCTAAACAAGCGGAACTACGGAAGCAAGAGGGCAACAATTGTTTTAAGAAAGGTCGATTTGGTGCGGCCATCGATGCTTATACTGAGGTCTCTGCATGTACCTTTGTATTCTGTTTTCTTATTGATGTGTACCTTCTATTTCTTCTCTCAACAAGCATTCTCTTGATTATGTTTAATTTCTCAGGCTATTGCCTTGTGCCCTAACGTTCCAATATATTGGACGAATCGTGCTTTATGCCATCGCAATCGGACGTATGTAACGATCACATGTGCCTTTTACCCTTCTTATAAGTGTTTGCTGTTGATTTTTTTTTGAATTTTATGAATTTTGATGATTTGGTACTTATATGCGGTCCTGTCTGTAGTGATTGGAAAAAAGTGGAGGAAGATTGTCGCATGGCTGTACAGCTTGATCACAACGCAGTCAAGGTTGGTGGATTATCGCAAATTTCAGTGTTTCTTGATTTTCTTGGAATTTGTGGATTAATCAGTATCACAACTGAAATTGGAGGGCCTCTTCAAGGGTCTTCTTGATTTCTCCTTTCCATTAGAATTGGGGTGGCAAGTTGCGCGGCAGAATACCTGCAAGGGGTTGAGATAGTGATCTTCCAAATGATCTCGAATGGTGAACGAAAGGGAAGAACAAAGTGAGGAAAGATGCTGCAAGAAGATGCATAATACATTTTCAAAGCTAGATTGACTACCCAGCAATTCAATTTTTTGATTTTTCCCTTCTGTGGTTTTTTTTTCCACTGTTAACATTGCAACGCATCATCTTGAAGTATCGCTGCTAAATAGTCTAAGAATTTTTCTTTAGTCTAGTGACTTTTATAATTTGTGACGAGAATGGACAGGGATTGTGCCCAGTCATCAATAGTTCTCTGATAATCTTTGAAATGATTTCTTAGATCTAAGTAAGTCCCGTTTTGGGCAACACTTATTTTGTTATTATTAATTTATTATCTCCTTTCATAATAAAGATTGGAGATGGGTCAGCAACTGGGTTAGTTGTGGTATCACTTGAAGAAGGTTTTTCTTCAGTGACTTTTATTTATTCTTCTAAATTTTGATACGTGGCTTCTTCGGTATTTTTGTATTCATCTAATTTCCTTTCCCCCCGATTTGGTATTTTTTCATCTCGTCCTCCATTTCTATATTTGAATCATGTTTTTCAGATTTACTATCGGTATGGTGACTAACTACGCTAGTTGCACAGATTTCTGTAGGATGTTCATTTACATCACTATCATCACTTATATTGACCTCATAGCCAAAATGGGTCAATATATCTTCATGAGCAAGATACGTATTTTGTATTTGCTTCAGGATTTTATTAGGCTCATCAATTCCTAAATTTGGGTCCTTATAGATTATTCGCCAATAATCCATTATTTCTACCAGATTTCGTTATTCATCTTGGTTATATTGTTCGGTTTGAATGATAAGGATATAATCAGTACCATAGTATAGCCTTGGTACCTGATGGTCAGCTGGGTAGTCCATACCAGTTTTGTTAACTATTATGTCCTCTGATTTTTTGATCAGATTTTCAATTTTTTGTTTTATTTTTTGATTTAGATCTAGTTCTACTATTTGACCTATTTTATTTGCAGACACTTCTACTTTCTCAAGATTATGATTTATACGGTGTAAAGTTTTTTCTATATAATTTTGGTTTATTCTTTAATTTTTTTAAACCAACTACCTACCATATCACCAATATTATTTAAACTAGTACTAATATTACTTAGATTATTATCTGATTTTTTATCGATATGTAAAATATGGTTATAATTTTCTTCCAATTTTTCTAAACTTGAAGCTACACATTCAATATGTTGATTATTATTGTTTGCCATGGTAGACTGTTGATGGTACCTAAGACCTTCTATTATATTGAAGTTGCAGGTCAGGTGCCTAAAACTAAAATTCCTAAAAGACCAACAACGACAAAGTCTAAGCTTAATGGTCGAAGATGGAATATGGGCTTTGCAATAATGACTAGTATATGGGTTTTTCAAACAGCTAACAATGAAACAAGCAAAATAACCATACATAAAAATGTAAAGATTCAAATATATGAAAGCCAGAATTTATTATAATGATATTTTACAGAAGGATAAAACTTACAGATGATATAGCTAGACAAGTGGTAACCTTGCTTTGATACCAAATGCAAGGGGAGGATTTTTTTAAAATAAACCTTGGGGATATTTTTAAGTTCTTCCTTAATTTTCTTAATTAAGGCTTTGTCTTTATCATTCCACTTGAACTTTTCTTTTTTGAGTTTTTTATCAAAAGAATATATTTCCTTGATAGATCCGGATAAAATTGCTCTCATAATATAAAATTCCTATAAGACTTTGTAATTGTTTATTTTCTCTTAAATCTTCAAGAAATTTTTTAATTTTTGAAATTATATATTCCTTTAATCTTACTCCTTTATGGTCTAAGATTGTTCCCAAAAATTCAATCAATTATTTTTCTACCTCGATCTTTTTGGTTGAAAGTATAATTCCATGTTTTTGAAAATTTTCGCATATTATTTTAAGATGCTTGCTATGTTTTTCTAAGGTCATAGAGAGCACTAGAATGTCATCTATATATACTATACAAAAATCTTTAAGGTCTTTAAGGATTTCATCCATCCATCTTTGGAATATTTGTGGAGCATTACGTAGATCAAATGGCATTATTGTCCACTAGTAATGAGCTCCAGGAGCACTAAAAGCAGTCAATTGTTTTAACTCTTCTTTAAGTTGAATTTGCCAAAATCCTAACTTACAATCAAATTTACTAAAAGACTTTGCACCTTTAGTCTGGCTGACTAACACATCTTTTCGAGGAATAAAATATCCATCAAATTTGTGCTAATTATTTAACTTTTTATAGTTAATGACCATTCGAGCTTTTCCACGCCTAATCTCACTATGGTTTCTTACTATAACGGCTGGATAAGAGTGTGGACCTGTGGTTATCTCAATTAACTTCCTTTCTAGAAGCTCTTTCAGTTGAATTAAACTCATCTATATCCTGTTTAGTATAGATCATTGGTTTAACCCTAATTATAACATTAGGATCTCTTAATTTTAAACTACAACGTTGAGGACTTTGACACCATAGTTTTAGTGGGTCTTCACTAAAATTACTTTCTAAAATCTTATAAACCCAATGCAACTCATCTAGTGTAAAAATGGGTGTAAGTGCATTATCACCACGCTTGCTTGGCGCAATACCTTTCTCACACTTATATTGGTGTTGTGGGATCAAAGGGATATCAACTAACTCTTTTTCTAAGGTTAGTCCAATAGATTTTGGATAGATATGCATTGGTAATAAGTATCAATGAAATTATTTCTAAGTATTTTCAAGTAGTGCATTCCATCTATATACACTTGTAGTGGTGTCAGTATCAATAAATGCACTAAGGCTATATCGCTTATAACCTGCATAATTAAATTCTCCTAAAACATAGATATATTTTTTCTTTCTGTAGCTTGGTGAAAAAATAATTTCTTGCGACCCATATGAAGATGATAAAATCTTGTTGAATTTATCTCTTTCTCTTTTTTTTTTTTTGTCTTTCAGGTACAAAGTTCTTTGGGGTATAGGAATTTGTACGGATTTATAAGCAATAGAGTCAGAGTTTGATGCTTCTTCGGACTCTTCTTTATAAGTTTCATTAAGAGCAAGTTGTGAAATATTTTATTTGATCATCTTTATAAACCCAACTTAGGCATGTTTTTATTAATTTTGTACTTTGAGATCATTTATCTCTAAAATACATATTTTTATTTGAAACTTGCATTTCAATAGGATCTGCTATCCTTATTGATGGTTCTTCAGTTAAATTATTTATCATCCATCGTCTTTTAATTTCTAAATCTTTTCAATTAATTAATTGAGGTTTTATTGCCATGTCAAAGGCTCTTGGTTCTAAAACTTCTACAATTTGTTTGTTTAGATTCTTTGTAGAAGTTTGTGGTAACTTTGTTAATTCATGGAGGGTTTTCCAATGGATTGCCATATCATAAGAATTATTTTTCATTTCCATGTTTTGGATAAGAATTCTAATCCTTATTGAATCTTTGAGATTTGGATCATTAATCGAAATAAAATAGTTGGGTTTAATATTAAACCAAACTACTCTTGAGACCAAATTCGATTGAATTCCACTTATTATTGCTTTCAATGGATTGTTAAAGCATTTGTCTAACACTAAAACCAAGATAGGTGTGCTATTCCCTGTCTAAATAGGCCGGTAGTAGTTATTTGTATCATCTCTATATGGATATATCTTATATCTGGAAATCATTTTTTCCATCTTGCAACGTTCTTTTTATCAAAGAGTGCCAATTCTGCGGTGCCTTCTGCAGAATATTTAGTGACTGTGTTTCCACCAAATTGTTCAAATACTTTGGCTGAGTGTGGGTTGAACCTAGAAATTTTATATATTTCATATTTCCTGATTTTTCTCAATTTTTTCAATTGTTCTTCAGTAAAGATGACTTCATCACCAACTACATCTCCTACGTTGATCGAATTTCTTTTTTCTTTAAGTATTTCTGATGTATGGTGCTCTTGTAGCATAAAGATTTGGTCTAAATCTTCATCACTACTTTCTTCTTTACTTTCTATCTCATATAAGATATCTTCTGTCTCAGAGATTTCTTCTCCATACAGAACTTCTAATTCTCGTTCCTCAAGCATTTTAATCATTTTCTTAGCACTTTGTCCTTTGTTGGGGCAATTGAGTGCTATATGGCCTTCCTCATTACAAATAAATATAACATTTGCAACCTTTTTTCTTAGAGTTTGAATTTTTTCCAGTTTTCTTTTTCCATAACATATTCTTATTTTTAGAAAAAATTTTCCTTTTCTTCCTTGGTTTTCACTTAAATTTCTTTTTCTTCTGCAATTTCTTTTGTCTAGGTGAGTGGCATTCAACCTTCCAATTTTTTTGTAAAATTTTGTTGCAGCATTTTTGGGCATAAGCAGTGTTGCTTATTTGGTTTTCTACCTGGTTTTTGGCTTTAAGAGAGATACAGTGATCAACAATAATTCTAAGAACAAAGCTGCTTCTAAATCCAAAACTATCTGATTTTCCTATTGAACCTAGGAATTTTGGATACTTTTTTAGATATAATTCATCCATGAATTTGGGAGTTTATTAAAAAATTGGTTTAACCAAAAATTGTTATCTGCTGGGTTTAGCTGATAACAATATTTTTGAAATAACTTTGCATACTCTTCGAAATCACATCTATTACTTAACTCTAGTTTTGAGAGTATGTATTGTGCATCTTTGTGCAGTATTTTTCCACTTCACCGCATATATTTTCTTTGATAATTTTGGTGAATCCTATCAATAATTTTGTAAAGCTAGATTGAATACCTAGCAATTCAGTTTTTTATTTTTTCCTTTTGTAGTTTTTTCCCACTGTTTTAGCCATTGCAACACATCGCCTTGAAGTGTCGCTGCTAAATAGTCTAAGAATTTTTCTTTAGTCCATTGACTTTTATAATTTGTGACGAGAATGGATAGGGATTGTGCCCAATCATCAATAGTCCTATGATAATCTTTGAAATGAATATTTCTTAGATCTAAGTAAGTCCTGTTTTGGGCAACTCTTATTTTGTTATTTTTATCTCTTTTCATAATAAAGATTGGAGATGGGTCAACAACTGGGTTAGTTGTGGTATCACTCGAAGAAGGTTTTTCTTCAGTGACTTTTATGTATTCTGCTAAATTTTGATACGTGTCTTCTTTAGTATTTCCGTATTCATCTAATTTTCTTTTCCCTCGATTTGGCGATTTTTGCACCTCATATTCCATTTCTATATTTGAATCATGTTTTTAAGATTCACTATCGGTATCGTGACTCACCGATAAAGTAGTGGCCCTTCATAGGACAAGAAGTTTCCTCTGTTAAGAATCCTAAATAGTTAAGACTTGAGATATCACCATCTTGCGTCCTCATTCAATAATTTCCAAAAGATCTGATTATCTTGTAGTTCCATTCTTGACATATCTAATATAAATGCTAGGTAACTATTGACCTTGAATTCTCAATCTAGTCACCAATCTAAGATACAATTAGCAGCTGCCAGAATAATACTCTACTTCTGTTTCTTGCCTAAATAGAGTTTCAAAACCGTACCCTTTCCAACCCCTTGGAAGCCCTATAATCACATTTGTTTGTCTACTTTTACCTGCAAGAACCAGCCATTTAAGATTATTTGTTAACTATGTCCTACATTTTCCAGTGCATATTATTGTCTGGAGATCACGTGTCAAATTTGGTTAAAACACAAAGCCATCCCGGGCACTCGGCCTGTACAAACTACGAGTAATTGCTTTGATAACCCATGAGGTTGTGGCAAGATGTTTTAGGGTAGTAAAATTTGGTTTGATTAATGATTTCACATTTTCTGTTATAATAGACAAATGAAATGCTTGGGTCAATACTGGCATTTTAGTTGCATCATGTGTGTTAATTGGCCACATGACTTGTTTCTTTGGCGTTACTGCATTTGCAATTGTAATTTCTGTGGGGCAAATCTTTTCAGAGTCCATGTGTATTGGACTTACAGTCCATAGAAATGAGTCACAGTTCACACGTGTTGAAGTAGTTTGGATTTTTATAGCTAGCATGTGCTCTCCTTTATATTCTGAATAACATCATGGTGATGATTTTTTTTCCCGCACAATTTTCATGTAGCTTGTTTTAGGAAATAATGGTGTTAATGCTAATTCCTTATCTGATATGAAGCAAACTCCCCTACTCTGACATGTATTATAATGATCTAACAAAGGTTAGACCTGTTTTGTGGACAGGCTCACTACATGCTAGGGCTTGCATTGCTGCAGAGGCAAGAATATGCTGAAGGAGTCAAGGAATTGAAAAAAGTGTGGAGTATTTTTTTCCCCTGGCTTGTTTTATGCAGTTTTTTGTCAGTTTATGCAAATGATGCGCTTTCATTCATATAAGCAGACATGTTATAGATGCACTATATATCTATGTAAGGTATTTATATTTTAGCATTATCATTGAGTTTAAGAATGGAGCAATTAAAATATCATAACTTAAAAAGATTCCAAAATCTGAAGTAATACTATTGTGTAGAGTTGCGTATATTTAGCATCATGCACTTCCTTTTTATTTAAAATTGCGCATCTAGACATTTATTTTTCTTGACCAATATTACTTTCTATCTCTGTTCATCAACACCACCATCATCAATGCTTTGAAGGCAGTTTGCATAGACACGATAAAATAGTGGTGGCCCAGGAAAATTTGTATTGTGGTGGGCTTGAGTAAAGTGAAATGCGGTGGATTTGTGGTTTTAGGATGTGGAAGTGTGTTGGAATTTGGTTGCTTTTAAATATGATAGGTGCAAAGTTTCTGACAATTGTGATATTTGGTATTGTGATTGTACTTTGAATTAAAATTGTTTACGTGCTATTTGGCATCTGAGAAAACTTCAATCCATTGATTTAATTCAAAGTTACACAAACCAATACAAAATAAACTACATTATTGTGGGGGAGAAAGTGGAACATAGCAATTGGTGTTCACTGAATGTATTACTATTTTGGCGTAAATAGTGTCCCTTTTTGGTTAATAGCGCAAATCTCATCCTTGTGCAATTGTAATAAGCTTTTGTCCTGGCCTGCTCCTTTTCATTGTTCTCCTTCATAACTCTTACTTTGCTTTATTCTATTGCGGCCTTCCTCATTTTAGTGCCGTATGATTGTTTGTTAAATTTCTCAATCAAATCACGCAATGAGAGCTCGGAGTCATGATTCTTTTGTGGTTTTCATTATGCTAGGCCTTTTGTTTTTGGGTAGTCAATGTTATATCCGATCAAAATTGAGAGAAATAGGTGTCAGAAACCTAGTAGTATTAGGAGGATTGTGGGGGTGATGCTGGTAGCCAGGACTCTTGGGCTTATTGGGGAGTCTTACATTTTGTTATAGTGGTAATTTTTATTCTTAAAAAACATCCATTGATAAATTTAATTGAATGTTGCATAAAATGAAGCACCTAATGTGGAATTTTTTGTGGGGGAAATAGTAAATTTGAAGAAAGTCAATGGTCAAACATTTGTCATGAAGAATGGCACTCCATGGGAGATAAAAGCATTTGTGTCAAATTTGGCGTTGGTGTACCATATGGACTTGTTCTGGAGGTGCTTAATTTCTGAATGAGGTTTATACATCTTTGTCACTGATGTAGGACAGTTTTGGGTAAGTAGGAATTTTGCCGGGTAGAAATTGCCAAAATACTCTTAACGCCTAGAACTGAGTATGATGTAAACAAATCTGACAGCGACATGTTAATTTAATATTAGCATACAGTAGGAGACAAATGTAAACCTTAACTTGGTTGTTCAAAGTACTGATCTTGCTCTATTCTCCACATTTTTCATCAGATGTGGAGGATAGAGTTGGAGTCAATTAGAGATGAAGGCACTTGATAAATCTGGAATTTTGTAACTGCAAATTTTGAGTTAGTAGTTCTCATCACTTTTCAAAGCCATCCCGGAGGGGGAATGTGATGATTTGGCGGTCTTCAGAATGTTATAAAAAAGACTGTATCGCTAGCATGTGGCTGGGTATTTTGACTAATGACCCATATAGTTAACTGTAGCTTATATTGGAGGAGGATGTAGTCAGGATGTTGCAAGGTTAGGTAGTGCTCTAGGCAACCTCTGTTGATGATCTCATGATATTGTCGCTGCAACCAGTGAATTGGAGTTTAATTACTAGAGCATCCATTCTGAGATGTGTGTGCATGTGTTAATTGAACTTTTCCAAATAAAAAAGGTGGTTTTGGACTTTGTAAGAAATGCATTATATGAATAACCATTATGTGAGTGGTAGTTTCACTCTTCATGGTACTGCTGAAGCTTAGAACTGTAATTTTGATAAAAAAAAATTGCTTGGTAACTGTAACTTGGAGGATCTTAGTGGGTTTTTAATAGAAAAGAAGATGAATTGGGACAGAATTTGAAGGTACAAAAATTTAAAGTTAGTAGTCCTCTTGCTACCATTACATTGCAAAGCCTATTGTCACTACAGATTGATTCCAAATAAGAAGGCTATTTTGAGCACAATATTCTGTTCACTTGATAACAGAACTTTGAACATATTGGAAGTGAATTTTGTTTCTGAATAGATCTGGATGATATACTTTCGAATCATTACCACTAGCTGAAGTCTGGTTCAACCTAAAATTTAGGCATTGGATCTTGGGAGATGTGCCAAACCTCAAAGTTATATGGTGGAGGAGATATGGCAGGAGCTTGCAAAAGCAAAGTACCTGGAGTGGGAGCATGACTCTAGCACGCGCTCTTGGGAATTGCAAAAGTTGAAGTATGTGCTATTTCCTTATTGAGTTTTTGCTTTTGATGCCAGGCAGACCTTGAAGCCTTTGAATTTTATTTTTCTTTGGCGCTTTTTTTTGCCATTGGATTCTACATTTCTTTTAACAAAAACTGAAATCTGTGGGCCTCAGAGAAACTTGTGAAATTGCATTGAAAGAGAAACATGTGCTTGATATATCACATATGGAAGGGTTTTTAGAGGAGGCTACCAAGTCCAATTCAGAACAATTGGAGGCTCTGGGACGTGTATTCAGTAAGGCTGCAGAAGCTGACATACCAGCTGAGGTGAGTGAGTTTTTCTTTCCTGTTGAATGAGGCACATTGTGTTTTCTCGGCGTGCTGATTGAGGATAACAGGTACCGGACTATCTATGTTGTAAAATTTCACTCGATATTTTACGTGATCCTGTCATTACTCCAAGTGGGATTACATATGAGAGAGCAGCGATTGTTCACCATCTGAAAAAGGTAAATCTTGATTTGCTTTGCATAATTGAGTAAATCTTTATATTTGCTGATCCTCTACTAAATGGCAACTTAGGTGGGAAAGTTTGACCCAGTCACGCGTGAACCACTTGATTTGTCTCAACTTATACCAAATTTGGCCGTAAAAGAGGCAGTACAAGCGTTTTTGGAAAAACATGGCTGGGCATACAAGATGGATTGATAATTGGTTTATTATCGGGAGCTTAGGAAGAGTTGATGTTGATGTCATGGATAAAAGAGCCTGGCCAATTACTGTTTCTGTGGGTTGCTACAAAAATTGGCATTTTGGTGCATCAGATCATGTCTGGTATGTAATTATGTTGTTTCCCAACGGTGTTTTGCAATGCCTTTTATCAGGTTTGAGGTCCATCGGTCTTTCCCGAACTGTAAAGTGCTATAGTTTATAACTTATTTGTGCTTTGTACAGTTGCATAGTGAAAGCTTGCTTAGTGATGTGTAGTGCATGATGGGAGTATAGACAAGTAGTACCCTTCAACTATCCTTAGTATACACTGGGGCTGGTGGTCTAGTGGTATGACATGTCCGTCTTTGGGTCGTACCTTGACTCTCACGTAGTTAGCAAGCAGGGTTCGATCCACGGGGTGTTCATGTTTTTACTACTTAGGCTCTGGTGGTGTTGTGGTGACGGATTTTCAAAGGAGTCTGTAGCCATGGTTAACCGAACATTTCACATCGGGGGAGGTCCTCATGGTCACGCCTAAGGGGGTTGATCGCCCCCCTCACCCTTTATTTTTCTTGAAAAAAAAAAAACTCTTCTTATTATTATTTCTTATCCTATTGCTTCCTAAATTCATTTATTTGGATATCGTTTCATTTGATCCTGACTGAGCTTAGAGATGATTAAGGCACGACGAAAGTGTCTTTAGGCAAGTGTTCCTGTCTATGTGGTCAAAGTAACGTGGAATGCAACTGTCTTGTGAAAGATAAAGAGCTGTGTAAGAGGATTTGACTATGATACAGAAAAAATTTTTGGTACCGTATTTTCAAAATTTATTACTTCAATAGGTTTTTTTTTATAATTTTTGTGAATTATTTTACAACTAAAAAAATTATTTTTTTTTGTAGATGATTTATTATTGTAGGTGTTTTTAGTACTGTTAGGATAATTGTTTTATCACTTTTCTTTTATGCAAACAAATTATTATTATCGTGGGTGATTTATTATATTTATTGGTGTTTTTACCTCTATTATGAATGTTTGTCAAAGTACAACAATGGGTTTTTTTATTTTGATTTGTTTTCCTGTCGTGATTGAGTGATAATGGATAAGAGGCGTGTGGGATTGACGGGAGGGAGGGGGTAGGGATGGTTATATGTTTTGGAGCAAACTCCGGGCAAACACGAAGCATATGCATACAAATTAGGTCTTGGAATAAACGATAATTTTAAATCCACTTTGTCTATGAACAAGGAATTTATAAGTAATGCGATTATAAATCTCATTCACATAGTGGTAAAAATATTCATAAATCTGATTCATAGAGGTATAATACCTATTTTTTTTTTCTTTTTGGTATCATAGACAACTTCCTTTGTTAGGTGTGTGAAAAAGAGATTTCTATCTATAAATTTATCTCCAAGTTTGTGTTTCGATTGATTATATTTGATTTATGTGTATTTTCTTTTTCTTTTTTTGTTGGGCTAGTTTTTTAAATAGCATTTTGGTCTATTTATTTTGGGACCGACTAAAACATTTAGGAAATGCACTTAGGGTATATTTTTGAGATGTGATTATAGACTTGTAGGCTGATAGATCAATATGAGCTTGGATATATGCGTATTGATCAATTGTCATGTTGCTAAGGGTATGAGTAGTCGAGTTATGTAACATTCTGAATTTGATTCATGACTCGGTATTTTAATCTATTTATTGCTCCCAAATTATCATGTCAATTAAAAATTAACAACCTTTGATGACAAATTTTGTGTATTGTTTTTGGGTGATTTGAAATTGAATGATCATAATAAATTAATGCTATCAAGAGTTTTATTTATTATTTATTGAGATTATTAACAATTTAAAAAGTATGAATTAAATCAGGATGTTACGGTACAAGCCTCTTATTGTTTAAAGCAGCCGAGTCCACCACTATTTCTTTTCTTGGCTTCATCTGTCATGAAGTTGAAGCAACGTTGTCTTCAATCACATCAAAATTATAATTTAGTGTTCCCATCAGCTAGGGCACAGGGTGAAAGAGCTTAGCTGCAAATGTCCCTCACTTTGATTGGTGTTATGTGCAGTCAAGCTCTGCAATTACACATGCTACCCTACTTCTTTTGACTAATGCAATGGATTGCTATGAAAAAAAAAAAAATGGGTTGCTATGAAAACGATCGCTCAAGAGATTAAAAAAGATGACGCAAGGGTGCTTTGGATTCCCTCTTGATCTTAAGCCATACCGACACCAATTATTTTGAGGAGTACATGCATGAAGTATATTCCCTTGTCCTTTATTAATTGAAACCTAATAAATGTCGATAACTTCTTTTTTTTTCAATGATTAAGAATATTTAAGTTAACTTATGCGCATCTCGATTAATTATTTATTTAGTTCCATTAAAGATATGTCATTTATACCGGGACTAAAGTATTCATGAGGGATAAATCTTTCACTGACATCTGAATTTCTAGGGTTCAAACTTAGGGTGTCTGAGTTTATAACTCGTTCTTGTTATCACTTGAATTATCTCTTAGAGTTAGAGATCAATAACTTTTGATATAAGAGCATCTCCAACTTTTACATTTTTTAAGACCCAAATGTAATTTTGGGTAAAAATAGTTCAAAAACTTTCTTTAATTTTATATTCAAATTCATAACAAATTAAAAAAATTCAATTTTTTTACTCAAATAAAAAAGGCTCGAACTTTTACTCAAATCATCAATGGCCAAATTTTATTTCTTTTAAAGATTCAAGAGTTATATTTCACCCTACTTCAAATTTGAATTTTGAATCAAATTTTTTTGGTTTCAATGGTGAAGAGTGTTTAGACTAGTTTATATGTATCTCAATTAATTTCCTCACCAATTCAATCAAAGACAAACTATTCATACCAAAATTAATATATTTATTAAAAATAAATCTTTTATCACTTGATCCTAAATAATTAATAAGATTCAAATTAAAATGACTGAATTTACACCTCTAACGCATAAAAGCAATCCTACCGAGCTACATATCTTGTCAAATCAAGCACAATTAAAGTATTATTAACACAGAAAGGGCAACAATTTGAATTTCACTATTTCAATCAATGATGTTTTTACTTTCTACACCCACCCACTTCTTTTGCCTATTTTATTTAGCTTGTGTTGACCGTTTCTCAGTGGGGTTAAATTAAATAACGGTGCCGGGAAATTATACTTTCTATTTTTTATTAATTAAAATAAGATATGCATAATTTTTTTATAGTTTATTGTTTTTACAAGATCAATAGAAAATAATCTATTGCTTGCAATAATTAGTATTACGTTGCTACACGTTTTAGAGTAGGTAATTATTTAGTCCAGGAACAAGCAAATATTCAGTACCGTATTATTATTTATTATTTTTATTGTAATAATTATTTTTATTATTTTTGTTATATTTGTTATCGATCTTACTTTGTAAAAATAGTTATCATAATAATTGTAAAAATACATACAAAAGTAATAAAAATACCATGAAAAATGATAAATTACCCACAAAAATTATAATTTTTTTTTGTTGTAAAATGACCTACAAAAATTATAAAAAATATCTATTAAAATAATAAAATTTAAAGATAGGGCCAATTTTTTTTTTCTGGTACCGTCGTTAAGTACTCTCATATATATATATATAT
>CM042187.1:5014278-5033003 GCA_023539305.1 Ilex asprella | reverse complement strand
AAAAGGACATTCTTAAAAGGATCTGCATTGTCATTGACCATTGAATTTATCAGGTCTTCGATCTTGTCCGTTGAATGATCATACATTGATATTGGGTCGCGCTCGGAATCTGACTCAGTCTCCGGCGTGCTAACCTCATCGCCGTTTTCGAGAAAGCCGTGGACAAGGTCGGTGAGAGAAGGCGAAACGACGTCGTCATCAGCTTCGGCGCTGTGTTCACTTCCGCTGCTGACACCGACAATCCGAGCCTTGACTTTATCGTCGAGCGGGCCAGTGACTCGTTTCGGCCTCGCAAAGCAAGCCATTCGAACGTAGTACAGAAGAAATGTTTTTTTTTTTTTTTAATTTGTTTGTTTGTTTGTTTCAAACAAGTTGATGAATCAATAAAGCTGTGTATTTATAACAAGTATACATAGGAAGAGGAAGAGGAAGAGGAAGAGTGAAGGAGGAGGAATAAAAAAAGGCAGGCGAGTCCGAGTGTTTTAGAAATGCAGTAGTGCTGAGGAATTTACAAGGGAATATTCGGGGAAACTGTTTTAATATTTCATAGATAAATGATGGGGTTTTTATCATGTTTTTGCTTTGCTTTGCTTTTGGTTGGTTTGTTAAGAAAGACTTTTGGGAGAGGATATACGGTGGTGTAATCCCAGTGTAACATAAAATAGAAGGGCATATCCTCCGGGAGTAGGAGTTTATTCCTCGTAGTAAGTAGTACATGGGGTTTGTGAAAGTGGACTCATATTATTAAGCCACGTTGTATACTACTTATAAGTGTCTGACGCGTGGGCCACGCGATTGTCCGGTTGTACCAAGTGTTATTCGAAGGCTAAACCATCTTTAACTCATTCTCTATTTTTTTTTAATTATTTTAGTTAGTCAAACACAAAATTTATTTTCAACCCATTCTTTATCTCATTCTCTCTCTCTAAATATATGTTGAATTCTTTTTAAATTATTGAAATTTAATAAAAATTTGGTGAAGTAGTAAACTGAAATAAAAAGTATAATTAGAATAAATTTGTAAAAATAATTAGATAAAATAAAAAATTTAATATTCAAATATTTTTTTGACTAATTATTTTGAAGAGCTGATGAATTAGAGATCATCTTAACACATATGGTGGTTAGTGGTGGTCTTTGGACTAAACACCCTAGAGATTTTTGAGGATAGGATTTGCCTCTTCAGTAATGCCAAGGGGCGACAGACTACCTACTGTAGTTGTACTGTTCAAATATTTGATTTGAAAGGAATTTAATGCTATGAATTACTACAATAAAGGAGTCCGCTACAATACAACCATGCATCTTTTCGACATTATATCGAAAAGAGTGATATTATTTGGACCTAAAATATTGATTTAATTTGTCGTCATAATTGTGTGATTACAGTAAAATTATTAGATCAATATCAAATTTTAATGTTTGATGATCCTTACAACCAATTCAGAGGTCATAATAAATTAGATCAGTAAATTAGATCCCAATAACATTTCTCTATCGAAAAACTGTTAGCCACATAAGAGAGTAAATTTTGTAACGTATAAAAAAAAAAGGTAAGACTACTAGTTTCATCAGTTATTTTATGCATTGTCTTTATATAAAAATAAGGGTGTCTATAGGCCGGACAAGACCCGAATTTTTTTTTTGAGTTGGGCTTGGGCACAGTAGGCCCAATCTCTTATCCAGGTGAATTGTCAAGTAGATCGGGCTTCAAATAGGAGAAGATTACCCACGAGTCTATTAGACGAGGCAGATGAGCTTGTTCGTAGACTTTTTTATACATAGTTTCATTTAAAAATAGGGTAATTTAGAAGTCGGTAAAAAAATATAGACTTATTTGAGCAAAATTACATTAAATAAACTTATTTGGCTCTAAGTGCATTTTTTTATAAAAAAAAAATCTAAAAGCTCATTTATTGCTCCATTACTCTCTCTCTCCCTTTCTTTCTCTATTACTCTCTCTTCCCTGTTTTCTCTCTATCTATTTATCTCACATTGATAATTTTTTAAAAATATAAAAAAAATTGATTTAATTTTTTCATCTCTTTCTCATATTTTTTCTCTCTCTTTCTCTCTCACTCCCTCTTCTCTTATTTCCTTGTTCTCTCTTTCCTTATATCAACATTATAACTATGACGCCTAAAATCCAGGGGTTCGTAGATTACCCATCTACCAACAGAATACCTGTGGATATCATGTAACTAGATGTCACACCGTTATGTCCCATTTATCAGGATCCATAATTTAACAAAATTCGGACAGAGTCTCTTTTGTATAGAGAGCTCTATCAAAAAACACAACCTATGCATCATACAATCACAAGACCCATCCGAGGTCCAATATTCAACATTGAGCACATCGCATCCATTTATTCATACTCATATAAAAATATGCAAGGTTATATTAAAAATAGTCCAGAAATATGTAGTTTTGAGAAAGCCTACCTAAACTCATATCGATTTCATGCATCATGAAATTTACATTCAAAACAGTCCATGTGAGTCCCATTATGATTATTTCCAAATATTTACATGCTCAAAATCATAATTTTTACAATGATTTTACAAGAACTCAAAATAAAGCCACATCTCGACTTTTCTTCCTCCCTAAGTGCCAGAGTAAGTGCCGTCCATCGGCGTATATCCCGCACCTAAAATATTTTTCCGTATAGGGTGAGCAATGCTCAATAGAGTATCTCCTACAAAAGCTACTCCCCACCCTAGGGTATATGCAATGTTTACATACAACATTCATACATAATAACATTCCAATCAATAATGCACAACTCTATGTTAAAATTTCACCATGTCATGCTACGACATGAGATGAGACTCACTCATGTACTTTAACCCGAGTCCTCACCAACCCCCATAATACTATGCAATGCACTTGTGCAATGAAACCGTCAATTGACAAAAAATTCATCCAATGATCGTTTGAAATAAAAATCACGTGTTTATAAAATCATATCATTGTTAGATGATACTCATTGAATGAGTATTTTTATAAATCAAAATCTTGTGTCTTGTTGGATGTTACCATATCATGCCCAGAACGAGTAATTTCACCGAAGATCCAAAGAGGAGAGTTGAGAAAATCAAGATTTTTGGGCTTGAGTTGGTGTTCTTGAAGTTCTACACTTCATCTTACGTTCCAAGATGTAGGGTTCTTCCTACTTTAGATTTATTCCTCTCTTTGGTGTTGATAGATAAAGGGTTTAATATTGAATTTGACCTAAGACATATCTATGATTATGAAAATGAGAAAGTTAGTATTGAAATGATTGATGTTGAATTCTAACTTGAATTTGATGTAGGGAAGTTGCTTGTATGTTTCTTATAACTTGGTGATATTTTGGGGCATGATATGTGTTGAACATGGTTGATGCCTTGAAGGTGTTTGATAAAATATCTCGAGTGATTGAAATTGTTGTTTTGATAACATGCTTGAGTTATGTGATAACATGTGGAAATTATATATTTATGATATAATTTATCATAAAAATTGGATGGTTATAAGTTAAATTAGTCCATATGACATTCATCACATATGAGACATGATATTGTTGTTGCAATGATGCATCACATTGCATATGCACAGAAACATAGCATCATATGTGTATGTGTGCATGGTGGTCGTCAACACCACACTTGATGATTGACGGATGACTTGGAATAGTTGGGTCGAAGGCCTAGCTGAGCCGCATGGTTGCATGCTAAATTGGGCCGGGGTAGCAAGAAGGGACTAGAAAATCCCTCGGGCGCAAGAGCCTGTAGTTGGGGTACGCACTCCCTCGATTCGGTCCATAAAGTGTGTAGGTGTACGCAGAACTTTCAGTGGAAGTCCCTAAAATTCGTGTAGGTTTGGTGACCTTTGATGGAAGTCTATGAATATCCACCTCAACAAAGACCCTAGATTGGTAATCGTCATTTGATGTAAACACAGATTCATACACATTGGCACTTGCATGCGTTGAGGAGCCGGGAAGGGCTCGGGTTAGGTTGCATGAGTGAGTCTCATCTCATTCCATGACATGTCGTCATAAATTCTATCATGGAGTTGCATATTCTTGATTGAAATTATTATGAATGGTTATGTGTTGTATGTGAACATTGCATATACATCTAGGGGAGTAGCCTCTGTAAGAGAAAAATACTCTATTGAGCGTGACTCACCTTATATGAAAAATATTTCAGGTGCGGGATACATGCCAATGGGCGGATATCATATCGAGCCTCAAGGATGAAGAGAGACCGACTTGTGGCCTTTGAACCATTTTGTAAAACATTCGTGAAAAATTATGTTTTGAGCATGTAAATTCATGTAAATGATTGAAATAAAACTTATATCAACTATGTTTGATGTACAAATGTATGTTGTGTAAGTTTTGAATGAATTTGGGATGGTTTGAAATGGAGTTGAAATGGAAAATAGATGAAATAAGCAAAACTGGGCAGAGAGTACCGGTACTGTGTACCGGTATGCTGCTGCCTAGTGGGCAAACCGTACCGATACGCAGTACTGGTACACTCTTCAAAAATCTTAAATTTTAAAACTGCTTTGCATGTTTTCAACCTATGTTTTCCTTCCCTCCAATGATGTAAATGAAGTATAAATCATGATATATTGGGTTTTAGTTGGATCCAATGAATAACTGAACTCGGAATACGATTGTGGGTTATGATCCCGGTTAGGGGATGCTATCACGTGGTGTTGGGTTATGCGGCATTCACGGATATTTTCACGGGTCGATGGGTTATCAACGGTTAATAAAGGACCCCGAATTTTGGGTTGTCACAACTTACCTTTTTTCTGATGGCAGGGATCAATAGTCAATTTAGTGATTGCACTCCTAATATCTTTAATAACCTGAGTAGTTTGTCTGTTGTAATTTTCCTGTTGTCTATTGTAATTTTCGTGCTTATTGTTAAAGTTTGTTTGACTCTGCATGAACTGTGTCAATACTTCCTCAATATTCCTCTTAGGGGGGTGGGACATAGGGTGCAACATTGGAGGAATTTTGTTGAGGTAGCTGAGATGCATGGTTTTCATTCCTCCAACTAAAATTTGGATGGTTCTTTTCACCCCGGATTGTATGGATTTGAATAAGGATTATTATAAAGTTTTAAAAAAGTGTTTGCAGCATTTTCTTGATCATGCAATTTTTTTTTTAAACTGGTAATGTTGGACATTCCTTCATAGGGTGTCCAAGGATCTCACAAAAACTACACACTTTCTCAACAGGTATTGTGTCAACCTCATTAACTATTTTGTATTCCATAGCTTCTACCCTTCTAGCTAAGGTGACAGTTCTAGCTCCTAGGTTATCTTCTTCCTTCAGCTAGTATTTACTCTCACTTGTTGATGATGATTGTGTAGTTTTACCTTTAGGAGGTTCTTGGGATGTGGTATCCTAAGATTGTGTACTTTCAGCTAACTAATTTAAATAGTCAAAGGCCTCTTCTAGTTCCTTTTTCAGGAAGTCACTATTATGCATCATCTCAACAAATTGACACATTTGTGAGCTTAAACCCTCATAAAAGAAACTTATCACCTTCCAGCTCTCATAACCGTGATGTGAACAAGATGTAAGAATATCTTTAAATCTATCCCAACTATAATAAAAAAAAATTTACTCTTTTTTAGAAAAAATAATTATTTGCCTTTTTAAAGAAATTGTGCAATGTGTGGGAAAAAAACTTTTTAAGAAATTATTTTTGTATCTCTGACCATGTGCCTATAGACCTAGATCTAAGTGAATGAAACTAAGTTTTAGCTTTTTCCTTTTATGAAAAAGGAAAGAGTTTCAACCTAATCGTATTTACAGACACAGTCTGATCATGAAATGTGGCACATACCTCTTCAAAGTCTCTAATGTGTTGATAAGGGTTTTCTGACTCTATGTCATGAAATTTTGGGAGTAATGCAATCATGTCAGGTTTAATGAAAAAACAATGCATGATGGTGTAGTGTGCCATGCAGGTTGTAGATAGTCATGCATAGTCCTACCTTGATTAGCATTTAAATTACCCACGTCGTTCTCATCATAATTATTTACTCTATTAATATGATCCTCATGTTCAGGAAATTCATTGTGCCTATTATTGTTAGGATTAGCAGCCATTGTGTGCAAAGAATGATTTGAATCAGATGAACCAAATAGATTTCCAAACAGAATATCTAAATCTTATATTATTAAACAACCACTTAAGTTACGAAGCCAAGAACTCTTAAAACAACTAAACAACTAAATAAAATAGAAGTCTAAATTGAAGAACAAAAAGAAAATAAATTGTAATAAAAAAAAATTGGAATGAAGTTACCGGATCTCTGATGAATCATAAATACTGAAAACCTCAAAAGATGTGATGGCTCCATGTCTTTCAACTCCCCGACAATAGCGCCAAAAAACTTGTTTCAACTTTAATATTGTAAACTCAAGCGCAAGTTGAGCAAAGTAGTATATTTCTCGGAAGATCGAGGTCGAATCCTCAAAGAATTGTAGCAAGAGAGCAATCACACGAATACTAAAACAAACTTAAAAGTCAATGATTTGATTAAAGAATTGTTGAGTGGAAAAAATTGATTTAAATATTTGAAACAATAATAATAATAATAGAGCATCAGTTTCTCCCTCTCAATTCTGTACAATAATGATTAAAGACTCAAGTATTAACTTGAGACAAAAATCAGATGTTGGTTGATTCAAGTAACAAATCAAGTAAGAAAACCAAAAGTTATAATTAAAAGATTATTCAAGAACCTGAATATTCATCCAATTATATTATTTTATGAAATAATGATAATTACCTCTAGTGTGGAATAACCAATTATTTACTCACAGAAAAATTCAAGCAATCGATATACATGGCACAACGACTCAAGAATTTTTACAGAACAAAAACTTTGCTAAAAGATTAGAAGTTGAATTAATAAAACTTCATAAATCATTAAGCACAAAATCAATAACAATATCGTACTTCATTGAGAGGTTCTCCCCTAGCCCTAGCTAAACCTTTTAGCCAGACATAATTAACAAAAACTAAAACTAAAATTAAAGAAATCTTCAGAAAAAGCTTGATAGCTTTACAATGTATTCAACTCCTATTTATAACACTCTTCTTGGAAAAGATTGAATTACATTAAAATTTCAAATCTAGCGTCGGTAGACCAATACACGCGTCCGGACGTGCATTCTTCAATCGTACGGACACAACTTCCAGTATACTTCTCTCTCTGCGTTCATCTTTCTGCCTCTCGCGTTCGGATGTGTATTCCAGTGTGCTCCTTCCTAGTTGTGCTTTCTTCCTTGCTCTGATTCTTTCATTCTTGCACCTTTTTCCTGCAAAATAATACAACTTCACTTCTATTAGCATAGCATCAGTTCTTAAATAATCTACCATATTTATCACACTTTTCATGACTAAATAGTTAATCTTTCCCAATAATAAAGGTAAATATTGGACCTTAATCAAAGACATCATCCACCCATTTAAATTCTAGGATGTGATTTTTTTTAATATTTAATTTTCACCATACAAATAGCATCGTCTCCCTATTCATCGAGCTTATTGACTCAATACGAATATTACTTTTTGATGAATTAAAGTGATAAATATTATATGCACGTGGTAATTAAATATTTAAGAATTAAGAGCATAAACAATTATAATAATCATGAGTTATTTATTATCTTATTAAATCAGTAAAAGATAATAACCTCAACATGAATTTGTTCAATACACAAAGTGTACTAGCGCAATAATCTGAGACATCAAACAATCTCCTATAGTCAAGACAGAATATGTCAGAATACTACATTACAATCATACCGATGACGTGTCTAATTCCATTTATGATTGTGAACATATACTCATATTATACAAGGATTCGATAATCTGGTCTTCTGTGCATATGCCGAACTTTACACACCATATTATCTACAATGTAAAATATAAGACACACATGCATATCATATATAAAATATAATACAAATATTTTGCCCATATAGATTTTCAATAAAATGGAAAGAACAAATTTTTATTAATTAATAAAACGAGTTTCACTACAAAAAAATAAACTTTTAGTATACTTCCCTATCAATGATAAATGAACTACACAAGGATGTATTGAGAAAAAGCCCATTTTGATTATTTTTTCAAAGTATCATTGACAAAAAAGTAAACAAGACATGTTGTAGAAAGAGTGATAGTAACATTCAGGATGTGATATTGTGCTTTGATATTAATACATACAAGTTACATATTGGTGGGGAGGAAATTAAATCGCGAATAAGTGACATCAAAATAATCTTTGGGATTGAAGATGGTTGCGATCCAATGGATTCATCAACTCATGGAAAAAAAAATACAAAATTTGTTAAACAAAGATTCAAGAAGGATAGTAGGTTGACTTTAATTTTCATAAAAAGTAAACTAGTTGAAACAACAAATAGAACAATTAAAAATGACATTGCAAGTTTGCTATGCCTATTCTCAATGGTTATTCTCTTTTTAACACACACTGGGACATCTCTAAGATGAAGCAATGTTTCGCATATTGAGGATTTGGATGCAATGAAAAAATATGATTGGTCAAGTGCTATCCATGAAACTTTTATTTTTTAACTTTAGAGAAGGAATAGCACCTTAACAGTGGTTACAGGATGCGTAATGTTGTTACTGGTAATTTTTTAATAGCCCCATAACATTTTCAATTTTTTTCCCTTTAATTTAATAAATAAAAGTAATGTGTTTGTTTATAATGAATTTATGTGTGTGTGTAGTATTGAGTTTGTGAACACACAACAATTATCAAAATTGAGAGCCCCAAAGATTGTGAAATGGAATTTATCGAGTCTTTAGAGAGCTATGAAACAGAATATACTTGGAAAGTTGAAGTCAAAACATGTAAGTAGCTTAGCTGTAACGAATTTTGTTTAATATGTCCATGTTACTGAATTTTTAAATGTTTTATTTTAGCTATGTTTTTCAATACTTGAAACATAACACTGTATTGCTACACTTTTATGTTACACTTCTATATTACACTTAGTTATTCAAAAAGGTTTTAATGCATCAAATTATCGATATTTTAAATGTTTCAAAAGGTGTTGAGGCATAGATTGAAGAGAACAACGGAGGAGAATTTTTTTTATCAGATATAAGTGAAGCAAACAACAAGAAGAGGACCAATCTGAATTAGTGGAAAAGACCAAAAGTGGTAAAGTAAAAAAATCACAAGGTGAGATGGATGAAGAAGGATATGAGAACGCAGAGCATAATACATTTTTTGACTATGACGATGACATTATGGATGTAATTGGTGATGATGGTAAGGAGAATGTGTCATTTGACTCTCTTATTATTAAGGCTGCTATTAATAAAACAGCGGACGATCATGAAAAATACAATGATGATCCGAAACAAGTTTCTGAAAAATATGGCACTAGGAAAAATATTGATGTTGTACTATGAGATGACTGTGATGTAAAAAAAGAAGAAGACACAAACAGACAAACGGTTCATTTATAAGGGTTGTGGTTGAAATTTTTTCATTTATTTATAGTTTTATAAAATTAACACCATACGGACAACATATGTTATAAAATTAACATTAAAATTCATGAATTTAATATTCAATTTCATCAAATTATCATCAAATTTAGTATCAATTTTATTTATTATAATCCAATTTCATCAAATTAACACCAAATTGTCCATTAATTTTATCAAATTAACATTAAATTTCATCATATTGAGATTCAACTCATCAAAGAAATACCAAATTAATATTCAATTTTATCACATTAAAATTCAATTTCATCAAATAAATATCATATTTATCTTCAATTTTACTTATTAGGATTCAATTTTATTAAATTAAAACAAAATTGGCCATCAATTTTCTAAAATTAAAATTAAAGTTCATGAATGTAACATTTAATTTCATCCAATTGAGATCCAATTCATTAAATTAACACTAAATTAATTGATTAAGTTTATCAAGGTAACATTGAAATTCATTAATTGAATTCTTAATTTCAACCAAAGTTACATCCAATTCATTACATCAACACTAAATCAGCATTCGATTGCATCAATTCAAAAATTAATTTCCGCAAATTAACATCAAATTCACATTCAATTTTATTTATTAAAAATTATTTCATCAAATTAACACCAAATTGACCATCAATTTTATCAAATTAGCAAACTATGTTACCCTTGATATTCCCAAGCACGGGATCAGGTGTTCAATTCCAACAAAAAATTTGAATGTAAATTTGAGAGAATTGAATGTTAAATTGATTAATTTTCAGTTAATTTAATGAATTAAATGTTAACTAGGTAAAAATGAATTTTAATTGGATAAATATGAATTTAGGTATTAATACTATGTCAATTTTATTTTAATTAATTAAATGTTAATTGGATGAAAGTGAATGTTGATTTTTTGTTAATTATATAAATTAAATATTAATTGGATGAAATTTAATATGAATTTGATGAGCCAAATACTAATTTGATGAATTTAGGTATTAATACTATGTCAATTTAAAGATTTTAATGTTTATGAATTGAATATTAGTTGGGTTATTTTTTATGATAATTGGATGTTAATTTAGTGAATTTGAATATACATTGAATGAAATTAAATATTAATTTATTAATTATTTGATAAATTGAATGTTAACTAAATGAAATTGAATATTAATTTGGATATGAATTTGATGTCAATTAGTTGAGTTTAAATATTAATTAGATTAAAATTGGTTGTTAATTTGATGAATTGAATGTTAATTTAATAAATTCGAATGTTAATATGTTGTTAGTTTGATAAATTGAATGTTAATTAAAATTAAATATTAATTTGAGAATCTGAATGTCATTTTGGTATTAGTTTGATGAATTGATTATTGATTTGCATGAAATTGAATGTTAATATTGATGTTAATGGGATGAATTTGAATAAGAATTGGATAAATTGAATGTTAATTTAATGAATTGAATATTAATTTGGTAAAATTAAATGCTAATTTTGATATTAATTTGATGAATTTGATGTTAATTAATTAAATTTGAATATCAATTATATTAAAATTTATTGTTAAATTTATATAATTTGATAAATTGAATGCTTATTTAATGAATTTGAACGTTAGTTCGATAAACTAACTGTTAATTGAATATTAATTTGAGAAATTAAATATCAATTTGGTATTAGTTTGATGAAATTAATATTGATTTGCATGAATTGAATGTTAATATTTATATTAATTTGATGAATTCAACTATTTGAATTTTAATGTTAATTTGACGAATTGAAGGTTAATTTTGTGTTAATATGATGTATTGAATGTTAACTGAATGAAATTGAAAGTTAATTTGAAGAATTTGAATGTTATTTTATTTTTTGTTTGATAAATTGAATGTTAATTAGTTGAAATTAAATATTAATTGGATTAGCTGAATGCTAAGTGGATTAATTTAGATGTCAATTGAATGTCAATTTGATAAATTAAATGTTAATTGGATGACATTAAATGTTACTTTAGTATTAATTTGATGTATTGAATATTTATTTGATGATTTTGAATATTAATTTAATGAGTTGATTGTTACTTAGATGAATTTGAATATAAATTGGATGAATTGAATGTTAATTTAACGAATTGAATATTAATTGGATGAAAATGAATGTTAATTTGGATGTTATTTCCCTTTGATTAATCAGGTGAATTTGAATGTCAATTTGTTGAATTGAATGTTACTTTTGTGTTAATTTGATTAATTGAATGTTAATTTGATAAATTGAATGTCAATTGGATGAATTGAATGGTATTTAAATGAATTTGGATGTTAATTTAATGTTAATTTAAAAAATTGAATATTAATTAGATGAAATTGTATGATACTTTACTGAAATTTGATGAATTGAACGTTTATTGGATGATATTGGATGTTGAGTTGAGAAATTGAATGCTATTCGGATGAATTTGAACATTTTTTGTACGCATCAAGAATGTCATTTCAAACTTTTAAAAGAAAACCAGTTTAGGAAGTTATTGGCTACCTCATTGGGAAGCTCAAAACATAAAATCAAATATTATCTTCGGTCCCATTTGCAAGGCAAACTCATCTATAGAATTTTAGTATGGTAGCGACGAAAAATAAAATGTTCGTAAAACAGTTTCTTCAAACTTGTCATTCAACAATGAACCTGACTAAAAACTAATATCATCCGACAAACTTGGACTTGCTTTGGTGATAATGTTGAATCTGACATCCTATTTGCAATGCATTTTTTCACTAATAAATAAAAGCAATACTGCGGAAAGTGAAACCAAATGTAACCCCATCCTGCCACATAAATTCAAATGATTTTTTTTTAAAAAAATAATTGTATTAAATTTTGTATTTGGAACACTATTAATTTGGTAGTATGCTTGTGATCTCTGTCAATGTGTCACTGCATATTCTGGTTCTCAGGTCCAACACTGTTACTATTACAATTCAAAAGTTTTTTCTACCAGTTGTAATTAATTCTCATCAAAAGAACACACACACACGCAGCAAAAGCTGAAATATTTATCAAGAAGCACCAAAAAATATGTCTACGAAGATAATGGATGCACCAGTAAAGAATTTCAACAAGTTCTATCAAAAATTTCTGCTGATTGATAAAAAAAAAGAAGAAGCACATATTGTAGTTATAAATTATTTTCATAGAAGCCTAACCAAATAAAACTTTGATAAGTTGAAATATAAAGAAGAAAGACCACCGCCAAAGGAAAACAAAAAGAACCAGACTTGACAACATCATCCCTTTATAGATCCACGCAAGTCAGGGAACTGCAGTGAATCCCCAGGAGCCGGTACATCATCCTTTTTTTGATCAGCAGGAGCAGGCACAGGCACATCCTTACCCTCGTCCCCCACTGATATCCCACGATTCGGATATTGTTCGCCATTTTCACGTCCATCCCGTCGCAAATGATATGGTATACGACGCCTTCCATAACATTTACCTTCTGCTGGTTTCAGGAATTCATCAATGCTCATTGACTGGTAAAACGAAACCAAAATGTTAGATCAAATTACCTATATTCCACAAATATTTTGTTTGATTATTAATACACGCGGAGGGCAGATCATAGAACAATGGACCGTAAACTAAGACATTATTAACCTTTATATGCAAGATGAGATTACAGCACTTAAAAAGTTAATTCGGTGTAATATTTTAGAATGGACTATAATGTTTTGAGTTGTAAATTAAAATCCCATTGATTATAACTAAGACCTTCAAAAGCTTGCAACTTCCACCTTTAAATAGCTTAATTTTTGTTATGGTATCGACGTTGGTAGAAATAGGATGTATTGTCCTCAAGGTTCAAGGTTAATGCATAAACAAATCCATAAACTAAACATGTGTAGTTAAATATGTATATAATCTAAAACAATCTTTGAACTTGATCACGGCAGTAACATTACCAAAACCAAACATAGAGCTCATAGAGCTAAAGTCAAAAATGCATGCTGAGAAATCATAATTCTTATCCTCTGGTTACAATGAGACCGTTACCTTCCGACCTTTCCCATCCTTGTCATGGCTCTCTTTCTTCTTAAGCTTATCTTTCTCAGAATTCTAAAGAGACAACAAAATAAATACTTCAATGACAGATGATGGATCAATGAAGCCAGTGGAACATGGAAAGGAAGAAGAAAGGGAGGAAAATATCAAAAGAGGGGAAAGACTCACCAGCTTAATAAAAATTTCATTTTCTTTCTTTTTCCCAACAAGTTGCATCAATTCGAAATCCTTGTCAAGTGTTACTTTCCTCTCTCCCGTCTTTAAAGCTTCCAAAGCCTTCCTCTTCGCAAGAAGCTGCTTTTGATACTCTTTAAGAGTCATTTTCTGTCCAAGTGACATCAAGGAAACATGTTAATGGCAGTTTTCAAGTAAACTTTACTTCGAAAATATGTTATTGAAAACATTATGCGCCAAACGTTTGCTATGGACCAAAAACCATTACATTTCTCTCTTCAATTTTCTGTTTAGCCTTATCTTCTGAGTCATTTTGGGCAGCATCTTGGCGATGTTTGTCCTTTTTACCCTTTTTGTGCTCTGCATCTTTGGAAACTTCAGAAGTCACAGAAATAATCCTGTGTCAAAAATACAGAATAAGATATTAGGCAAATGCAAATTTGTGAATCACTAATATGCTAGAAACTCAGCTGAAAGTATGACCAAGTAAAAATATCTTGGTATGCTAATTAGTGTGCACATGACTTAAAGAAAGCAACACACAATAAATAAAAGAGGATATTTTACCCTTTGTGATCAATACATAATAAGACATTTGACCAAGATAATGATGAATTCGTAGCAGACAGTATTGTTTCTTTTTAAAATTAGCATCTGTTATTCTTTTCCTTTTTCTTCTTAAAAGAGATAACCAGAAACCTAGAAAATCCAGAGCATCTAGTCCTGAACATGATCGGAAATTAAAACAATTGACTTACCTAGATCACAAATATAGAAGACATCACCTTGAAAGTAAAGGGGGAAGAAAAACCATTCCCACCATCACGAGTTCTATGCCTCAATATATAAATAAACATAGAAAAAATTGGTGACACCTATTGCTGCTACAATGACCTGGAATATCATACTGAAACAAAATGACAAGGCACATATATAGAACCAATGTGTTTCTGTCAAAAGAAAAAAAAACTAAGAAACAATTTGCACCAAAAATAGTAACTACAGAAATACCATTTTTACAACAATTCCTCCTATACAAACAGAAGATAAATGGATAAAAAAATTGAAAGAAACAGGCCTTTGGTACCGTTATGGCTGTCATAGCTCTAAAACTAACATTTTCATGCTAATACAGGTAAGAGCCTGCATAACCAAGCTTGCACCTTTAATTATGGATTTGGTGATTTTTCCTTTCATTTTTTGGTATTCTCTAAATTGCTATAAATTATTTTGAACTCTGATGACCTTGATTAGTTTTACCAAACATAAGGATGGGCAAAGAGGAGGACTCCACTATTAGTTAACCACATACATCATAAATCGAAGCCATTGACCAAAAAGAAAGAGAAGCATTCAACAAGTAAACCACCACAGTATCAAACAATAAACAGTCTTCAATGGAACAACTTACTCTTCAGTCCCATTGCTATTGTTGTCCTCATTGACTTCATGCTCTCCAGTATTACGAAGGACCTCCTTCAACTTGGAACTTTCAATCCCTTCACCCCTCCCATTATCCCTCTCGTCATGTTCTCCAGAAAGGAGCCCTTCTTGTGTTATGGATCCTCTATGACCCCCAATATTCTCTCTTTTCTGTCCATTGGAATTCCAATTTCCATTCCCAGACTGCATCTCTCCATTGATATTCGAATTTCCATTGGGACTCTCAGGCATTTCCCCCTGATTATCACCAAGCCAATTCCCTTCATTAAACCGGTCTCTTCGACGCCTACGCCTCTGAACTTGCCAATTATCATCAAATGTACTGCCAGCAAAATTGTCACTATTTTTATGCTGATAACCATCAGAGTGATTCTCCTCAGAACCATTAGCTTGCCCACCATGCTGAGCCCCACTTGCCAGTTTAACCTGCCGGTAACCATCAGCCCCTCCATTATCATGCGGATGGCCATTAGATTGTCCATTATACCGCTGATGACCATTTATACCTCTGTAATTCTGTTGATAACCTTTTGGCTGGCCATTCTCAAACCGCTCCATGTCATTCCGATGGTACCTTCCTGATTCATGGCCCTGACCACCTCTTTGTCTTCCTCCCCCTCTACCAGCTCTCACTGGAAACAAATTAAGTAAACAAAGGTATCACCAAACAGTGAGTAAAGGTACTCGGGGAAAATACACAAAATTCAATACAATGAATCCAAACTCTGATTCACATGATTATTGAGAAAAATAGTAGATAAGAAGCAAGAAGTTATCAACCCCACACAAAAATAGCAGAACAAGGGGAGATGCAACCGCTAACTGTGACAATCAAAACATCTTCAAAGGAACTGTACAAAGAAATAAACAAAAAGACTCCCAACTTTATTATTACTTTAGGATGCTGAAGAATGGGCATATGCATCTGTACTCTCTAGACGCAGAGACTAAAAAGTAAAGAGAAAGGCATTAGCCTATAATTTTGCAGCCGCCTATTCACCATTTGAAGGAAAACTCTTCCATCCATCCTAGACTCTTAACACTAATCATTTTTGAGAAATTAAACCACAATACTCTTCGAAAGTCCTAACAAAACAATCAAAAACAACCAAAAATAGATTTTTTTCTCTTCGCATACAATCAAAGAATCAAGCAAATAAAAGAATATTCACAAATTGTATCGTCTAAATTTATCGGAATTAATATAGAAGTATCTTTTACTCCCTTCCCACTTTTTTTTTGGCGTACAGTAAAATTATTCATAAAACAATACTAGAAATTGTTCTTTTTTATTTTCCCGGTATTCTTGGCAAACAAATTCAGTAACATTCAAGGTTGTGCCTTGTTTATCTTTTGTTCGGTTATCTTGGCAAAATTGACGATAATTTATTCCCATTATCCCCGAACTCAAAAGCCCTTATCCATATATAGAGTAAGAAGTCGCTAAGAACATAAAACTAATCTAATTCAATACTTAGATGAAAAAAAAATGCATGTATGCATAAATATTTACATGTAAAGATATAGAAAGAACAAAACAAAATCCATTATATACCATATTCAGAATGGGGGACAGTGACAGACTTCTGCGGTTGCTCCTCCATCTTGTTCTGCTGCTTCTCAGCCGTAGACGGCCGCGAAGTAGCCTCAACCTTGGCGGCGACGCGAGCGAGAAGCTTCGACACATCATCGCCTTCTTCATCATCCAAGATAGCGAAAGAGTTCCCTTTAAAAGCCATTGAACTCAAAAAAACCACACACAGAGAGAAAATTGTGTGTGTTATCTTTGTCCAGAGTGTAGACGAAGAGAAGGGAGGGGTGGATTTGGAGAGAGAAAGAAACCTTAAAGAGGCGCCGGCACCAAAACCTTCGAAACCCTAGAGTGATTTTCTGGAACAATTTCCATTCTGTTCTGATCAAGAATGGTATGTTGAGAAAAACTCTCAACCGTGCGTGCTAGCGTTAGCGGCCATGGCGTATAGGTTTCTTGGGAAGTAAGGGAAGGGTGCTTTAAATAGAGTCGTGTGACCGACTAAACAAAGCGTGCTAACCAAGTAATTCTAGTTATTTTGCAGAATAGCCCTTCGTTTTCACCTATTTTCGTAGGACAGACCTTGATATTTTGACTATTTACAAATATGTTATTAGCTTGTGGGAATTAATATTGTCGAAGATTGCAATTTTCTCTTGCAAATTGTACAAGAAAATAAACTAGTTAATAGAATAAATGTGCAAAATTTGTCAACGATTACAACAATAACAGTTAATGCAGATTTGACTGCAAATTGTGTTTTATCTTTTTTTTTTTAAAAAAAATACAAATTCCAAAAGGTAATGAGAGTATGCAAAGTAATCGCACCAGTGATTTGTAGGTCTTAACTCTTTAAGACTTGTGTGAATCTTATGATTAGCTGAGTTCAAAGATTACATATAATCATCAGTAACATAACTTATATCTATGATGCTGATTTTATTTTTTATTTTTGAATAATCGGGTGATTGTAATATATTTGTTATATGACGGAATGGCAGTGGACAGTGGTGTGGTGGGGTCGGGGGCGGGACAGGGGGAGTAGTCTCCATACCTGTGCTTGTTTAAAAAAGAATCGTTTATCTCTGGTCCAACCCTTGTTAATGAGGCAAATTTTGATCTTCATCCCAATCCTATGGGTAAATTTTAATACTCGCACTTACATCCGCCACTCGTCTCCGATCATTATAATTAATTTCTGTAACTTTAAGAATTTTTTTTTTATAAATTATAATAATTAAAGTACAAGTATGTATCATATGATATGATCAAAATTAAAAAGAAAGCAATAAGTTAACAAAAGTTCATGACTTAAAATTTAAAAACCTTCAAAGCTATTTCCACACAAACTATTAGTAGGGTTGGGCCAGGATAAGATTCAGTCCCATCCCCACAAAGATTTATATATGTATTTTCATATACGTTCACTATTTAATACTTATGATTCATCTCCGATTTAAATAGGACTGGATTTAGATGAATCTTTGTTTTTTTTTTTCAGTCCACTGTCATTCTAGTAGGCTACATTCTTTTGGGTTCAAAACCCCCCATTTATAACAGGCTTGAACCCTTTACAAGCGAAGGATTTTGTAACAGGAATCAAGCAGTTTCAAGCCTAGCCCATGTTTTTAGGCTCGGCCAACGCAAACTATTACACTTGGTACAGAGTTAGATGAGTTGGGCCACAACGAAACTAGACTCAATAATTGGTCTAAATATTTCTCTTTTTATTTTTCGAAAAATTAGAACGAGGTACATAAAATTAAACTTAATTGTAAACAAATTCATAACACTTTATATTAAGTAACTAAGTCCTTAATTTTAGATCTTAATTGTGTCCAAATACACAATTTAAAATTTTCAGATTTTTCTTTGATATTTCTGTCCTCCATTAAATCAGACGATTATTTTTGGGAACCTTCTGAGTTTCAGTTTTTATTTGTACATTCAAAAATTCCTAATTTTAATGGAATATTTGATT
>CM042187.1:4969300-5004278 GCA_023539305.1 Ilex asprella | reverse complement strand
TTTTCATTTTTTAAGCAACTAAAATAATGCATGAAAACAAAATTTTCATCCTTGAATGCAATGATGGTGTTAGCATGCTTTTATACATTTGTTAATGAGTCTTACTATATTTTAACATATTTGTAGGTTTGGCGTAGTTCTATTCAAGGGACAAGGCGCAGACCAACCAAAACAGCACCCAAATAATCTGTATGCTGCATGCACATAAGTCCAAGACATTGTAAGAAAAGCTGTGAGAAGAAATGTATATGTAACGATTTCGTACAATTTTGAAATTGAAATACTCATAAAGCTGGCTTGCACAGCCTTAGTTGTTGGAAATATAGTTCCTTCTTTTTTTTTTGGACATGATGTAATAGACGAATTATAAGTGCCTAAATGTATTTGGATGTCGATCCGATTCAGAATAGGGAGGTAGAACTATCGGATATTTCTATATACTTGACTTTTAAGAAGTTTGGGGGTTGGCGATAAGTTGTCTATTTCTGTTTCATAGAATACTAAAATCAGGGTCTTTGTCGGGATGTAGATAATCACACTATCTTCTAGTTTTTTTTTTTTTTTAATATTACGATCAAAGAAGTTTGAGTTAATTTACAAGTACTTCGAATAGTCTCTTTTTCAATTTGATCAAACATAGGTCATTGATACAAGAAAGCGTGAATAAAGAAACTCAATCAGACAACAAAAATTATAACTTGTTGATTATCACAATAATACTAGATTACATATTTTAAGAGCATTATTGATTTTTAAGAAATACAATGACAATTGAGCGTAAAAAAAAATTGCCGCTACTTTTTTTTTCAAAATTAATCCAAACTCTAATACCAAGATGCAAATAAGCGTGTAAAAATACAAGTATTAAGAAATAAGATGGAATTGAGAAATTGAATAAAACTGAATTTCCAATTCAAAATTCGACTCTAGGCTTGTTGATTCATAGAGAATACTAGTTCTAAAGGCTTCAATAAATCTATTGATTCCTAAAAATATAAAAATAATTTGAAAAAGAGAGAAAAATCTCCTTCTGCAATATTATTTATCAGAAGTTATTTTGTCCAAAGGCTTACAAGTCTTTAAATAATAATAAAAATCCTAAATAAAATCCTAAATTAATTAGGAAATTAAATAAAATAAATTCCTAATTGAATTAAAAAATAAAATAAAATAAAATCATCTAATTTTTTTTAATTGAATGGCATTGACCACTCTCAAAATTTTCGTCACGTGTATTGCATTAGTCATTTATATCGGGACTAAAAAATTTATGAAAGATAAAAATGTCTTGTGATCTAATCTCACCTTGAGGGTGTTGCCGGATTTTGAACTCTTGAGAGAGAGAGAGAGTTGATGAAGCTGTGAGAATGGGTGGTTAGATTTTGACCCGATTTCGAAATTCCATGCATCCATTTGTTAACTACCATACTGATTAATTAGTACAGCGCATGCAAGTAACAAACATGACTCACCAGTATTAGTTAGCTGTTTCTCTTTTTCTCTAAATATCTATTTTAGTTTTTTTTGTGTGTGTGATGTTTCAGGATTTCAATGTACTGAGTCCAAGATGAGATGCTAAACACTAATCTAATTTCTCTAGAAATTAATGGGGCCATCCAAATAACGAACAAATTACATAGGCATGTATTCGTATCGACTAGACACTGTACACAGAAGGCCTAGAGCCAAAACTCCTACTTTAATCTTCTTTTTCAAACAGTATAAACCCAAACGACTAAGAGTGTCCATTGTAGTTGAAGTAGCCTTGGTCCTTCGCCTAAGGTTATATACTGTTTTTTATCTAACTTCATCTCTTACTTACCTGCTAATCTGAATATTCACATTACCCTCCTTCATTGAGCCTTGTAGCCGCTGTTCTGCACTTAGGTCAAGCACTTTCGTACACCATCATCACAGTACAATGCTCTCATTAAAATTCAGAGAATTAGTTGAATTATCCGAGACATCGAGTTAAGAGAAATTCGTGGTTTGCACAAAAATGTGTATCGGTCTCACCGTGTATCAATTAAGTTGAATATAAATCGGCTGAATCATATCAATATTGAAGATTGTTCTAGGTGTTCTCGACAGTGATTAGAAATCCAGCAGTGCCGGGTCACCCAGGGTATTTACTGGAGTTGGATCTTTATGGGCTGATATCTGGTCCAACTAGCCTTGCATGTTGCTGCTAACATAAATTATCTGCATGCATGCTTATGTGTCGAAAAATATTTTTAAATCATTGTACGTACCTTTATTTTTCAACTAGTAAAAATACATCACACATAGTTTATTATTTTTTTCAATAGTTGTAAATCATTTAATTCAAAATTAATGATTGAGATTGATGGAGAGGCGATACCGACTTCTTCTCTTTCCTTAATCTACAATTCACTAAATATCCTTTTTTTCTCTCCCTCTCTACAGTGATCAGAAGTCACCAGTAGGTGTAATGAATCTGGACCAATTTGCAATTGATTGGTTTGAGTCAGAATGTTTTGTCCATGTAAAAGATTATGTAATATTTTATGAAGATCTCTACCTTTTAAAGTCTCAAGTTGTAGAGTAGAGAAATGGCTAGAAAAATGAAGAATATTTTTATCTTTCTATATGAGGAGTTTGATTAGTCTTTGATTTGACATTGCGATCTATTTTCACTGGCATATTCTTTGAACCTTAGAGGGGGAGGGGCATATGTAATCTTTGAACTACATCTGGAAAACACGAGATTTCCTTTTTTATATTTGACATCAAGGCTTATTAGGTTTGGTTGCAGCTAGACATGATTAATAGCTAATTAATTAGGTATGTGATCGTGCTTTGACAAAAGTACCGGATAACAAAAATTCTACAATAATGTAGCTTGGCTTATTGAGTGAATATTACGCATCTAATTTTTGTTTTTTTTATTGAAGAAAAAAAAGGTGGGGGGCAAAGGAGAGCGCTAGAGACCACCTCGATAGATCATCATTAGTGGGACCATGAGGCTCTGACCGTGAATGTTACACTTATCTGAAATGAACTTAGTTAGGCTAGTATAACGATCAACCATCGAACTCTAATGTAAATTCCAAGATTCGAACCTCTAATATCAAGGCGAAAAATTCAATCAGCATCTCAGTGAACAATTCCACTCAGTGGTTATTACGCAACTAATTTGTGAGAGCTTAATTGACTCCAAGATGTACTGTAATCTATGTCTATATTTATATTATTTACACATTTCAACATTGAATTTTTTTTGATTTTCTATTTTTTTGATTTTTTTATTATAAGGTCAAATATATTAGTTTCTTCTAATTTTTATTTTTCATACATATTTGACTTTTAAGTTCTTTTGAACACTTTTATTAACCATATTTGACTTTTAAATTATATAATACTTTCATTTAATTTTTATTTATAATACCTATTTTATGTCTAAGTTTTTTTAAACTCTTTAATTAGTTCTATTTGATTTTTTAATTCTTTTGAACTCATTTATTAGTAGTACACTTTCATACATTTTTTTTATATCTATGTCTATATTTATATGAAAAAAGAAGTACAATCTATATTATATTATTCCACAATCCAATATATGTTATATTTGATTTTTTGGTATACAACAATATCATATTATTACAATACAAATAATAGTATTCCAATTTAATCAATTTCTTTGATAAAAAAAATAAAATAAATTTAAAATATAATCAGATGTGCAAATAGTCAATAATGATAATTTTACAATAAAGATTCATTATAAATAAAAGATGAAATATCTAAGGGGTCCAAAATATATTTAAACAAATAACAAATTAGATATTTGCAGAGGGGTAAAATAGATCAATAATTAGGTTTAATAAGAATTAAAAATTACATAATTTATTATTCAATTTAATTACATATATAATTTATTTTTTTATAAAAAAAATTATTTAAATAAATTCATGCACAACACACATCGTGTATTACTAATAGAATATAAGTGAACAATGGAATTAAGTGTGATCTATTCTATATCTTATTCCTGTTCCTCTATTCATAGCATAAATCGATTGTAATATTGTTTTTACAGTCTTTTTTTTTAGTACAATGTAATTTGATTGAATTGCAACATGTACATATATAAGTAAATACATTTAAAATTAAGTACACAATGATTTTTTAGCAGATTATCTACCATTAATGAGTGAAAGACTCACTTGTATACAATGAGTCTTACTTGAATGCATAGTTGATAATCTATCCAGAAAGAAATTGAAAAGAAAATATATTTGAGAGAATTTCACTTTTAGTAAACTCTAAGCTTCATGCCGAGACCTCACCCAATTAACTATGATTTGCTTAAATCTCAAAACCATAGAATTAAGTAATTGATATTAAACACCCTTGAAGAATGATCGTCATTAAACTCGAGAAAATACTAAGCACAAACTTAAATATGTTATGACAAAATAACAGAAAAAAAAAAAACCCTCAAAGAAGTAACAAACTTGCTTAATTTGAGAAGTGATAGCACCGTAAAAGTGGTTGCTAATCCCCTTTCATGCCCAGCCTCTGGGAAACATCTATGAGAAATATTGGAACCAATCCTCTTTGATTTCTTAGAAAGAGAGCTTATTTACTGGGCCACATTTGTTAAAAAAATAAAGTATACTTCATTGGTATGTGAACCCGACCAAAGCCAATTTTATCGGAGAGGTTGAAATTTAATGTCATGATTGACTTGGCCTGCTTAAACACTTTAATATATCATTTTTCTAAATCTCACCGTCCTATACAAATACTTTGGGTCCATCTAATTAAAACTCATAATCGAGTATAACTTTGTGAGGTTGAGATGATTCTGTCAAACTCGAGTTAAATTTGAGTAGTTTGACTACTTTACATGTAAACAAGTTGAGTTTTCGAACTCGTTTTGTTTAAACAAGTCTAAAAAATTGTTCAAGTTCAATTTGTTTAAAAAATGAACTGAACTCAAAATGAGTCAAACTCGAGTCTACTCCAAATAACTCAATTCGATTAGCAAACCTACATCTAATATGCAAAGATAGAAAGATAGTTGTTGGGCACAAGGTATTTTATTGAGCAAAATTACCCCCAAGAACTCAGATGTATTGCCCCTATCATCTCTTGCTGTGCCTCACTTGAGATAATCTGATAGGAATCCGATATACAATTTATAGATAACACAGTATGATTGCATGAGTAATAAATAGATCAAGTTAATGTCAAATACGAATAAACTTATTTTAACTTATAAGAAAAATCACTTGTTGGGGGTTGTGTTCCACCCACGAGGGTGTCGATGGTGGACATGCTTCTTTTTTTTTTTTTTAATTATGTATTTGGTTCTGATAAAAAACAATTAATTTTTGTTTCCAATTAGATTGCTCGAGTATAGTCTTCTAGTGTTATTTGGAAAATATGAGAGGATGATCATGTTATTTCAACAAAATTTAGGGGATCTAAATATAACTTAGTTTAAAGTTATTCACATGATGGAGGAAATGAAATATTAGTTAAACTAAACCTTATAAAAATACAACTTATATTTAATTTACTTTGACTTTTAACCAAAACAGACACCTTCTTCTGTTTACTCCAATGATTGTGAGATATAAAACTCGTTGTGTATTATATTAGTAGGCAGTGGAGGATGAATGAAAAAGAAAAGAACCAGAAAAGGTACAAGCACCAAGGCGTGGAGGACCAGTAGTTTTAACGCTAGAAGAAATAAAAACTAACACGAAAAGAGAGGTAACAAAGCATGTAAGCATGTGGTCACTAATGATATCATGGAATTCCAAAATTAGAAATTAAAAGAGTTGAGGTTGAATGAAAAATTATGAATAAAATTATCAAAATTTTAGAGGATCATGTGAAAATTTTGTAAAAGCTAATTGTAAATTTGAATTTTTGAGCCATAGGATCAGAGGATCATGGTTGTCGCCCTAGATCATATGGCCTAGATTCGTCTGTGTCGATGAGGTAGCGATATCTGACTATATCACATTTGAGATTCTTGAAATAAGAAATGAAGTTAGGAAGGGGTTGAATGTGTGTCCCTCAATGCCTAAGTAAGATGGTGAGAGAGAGAGAAAAGACATGAATGTAACTGTGCAAGCCGAATCACACATGCGTACCTGAAGCCCAACCCTTTGGGTTGTTTATATCTTGAGAGATACTGACATAAAACCCTAACTAAGTCATGTCCAGTCGACAGGTCTAACAATTTTTTTAGAGTGAAATCCTCATGTTATTTCCCGTGTGCGACAAAGCAATCACATTAGTAGCTGTCTCCTCGTAGTGTGGTCTCGAGTCATGCATTTATTAGGCTTAGAGATAACTCGCGCTCAGAGTCGGCACTGTAATGATGATCTCGCTCAGGAACTTAGCATTCAATGCGGCACTAAGCATTTAATGATATACATCGAGCATTTAGTGAGGCATCTCTTGGTGTGTAGTCCGATTAGTCCACGTAAGCGAGGGTCGTGTCTTCTTTCCGTTATTTGTGGGATCTAGTGTTGGTCCTCCACATGGGGGAGACATCGTAGCTTATCAGCTCATATCATCTGTCTCCTCAGTCGCTTCAAATGATGATAATAGCTTGAGGTATGCCATCTATCGAACATTCTAATAGCTGACAATTCCAAGAATGTCTTTGGGTCTATTACGGCTCAATCTGACGATGTTCGATTTTATTGAGCACTTTCTCAGTCTTTCAATGATAGGTCCGCCAACTTACGTCCTAAAGTATTCAAGAAGATTGAATCCAAACCCTATGGGGGTGGGGATGTTGTTCAGGTGGGCTTGAAGTCTTAAGACTTCTCTGTTGAGGTCACTCCCTTGTGACACCAATTAAACTCCAATTTATGATACAACCCTACAAAACTGCCACAGTGAATATCAAAGTTATGGAAGCAAGCTGGTTTTTGCGACTAAAAACCATCCACATAGAACTCATTCAGTAATCTCTACAGAACAAAACATCTTGAAATGATTCCCATTCAAGAAACTCACCAGCTGCAGTAAAAATTAGCTTAGGCTGGTGGCATTAGAAATTGAATGTTATATAAACTTAAGTGGAAGATTTAATCTAGGACTTAATTTAATATAATCAAATTTCTAAATTAAAAAAATGCACGAAGCTATCGTCATTACGAGGTCTGGGAGAATAAAATCTACGCAGTCTTATCTCTGCAAATAGAGAGATGTACAAAATAAAATGTTTCCATGATTCGAACTCATAACCTTCAGGTCATAATAGAACAATTTTATCGTTACGCTAAAGCTCACCCTAAAATTTCTAAATTAAATCTTTAAATTAAGTCTAAATAGTATTTTCCTATAGAAATATGTCAAGCCCATCAATTTATTTGGATTGTGAAGAGATTTTGAGTGTTTTTCAGGAAAAATTAAAAAAAGATGTAAATCTTGTGGGACAATGCTGACTAACCTATCACAGTAATAGTTTGTAGAAACTAATCAACCACTCCCTAAATGGTTTCCTGTATACCTACCATATATTGTGTTTTCCTACATCCTACCAATTATCTCCTCTATATTGTGGTAATATGGCAGATTTAGAGCTGTGTGTTCTTTGTCACTTGGTTTAAACATGTATCATCTTATTTGAATTGGTGTAAAATTTTAAAATCGTGATTATTTACGTAATTGTAATGAAACGTAAAATTACTTCTACATACTTTTCAATGCCTTGAAGTATGAGGAGTTAATTAATTTCCAACTAATAATGTAATGGACTGAAATGTAGAAAGAAAACTGGAATCGCAACTAATAGAAGTTTGACAAAAGTAAATGTGCAAACTACTATATTTAACACTAAATGAGGATGAAAATCATCAGAGTGATGAATTACAAGCTAAAGAAAATTTGTAAGAAAATAAGCTAAGTTAAAAAAAGGCTGACTCTCTGTATAATTGTTGTATTAATCGAGAGTTTTTTTTTTCTACAACATTTCCTTCAATATTTATAAGGGATAGCCTCAATTGTCGAAGTCATCTTTTTCAGTCATGACTACAATCAAAATATTTTCCTCATGTACTCTCCAACTAGCACTAAACCATCTCTAATTCTAATTAGCATCTCATGTAGTCACGTGTTTTCGTTTTTTGGGATCCTAAGAGTCCTGTCCCTTTAGCGTTCTATTATATTTGGATTCTCACTGACATTTTTCATGATCGTTAAATTCTTGTCACGTGTTATTTTTAAATTTTAATATTTTTGGTGTATTAACATTAAAATATACTAATAAACGCAAATCATCTCTATAATTTACCATCAAAGTAAAAAATTTACAGAGTTGAAATTCTTTTGTTTGGTTGAGTTTGGAAAAGGACATACAATCAAACCTAATCAAAGTAAACCTCCGTTATTAAACGGGTTGATTAGAGGGAATGATATGACTGACTATCCATGTATAAGGTGTTGGGGTTCAAGCTCATTTGGTTGTCATGACGAAAGAGATGAGAAAATGTGAAATTCACAGCTACGATCGAAATAAGGTAAACTACCAAAAGAACAAAATTTTTAAAAAAAAATTTAAAAACCTCCAAACAGTCAAAAAATTAAAAACACTAGCGGTAACGGGTTTAAATTTGGTTTTAAAAGGTTTGGAGTTATAACCGGGTTAGCGAAATCGATATGAACTCAAGTAAATACGATTTATACAATACAAACACTCAGCAAGGCACAAAATATTGCACTTTGATTATGAATGGATTACGTATAAATTTAACAAATTTTAATACCAAATAATTTATATACATATTATAACCATATAATCTATTAAAAAAGTTTGAATAAATTATAATATGACCATCAAATTATAATCTTTATGTTAATTAAGTATTTTTTTTTTGTGTCAATTGAGCTTCTGAACTTTTTAATTGTGTCAATTGAGCCCTTCTATCTGTCTCCATTAGAATATGTCACTCACGTGACTGTACGTTACAAAAAAAAAAACTCAATTAACACAATTTAAGAGTTCAAGTGTTTAATTGACAAAAAATAAATTCAATGGCTTAATTGATACATAAGACATAATTTGAAGGTGACATATTTAATTTTAAGGGTTAGAACAAGAGAGAAGGAATAGATTACATAGTCCATGAAAGGCTGGCATGAGAAACTGGTAATTGGGAGAGAGGGGAGTGGACATTTTTGTGCTTTGACGGCCAAGGCCCGGCATTAACCCTTTCGTCTCCGCTTTTTACGGTTACAGTGAAAAGAAATTCAGTATAAACTAAGTCAAACAAACCTTTTCTTTTTCGGCTATATAACTTCATCACTACCCAAACCTTAACCTTCCCTCGCACCCCTGTCCCTCTCTCTCTCTCTCTGCTTTTCAGTTGTTTTTTTCTTGCACCAGCACAGAGTCCCTTCTGTCTTCTAAAGCACTTCCCATCTCCTACCCTAATTCAACCACCACTCTAGTTTCCACCAAAAAAACCTCAAATTCTCTTTCAGTCAAGTGCATTCTTGCGAAATTTCATCTGGGTTTCCAGCATTCTCTCATTTCTTATCCTCAAATTTCATTATTTCTTTCTTCATGGATAAAGACTTTTTTCTCAATGCTGGAAATCCACCATTGCAAGACTTCGAGCCCTCAATGCCCACATGGCAATCCCTATCTTCAGCTGTGGAGCTGAATTGCTCTTCTGATCAATCTTCGGACTGTTTTCTTGATCCCCCCTATTGGGACAAGTCTAGTGATCAATACACCCATTTCGAGTCAGCCCTGACATCCCCTGCTGTTTCCAATTCAGCCATGTCCAATGAAAGCTTTGTAATCCGTGAATTGATAGGAAAATTGGGCACCATTTGTAACTCCCGCGAGATCTCACCTCCTTTAATGGCTGCCACAACGACGGGGACTACTTACATCGGTGGTGGAAATAACAGTACTAACACTTCGTGTTATAGTACTCCTGTGAATTCTCCACCTAAGTTACGTATGGGAATTATGGATCAATTAGTGACAGAAAATTTGCCCAATTTGAGAAATTCAATGCCTTTGAATCCTGCTTTGCCAGTGGTCTCGGCTGATCCTGGGTTTGCCGAGAGGGCTGCAAAGTTTTCTTGCTTCGGAAGTCGTAGTTTCAATGGTCGAAAGAGTCAAGTTGGGCTAAACAATACTGAATTACAATATAGATCTAGTGCTCCATCGTTGGGAAGTGGAATGTTACCCAGAGTATTTAGTAGTCCTTCCCTTAAGGCCGCTGAACCTCCAATGGAAAACAAGCACTCTGCCCAAGCCCAGATGGGAATGAGGTCTGGCAATGGCTTGGGTTCGGTTTCTGATAAGAAATTGAGTAAATTATCAGGGTCAGCTGCAAATTCAAATGAGGAATCCTCTGTTTCTGAACAAATCCCTGGTAGGGAAACCGGCTCAAAAACTCCAAATGAAATGAATTCAAGGAAAAGAAAAGCTGTTTCTAGAGGAAAATCGAAGGAAGGTGTACCAATTCAGTCTGCCACGAAGGTACAAATTCAAATCAAGGCTATCCCAATTTTCTTTTCATTAATTTTATATGAAACTTAACAAATTTAGGAAAATTTCTTTTCAGATAGCAGAAGCTGATGATGATACAAATGCAAAGAGACCTAAGCCGACAGAAGAAAATGGAAACGAATTTGGCGGAGTCAAAACAGAGGAGGAAACAAAGGGAAGTACTAATGACGAAGGGAATGAAAATCAGAAACTAGCCAAGGCCAATACAAAGCCTCCTGAGCCCCTAAAAGATTACATTCATGTCAGGGCAAGAAGGGGTCAAGCTACTGACAGCCATAGTTTAGCTGAAAGAGTAAAGACTATGAACCAATTCTTTAGATATATATTCAATAATCCAATGCCCAAGCATCGTGGCATAACCTTCCTTTTGTCATTTGATCAGGTCCGGCGAGAAAAGATCAGCGAACGGATGAAGCTTCTCCAAGATCTTGTACCAGGTTGCAATAAGGTGAGCAGAGATACTTGAAGTTGAAACTTTAATCGTTGATAATTTAAGGACATTAATGGGTCCATTTCTAACCTGGCTCAGTGAGTTTTTATGTTAGGTGACTGGAAAAGCACTTATGCTCGATGAAATTATAAACTATGTACAGTCGTTGCAACGCCAAGTGGAGGTAAATTAAGCTGAATTAAGCATCGTCTGAAAAAGTCATTGCAAATTTAGGCCTAATTGGTCAATGGGTTTTTGTGCATTTTGTAGTTCCTCTCTATGAAATTATCAACTGTGAATCCAAGCCTGGAATTTAACATGGATGGTCTCCTTTCAAAGGAGGTAAGTTACTGACATTACATGTAATGACTTGATCAATTAACCAGTCTCTTAATGTTCTAAAAGTGACTTTTTTGGGTCCATTGGTGAGTTCCAGATATTCCAACCAAATATCTCTTTGCCACATCCAGTACACCCATTAGATCCCTCTGCACCAGCTTTCTATGGACACCAGCCACAGCAAAGCCCACAACAGAAAAACATTTCCACTGGACCAGTAAGTCAATGCTCATTAGACAAATTAGATGCAACATTCTGCCGCAACTTTGGGATGCAATTACCTGCAGTTGAAGGATTCAGCGAAGGTCTTTCTCAGGTAATCAAATTTTAACCATTCATTGAAAACTTGAATTTGATTGTATCGATATAAACCTGCAAAGAAATTTTAGTTATTCGCTAACCCTGCATGTCATCTTTCTTACTACACCAGTTCCCAACGTTCTGTGAGGATGACCTACAGAGCATTGTTCAAATGGGTTTAGGCCAAAGCCATAACCAAGCTACTGAATTTCAGTTACAAAATTTCCCTGGTAAGAGAGCAAAATTAGAGTAAAATTCAAAGCACTGTGATTTATTCTAATCTACTAGTTACTTATACTTGGTATTCTTCTAATGCAGTCCAAAATCAAACATCCTGCATGAAAATTGAGCTTTGATCACATCTCCTTTGTCCTCAATTCAAGGCCCAAAGATATAAAGAGGCTGCTGTATATACAAAAAAAGAGACTTTTTAGTTCTGATTGACGCACCAATTGCTAATTCATCTTCAGGTCTATTGCAGAGAATGTCTTTCCTCTAAGTTTTATCTTATTTTATGATTTTGTAATTGATTTGTCTTCTAATTTTTTTCGGGTTGAAGTATTTGATGTATAATCCTAGAAGCAACAGTGTTTTTTGGTGCAAAGTAACAGCACCACATTTAATCTAAATGTAAGATATATTTCTAAGCAGAGTAATGAGAAGTGGAGATCTTCCACCAGCTTTTATTTTCCAGCCATTAAGATTTTGTACCTTATAATGCAGCATTATGATTTCGACTTTGACAAAACTTATCAACATTGTCATAGAGAGTTTAGTCAAATATACAGTGGTAGATCTCATATAATCTGGTTGGTATGATTCTTACTTGTGTTGTAACCAGCTGTATGATGGACTCCGCTGCTCCCATAAAAGTCTAACAAGAATGATTAAGACTTGGGTTTGCTTGAGCTCAAGTCAAGCATAATTTTAGGCACAATTTAGGCTCCTGTAATTTTCACAGATTACCCAGGAACAGAACCTTCTGTTCTCTTTTCACTGTGCACATAAAAAACCAATCAAGCAAATGTTGGAATCATTTTAATTTTGTATTCTGTTGTCATATAAAAGCAGTGGAAAGAATACCTGGCTGGCATTTGGTGAGATTGGGACTAGACCCATTGAATGTGAGCTATTTAAAATCAATTCTACTTTATTTATTTTTTTAAATATTGTGTAACGTGAAAAGGTTAAATGTAGTGGAGCTCAGGCATGGAAAGATACCCCTGGGGATAAATTAATTGTCTGATGAGAGTTGGTTAGTAAAAAAACTTCTTTTTTGGGTTTAACAAAAGATTTGTGGGTTGCAGCCTTATGTTATTATAATGAGAGCTCTATTATTGATCTCCTGATTAGTGTAATATAACTATCAGAAAGATTCTCAGAAAATGATATTATGCACAAAAGAGTTAAAAGAACAAATTATTATATTTGTAAATGTTTAGGTGACAGACCTATCTGCCAGAATCACTAAAGAATGCATGAGCACATAGTGCTATGTGCCTGGCAGTTGGACTGTATTATTCTTGGGTGGGTGACATTTCTGGGTTTGGATCTTTATCCTCTTGTCTATTTATACTTAGTTTTGTCATTGTCGAATTTTAATCTAAATCTGAATTCATATATGTCATTATCTTTCATGAAATAATATAAGATGATGACGTATATATTAAAACACGAGAGCGTAATATTTTTCTAATAATTCCTATATATATCAACAGCAAAAAAACCATCATGGGATGGTCTCCTTTTTTCCAATTCTCCAAATATGTTTTTGGACCTTGTCTGATTAACATTTGTCTGTCTAATGTACAGGAGCTGCAACAATAAAACCTTTTTAATTTTATATTACAGTGTGTTAAAGCAATGTAAGTCTTGATTCAGAGCTCCAAAACAGGTTCATGGGAGGAGATTCTTGAAACTCTGGTTCACTTGGCCTTTTTGTAGTTTCTCTATCTTCTGGATAAACTCATAACCAATCATCACACATGCTATGCAACCATGCGGCGGTTTGTCGTTAAGTCTTGCTTCAAGGGAACTTAGGTGGTGGATTGTTTTTTCAAAAGCATCCACATTGAGACTAGCATATTCTCTCATAGTCTGACTCCAAGGGTTTATCAAAATTCAGAACATTTGGAATCATAACTCATCTTTGATACTAGTTGAACTACCATTAAGGTTGATGGTGGTTTGTTTGAGTGTTGGGAAAGAAATAGTTAAAAAAAGGGGTTAGAAAAATCGAAATGAATATTAAGCGTTTTGGTGGCTATATGTAAGGTTCTCCTTTATATGCGAAGTGGTGAGTGAAAACATATGGTGAATGAGACTGAAAGGAATTGGAAAATCTTTTCTTGCACGTTGGAATCTTAAAGAGTTTGACAATTCTTTTCCCCATTTATTTTAGAACATTATTGCCTAGCTTATCACTTTAAAACACTAGTAAATTGCATGTTCTAAGTGGGACTAGTGGGTGGGAGTGAGTGAATATTGTAGGTCAAAAGTGTAGTTACAGAGACCTAAATGCACCTATGGGGCTTTTGAAAAATGGGGAATTTTCTAAGGGCGGCAATCAGGTCATATCTATTGTATTTGTGTCATGTCATTTATGAATTAAATGTCAAGCAATAATTAACCTGAATCAAACCCATTTAATTAATTATATTGTGTCGACTAGTCCTGTTTATTTTCGTGTTAACTTATACAACACCTGAAATAAAATTTTAACACTAAGATTTAAATCTAATATTACATTATATCCAAATAAAACTCACGCTTATACTTTTCTATAATCTAAAAATTAACTTAATAAATAAAAAAATAAAAATAAGTAAAAAAATCCTCTTTTTGTATAAAAATTATGTCAATGCATGAGAAAAAATAATAAAAAATTGGTATTTATTTGTATAATATCAGCTAAACATGTTAATCATTTCAATTTCGTGTTATTCATGTTTGACATTAACCTAATTTATTTATTATTCGTGTGAAAAGACCATAGTTTTTATTTTTATTTTATATAGAAGCTAAAAAAGCTTCGGTTCTCCGCAAACCAGCCTCATAGTTTCTAGTGAAAGTGACTGAATATGAAGTGCCAAGAATATAAGGTTTGTAGGGACTGGCTTTGGTTTGTTTTCGTAGGGCATAATAATGATAGTTAAAGTGGGTCTCCCTCCCATTATCAACTTGTCACTGGTCCAATGCCATTTTCTTGGGTGGTCTTTTTCTTTCACCTACAAGGCATTTTGGTGTGGGGATGTTTTCCTTTGTTGAGGGAGAAAACACAGACATTAAATAACCCATCATTTCTTTCACCTACCATGTATCTATCATGCTCTACAACTCGTACGTGTTTTTCTGCATTTCAAAGGTTCTCACCATTACATTTTTCTTCTTTTTTTTTTGTTCAAAAATTTTCAATTCTAATCAATTGTAGGGAAACCAATTTGTCTCTGTCAGCATCTTCATCATGTGTTCCTTTTTTTCTGCTAAGTAGTTGGTAATTATTAACCATCATTCATGGAAAGTCCAACCAACGGTGGGCCAAATTGAACCTGAAATGTGGAAGTTCAATTGGGGTTTTTTCGACTTCCCCCAGCAAAAGTACCTTTAAAATATAAATATTGTACATGGTGATTTTTGCACAATAGATGAATGGACAAACCTCTTCCTTGGTGAACTCAAAATTACTTGAAAAGTTGAAGATCCCGTTACAAACGGATGTGGGAGATGGTATAAGATGTCGTGATGAATTTCTTTTACAGTGGTTCGGACGATTCTGACGTATCGAAATGAACTATGTCACTAAAAAAGAAAGGTTAGAAAAACGCCGGAGTATTTTTCGATATGATCCCTCTGATGGTCAAGTCAGTACGTGAGAGAAGGATGAGAATTCATTGTTCGATTGGTTTGGTGAGAGTGTGCGTACATTTGTGAGAGCTATTTATACCTCTATGGAGGTAATCATTGCAAACAGGTGGGCTCTTTGGAGAAGGAAACTCTTCATTGGCCCCTTTGGAAGGCGATCAGAAGAGCACAATCCTTGAACAGAGTGTTTTTTTTATGATGTGGAAAGAAGTTTCTATATTTAATGCTCTCCCACTTAGATCTGTCGAGCAATAAGTTATCCCATCATTTTGAAGGTTCATTTAATGTTTCTTTGTGGCGGTTGCGTAGGTGTAGGAGCACTGTTGTCCATTGCTTCCCAATTATGTACTCTGCATCTCGTGCATCACTATTATTGGTTATTGATTTGTCCCTTCTTCAATTCTAGTTGCTTTGGGAAGGGAAGCTTGTGATTGGCATCCAACTCCGCTTCCAAGTTATGATAATCATCGAAATTGTTATTCATAGTTTGCCATCGTGGAAGGCCAGGCGTTGAGTCAAATACATGCTGAGGACATGTGTCAATATACGCTATGTTCGGGGGGGGTACCTTTATGCCAAGGCCGCGTGTCACTCACAGTGATAGTTGAGGGTTACTCATGCCGAGGACACGTGTCAATTCCTTATTAATTCTAAAAAATGTCACATCAAATACTAAAATTATATTCTCTCCAATAACTTAAACTTTTTTATGATTGTTTAATATAGTATCAGAATAGGAAGTTTTGTATTTGAATATCATCGACATCCTAATTATTAAAAGATTTTCACGTATTAGGTCCACAATTTAGCCTACACATAAAAGGGTATGTTAAAGTATAACTTAATTTAGCGTGCACGTGAGAGAACATAGAGAAGTATAACATAATCTTGCCTACACGTGAGAGGAATGTAAATACTAAAGTTATACTATCTCTAACAATTTAAGTTTTTGAAATAAATGATTGTTTAATAATAGAAACCATCACGCTAGTTTCTCATTGCCATGGCAATCGCGGTCACAATTTCGTAATCAATACATAAGCAAATTATTGAATGGCAGTTTTGTTATGCATCCATCAGGGACTTAGCTGCATTTTCTCATTACAAAATATCCTTCTATTAAGAACTGGATAAGGCAGGGATACCAATTTCTAAAAGTTCCAGTTATGGACATCCATTTTGCAGAAAAAAAAAAAGACAAATAAAACTTCAAGAAGCAACAGGCTATGGCTACCATTCATTACCTTGGGTAAAGAAGAGTCGCATCTCTCGTGAAATCATTCCGGGATTGGGCTGGGCTTTGGAGTCTAGCACCATTGAACCCTGATAGATAAGAGCATAATAGAAGACAAAGAAGCTTTGCAATACAGTGTTTTTGTTAAATATAGTCCCATTTATATATTTCGCTTTAGGCCCAGGTCTATTAGGCCGTCCTTAGCTCATTTTCATGTCTGAAACATTTGTACATTAGGTGTTTCAATTTATGATAAAAAAATAAAATTCACGTTGCTATCAATTCATGATACATTTGATAGTATAAATTAAAATCAAAACATCATTGGGGTGCAAAATAAGATTAGCCCCTTGACTAATATTCACAAAAAAATTGGCTCAGGGAGTGAAACCAGTCGGGTTCACAGCCATTATGAGACAGAGAGAGAGAGACACCAAAAACGAAAAAGGGGTCTTGAAGCCTGTCAGATCACCATGTGACCATCCCAGCCACAGAAAGCAGCTGGGAACGATCCCCTACAGCCGTACTGGGTTTCCTGTCTCCTTACAACTCAAGAATATCGAGGTACGAGGCTGTAGAACAAATCCTATTCAAGTTAGGACGTGCACTGTTACTCTGCTGTCAAGCTATAAAAAAAACAAAAAAAGTCTTCTTGACTAATGAAATTTCGACGTGGGATTGAATAACGTTGTCTGCTGTGAGACCAACTTCTTGTTTTTTAGGAAAAGTTTTTTTTGGCAGAATATAAATTTAACAGACTACTCCATCCAACTCCTTAAAAAAAAAAAAATTTTAGGAAAAGTTTAGTCACACCATTTTTAATTCATTTTATCTTTAACGATGTTACATTTATTATCAAAAACATTACGACACATGTTCTAATTTATATTTAGACATCAATGACACTTTTTATCATTAAATTACTATTTATAACAAAAATAAATTATCTCAAATATCAAAATTATTCCTTCATAAACTCCAAATAATTTTTTTACATAAAATTTGGGCTGATTAATTTTTTTTTTACATATTAAAATTTGAGTCGATTAAAATTTCTAGTCGAGCTAATTAAATTTTATTTTTTTTACGTATTAAAATTTGAGTCTATTAAAAGTCTTTTTTTATATGACCAAAATTCGAACAAATTTGAGCATTACTTGAGTAGTTAACCCCGATTAAAATTTACTTCAAATAGATTAAAATTTATATTTTTTAATTGATTAAAATTTGATTTAAGTTGATTAAAATTTTTTTGTTATTTATTAAATTTTGAGTCAATTAAAATTTATATTTTTTATGTATAAAAAATCGAGCCAATTAAAATTTAATACGAGTTGATTAAAATTTGATTTGAGTCTCAAATAGAATTTTAATTGACTCAAATTTTAATACATAAAAAAATAAATTTGTAATCCACTCAAATTTTAGTACATAAAAAATAAATTTAAATCAGCTTAAATTTTAATATGTAAAAAAAATTAGAAAATAGAGAGGGTCTAATTAAAGATATGTCTATTTAAAGGGGGTGTAAATAAAATTTTTTCTAAAATATATCATGAATAATTTAATAAAATTATATTCTAATTAACACTTTTAATCTGACATGAGTTGTCAGTGAAGACTTAAAAAATAGATGAGGTGTTCTTGAAGATACAATAAACTAGATAAATTGTGACTAAAAAATTTCCGCCTTTTTTTTGTAATATTTGCATTTGGCTGGGTAAACTTATGAATCGACAAGGTCGGTAAAATGAGAAATTCACTTATATATAATAGATCTCATTTAAATGCATGGTATATAAAAACATAGAATCAGAGCAATTACCGCATGCATTGGGGTCCACATAACAGACAACTATGAAATTTCGATTCAACATAATAAAAGAGAAAATTCTTTTGATACAATTTTTTTTTTGTCGAATCACCTATTATGCATTTGCATAGAGCTCATTGTATATATAAATAAGTCTTTTATTCATTAATGATGAACAATTTATTAAAAAAATAAAATGCATTTAAATTTGTCCAAGTTAGCCAAAAGATATCCCTATGACCTCTTTGCTTATGATAGAGGTTAATGGATAGAATATTAATGAAATTAAAAAATTAAAAATTATAATTTCGTGCATGGCACAAGGTGGACCACTAGTTATGTACTATAAGAATCAAGGTATGAGGTTTGTGTCCTCTCAACCATTAAATTTTTTAGATTTTGTTCTCAACTACTTAATTGGTTTCACATTACCCAAAATACAAATATTTGTTATTGATTTAACAAAAAAAATGTGGATACAAAGTAAATTTACCTCTCTTCAAAATTTTAGTGGATGCGAATCATTGAATCATTGGGGCAAAATTAAACAAACACTATCTCCAATGTAAACTCAAATTTTTACCCAAAATTGAGTAAGAAAATAAGTAAAAAGTTTGATTTGATACACAATATTCTAATGGAGAAATTCAAAGGTAAAAGAGGTTAAACTAAAATTTAAATGAGGATAAATATAAATTTTAAAAAAAATAGAATGCGACCATTAGATTTTTAAAAGAGAATAAAATTTAACTATTGATAATTTTAGTAAAAGTTTGAGTCTCCCTTGATTTTGGTAAAATTTTAAGTCTTCTTTGATTTGGTATGAGTTTGAGTATAGCATTGAAGACGATTTTTAAGAAATTTTTACTCAAATTTAAATTTGAGTTTATAAAAAAGGTAAAAATTGAAGATGTCCTAATAATCATAATTGAAGGTATAATGTGCAAAAGATGATAGGTGAGACCGTAAAGTGTAATTAACTCAAAAAACAATTTTAAAAAGAGGGGGCTAAAGAAGTATTCTCTCTATAAATCATATTTTCTCCTAATCTTTTATATCCTGTTTAAATGTAGTTCTTGTATGATCTTCAAATCCTAGATACTAATTTTTAGAATTTTTAATTTTTAAAATATATTTTAATTTACAGATTACATTCTTTCACTCTCTTCGATTTTCTCATAAATCTGTTCTAAATAAACTCTCAATTCCGTTCAAACTCCTCACTACCTTCACCTATAACTTTCTTTATAAAATATTAGATTTTTATAATGTTGAATTATTTAATAATAATTACGTGTCTATACTCATAAAACTATTTCAAATTTAAATATTTTATCTTTCTTAATTTAGTATAATAATAAGCAATTTCTAATAATACTCAGGTCGGGGATTGGAGTCGAGATGAGAATGAGGGTTTGAAATATGGAGTGGGGGTGATAAATTATTTATCAAGGATTTAAGCAAAAAGTGACTTTAATATATTATAAATTTATTTTACTTCTTAATAAATTATTTATCGTGAATTTAAATAAGACATTGTATGTAAATAGATTTTTCACTAATGCATGAAAAAATAGGAGAAAAATATTAAAATGGATATATATCAAGTACGTAAAATTCTTGAACTTGCACCTTCTCATAACGGTCTATCCGTCCCCTTCTCTGATCCCTCCACAATTCAAGCGATCAACGCCAACCTCTCTCTCTCTCTCTTTCTCGCCGATGAGGTAGAAAGAGACCCAAAACCACCACGAACAAAACCAAGATTCAAAATGGAAGAAACAGAGAGTGAATTTTCAAGAAAATTCATCTACCTCCTCATAACAATCAACACCATAATCTCCTCTCTCCTCCTCCATGTCTCCGCCGTCGACGACGACGACTCGGCCATCATGGCCAAGCTTGCTAAATCCCTTTCCCCAACTCCGACAGGCTGGTCCGGATCCAATCCATGCAAATGGACCAGCGTTTCCTGCGACTCCTCCGGCAGAATCTCCTCCATTAGCCTCGGCGGTAAGTCACTCTCCGGCGAATTACCATCGGAATTCAACCAACTCTCCAATCTCCGATCCCTCAATCTACAAAGAAACCTGCTCTCGGGGGCATTACCGTCTCTATCAAACCTCACGTCCCTCGAACGTGTCTTTCTTGACAACAACAACTTTTCTTCCATTCCTAATCCTTTCCTCTTAGGCTTGACGAGTTTACAAATACTAAGCATTGGTGAAAACCCTAATCTTCCTCCATGGACCATCCCCAATTCCCTCTTTGAGTCCACAGCGCTTGTTGCCTTACTCGCCAAGCAATGTAACATCGTGGGTACAATTCCAGACAAATTTGGGACATTACCTAATTTGCAGAATCTTAGCCTTTCGTATAACAATCTTACAGGTTCTTTACCGGCATCGTTTGGCAAGTCTCAGATTGGGAGTTTATGGCTTAACAATCAGTTGATGGGTCTTTCAGATAGGCTTGATGTTCTTGGCACAATGTCACAGTTGCAACTGGTTTGGCTTCAATCAAATCAGTTTTCTGGGCCAATTCCTGATCTTTCAAATTGTACTTCCATATATGATCTTCAGCTTCGCGATAATCAGTTAACGGGTGTGGTTCCTAATTCTATGATTTCGCTTCCTATGCTTCATAATCTGTCTTTACAGAATAATAAATTACAGGGTCCAATGCCTAGTTTTCCTAAAAATGTTCTGGTGACACTTGGAGAAACAAACAGTTTTTGTAATACAAGTCCAGGCCCTTGTGACCCTCAGGTGGCAACATTGCTTGAGATTGCTGGGGCATTGGGATATCCTATGACATTGGCTGAGTCCTGGGAAGGGAATAATGCTTGTAAACAATGGAATTTTATTTCATGTGATTTGAAGGGAAGTGTGAGTGCTATTAATTTTGGGAAGCAGAATTGGGTTGGTACAATATCGCCCGCCATTGCTAACTTGACTGCATTGAAGAATTTGCTTTTGAATGATAACAAACTCACCGGCTCCATACCGGATAGTCTGACTAGTTTAGCACAACTACAGCTTCTTGATGTCTCCAACAACAATCTTTCAGGAAAAATACCACCATTTGCTTCATATGTGATACTTAAAACCTCTGGCAATCCATTACTTGGCACAGATTTGCCCTCTGTTCCGAATAATACCTCTCCTGGTGGAAGTTCATCCAAAGGGACAAATAGTCCATCGGGTGGAGCAACTACACCTGAGTCTTCTATCTCTCCATGGGGGATTGTTGGTACCATAGTTATAGCTGTGATCTTAATTGTTGCTCTGTTTTTGGTAATATATAAATGCTATGTGAAGAAGCGCAGTGGGAGATCTAAGTGGGTTAGTGGCAGTCAAAGTTGGAAAGAAAAGGAGAAGAAAGATGCCGGGGCTAAAGTGACTGGATATGATGCCCTTGCAAGTGAATCATCAGGTCAAAGTAGAGATCCAAACAGTGATATTCACGTCTATGATGGTGGGAATGTTGCTATTCCAATAGAAATTTTGAGAGAAGTGACAAATAACTTTAGTGAAGATAACATCTTGGGTAAGGGTGGATTTGGCGTCGTCTACAAAGGACAACTCCACGATGGGACAGAAATAGCCGTGAAGAGGATGGAATCAACTTCGATGAATAACAAAGGGCTGAATGAGTTCAAGGCTGAAATCGAGGTTCTCACAAAGGTTAGACACAGAAATTTAGTCGCGCTTCATGGTTTTTGTGTCAACGGAAATGAAAGGCTTGTGGTCTATGAGTATATGCCCCAGGGGACACTGGGGCAGCATTTGTACCATTTTGATGAAATGGGGCTTCATCCACTTACTTGGAAGGAAAGAGTCACCATAGCATTAGATGTTGCCAGAGGGGTTGAATATCTACACAGCTTAGCACTGCAGAGTTTCATCCACAGAGATTTGAAACCGAATAACATACTCCTGGGAGACAACTTGAGGGCTAAGGTCTCTGATTTTGGTTTGGTTAAGAATGCACCTGACGGGCAGTACTCAGTGGAGACTCGTTTGGCTGGGACTTTTGGATACCTTGCTCCAGAGTATGCTGGTATGTACAATGTCATGTGTTTTTGTTTCATTAAGTTTCTTGCATATATATAATAGAGTAAATTACACTTTTTGCCCCCTGAAATATTATATTTGTTTCACTTTGCACACTCCACTATAAAACTTTTTACATTGCACATTAAAGTATCAATTTTATTTCATATTATTCCAATAGATAACAGCGGTATCTTGAAAACCTGCAAGTTCCTAGTGCCACTTTATTTGACCTCTTTTGTGTGGTAAAAAAAAAGGTCGGTCAGCGAAAGAAAGTTTAGGAAGGATAAAATCATGAATTGGTATTTTTATTAATTTTTGACTTACTCATGTGTAATAGATAGTTGTTTATTAACAGTACAAATCACTAACATGCACATTTACTCATTATCTATTAGAGTGATACGAAACAAATTGATATTCTAAGTTACAATGTAAGAAATTTTATACTTAAGAATGCAAAGTAACACAAAGATAATAGTTCAAGGGGGTAAAGTGTAATTTATCCTATATAATATAATCTCTCCATGCTAGGATTATTGACTCAGCTTCTTTGTTTTGTAACACAGCTACTGGAAGAGTGACCACAAAAATTGATGTCTTCTCATATGGGGTGGTATTGATGGAGATGATTACGGGTAGAAAAGCACTGGATGAGACATTTCCAGAGGATAGAATTCATTTGGTTCCATGGTTCCGAAGAATCCTTGTTAACAGAGACAGCATCAAGCACTCCATAGACCCATCCCTCGACCCAGACACAGAAACCTTAGAGAGCATCTTCAAAGTATCAGAACTAGCAAGACACTGCACTGCTAGGGAGCCATCTCAGAGGCCGGATATGGGCCACGCGGTTAATGTCTTGTCCCCTCTTGTGGAGCAATGGAAACCTACCAGCGATGAGGAAGAAGATGGCTTTGGTATTAACCTTCGGATGAGCCTCCCTCAGACCCTGCAGAGATGGCAAGCCAATGAAGGTTCCACGATGAATGATCTGAATACTTACAGTGATGCATCGACGACATGCGATACAAAGCAGCCTTCTGGGGTTGAAAGATCATTCAGTTCAAAGGATGCCTAATGACTAGAAATTAAGGAAAGATGTGAATGCCAGTTGAGACCAATGCACAATGACTACAAACATGGATGTAAAGGCCCATTGTGAAGACAAGATAGGAATATTCCGGTACTCCTTAATCCAATGTCTGTCGAGAAACAATGTGATATAGCAGTTCTTCTTTACATTTTTCTTTTTCAATTTTTTTTTTATTCAAGTTCATGTAGCTCTCTATTCTCGGATATTGTCTTTGTGTCTCGGACAAGATGGGTTCTTTGCTTTGTAACTACGATTTGTTGATGTAAATAAAACAGAGTTATTGCACGGGTGATTTCCTGTAATGAGTTGAGATAGCAATATGCAGAACGATTCTAAATGATGTTGAACCTGAAACAAATGATTAGGAAAAGGGGGTCGGGTGTGTACCCGACTAATCCCTTTTGAAGCCCAAGTCAATCGGCATAACAGTCATGAGCATAATGCATTTTTTGGATTCGAATCGCGTACCTTGATCCAACTTCTTGAGTGGTATTTATACCTGAGTTTGCAACAAGGATAGTGTCCTAGGGTCACATTTCAGAATTTAATGGTCACATTTTAGAATTTAATGGTCTGCACTCACATTCTAGCATCATGAGTGACATCCCATCAAATCATCTAATGATTAGTCTCCTCGAGCATGTAAACCTTTGCTTGGGCATCGTCGAGCATTCATGGCCCATCCTCCGGTCATTTAATACCCCCTCTCGATGCTTGACTCCTACGTCCGAGTGTTTACTACTTGAGATTCAGTTTCATCGGGGTTTACCGAGAACTTCAAGTCGACGTAATAACCATTAATGTCTTGTAATGATGACTATTTTTACATCCTTCGAGGATTTAGACACTCGTTGATGGCATTGCTATAGACACTCAAGAGCCATTAATGAGCTGTCAAATCTCTTTTAATGCTAAGCCATGGGGGAACACTCGACTCTTCCAGTTATAACTGATCAACACATTTTGTACTCCTTAACAACTGTAATCGTCCACGTGTCCATTTATTATTGTCGTGTCGTCTCAAGTCCCGTCAGTTATCTACATATATATATATATATATATATATATATATATATATGATGGTTCACTGTATTGTCATTAATCAATAAGTCTCGGACATAATTTAATGACATAATAATTGTGATTATTAAATTATCAATGAGTTATAACACTAAATGCACTTTACTATCAATCTAATGGTCAAAATGTATTACGTCCTCTAATTATATCCTCAAATTATGTCCCAATATCTGACCCCCAAAAAAATTAAATTATGTCCAATTAGAATTAGTAATCATTTAATAGTGTTTTAACATTCCAACATAAGCACGACGATTTTTTGAGGCAAGTGTGTAATATATTTTCTTTTGAGAAAATTGAGACTTTAAACCCGGTGAAAAAAAATCATCAAAAAATGACGATTGTCTGTGAAGGTTTCCACAGAAAGACCCACCAAGGTATAGTATTAATCCCGTTTTCTACTAAAAATATATTGTTAATTCTGTTAACTGTAGAAAAAAAATAAAACTTCTTTTTTATTGTCTTCTTCACTGGTTCTGCTCTTGCTGATCCTCAAAATAATAAACTCGCAATCTTCGTAATCAAACTCTCCTTCTTGGGGGTTATGGTTTGGATAGTTTAGATATTTTTGGTTTATCTAAAATATTCGTCTACGAATAATCAAGTGATTGACACAATGTGTTTCACAAAATCTCACGAAATTATAAAATGATTCACATTGTATGATATTACAAGGAGAGAAATATTATTTTCAAAGAAGCATGACCATTCAATTAGATCTCATGACCTTTGGGTAACTTAATTGAAATTGGTGGTATAGTTTATATTTACTCTTCATACTAATTAATTCACCTTCCGATTCTAAACAGTTTTTCAGATCCTCTCTCTCTATCTCTCTCTCTCAAGTTACAACCACATAGACAATCTTGGCAAAGCTAATTTAACGAATGACCAAGCGTTCTAGGTGGTCCTATTTTAAGCCCTATTGAGGCCTATAAAAACTTCCAACCTCATACCATTCATTAGAAACTCCATAGGAAAAATTACCTTCGTGAGTTGAAGAATCAATCCAAAGACTTAACAAAATGAGGCATTGGTTCCTTTGTGCAATTATCATCGCCATCCTGGTAGTAAATCAGGTGGAAGTGGAGGCAGAGGTGGAGATGGAGGCGACCGCTCATAACATTCCGCCTATAGAATTCGAGGGTCATTGCAACAATAAGCCTGGTGGCTGTGCTGGACAGAAGCAAAACCCCGTGAACCGTGGCCCTCACCGCCCTTGCAGGAAAGAAGATAGATGCCGCGGAGGAAATTGAATTGATGAATGGCAATGGTGGTGAATAAGTTTGTATAAGCATTACAAATACAATAATGATGTGTCTACCACATTGTCTACATTATCTGATGTGGTATGATCTCAACCTTTAAATATTCAATAAATTCAATAGGACCTACTAATCTAATGGTTCATATTGAAGTGGTATAGAAAGATTGTGTATGTAACATTATTGTTACAAATTAAACTAGTATCATTTGAATGTTACACATACGTGGTGTAAATGTATGTTATAGCACATTAATATTATAATTCAATAATAAAAGTCCAAGTATATATGGTGTACTACATGTATAGGAATATGGTTGTTATGAGTAATGTAAGGCGCCCGTTTTAATAATCACCACGATTATTTCCTTGGCCAAACATGTCTTACGGTTTGGGTGTTTTCGATTTAGACAATTGTCAAAAGAATTTGTAGGTAAATAAAACAAGGCGTAAGTTGGTTCGGACTCATCTGACTGTTGAATTAAAAAAAAAAGTACATGTGGGCTCATTTCCAGACCACGTTTGATAAAATTGAAAGTGAGGCCTCTAAAACAACATGTGGGCCCATTTCCAGTCTGCGTTTGATAAGCCGAAGTTTCATCTTTCAATGCCGCAAAATATGAACAAACCAACCCAAGTTGTCAACTAGCGATATCAGATTAAAATTAATCTATCGTTGTAAATTTTAATTTGATTAATTTTTAGCTATTGAAGTGTAAAAACTATTTTAATAGGTAATGGATATTAAGTTCGCATCTCTATTATCGTTGCTTCATAACAACAATAAAAATTCTTAAATACCAGTTTGTATATAAAAAACTAACTAGATATCTCTTTCGTGTGATTACTAGGAAATAAGCTAATACATAAGCTAACTAAATACGTTATTCATGTTGGATGTTTTGTTGTATGGGAGGAAGAGGCATCGGATTTTGCAATGCCCTTCCTCCTTTCATATTTTTTTATTTAATCGAATTTCCATCATTTCTTTCAACAACAAAAAAAAAAATACCAGCTGGATAGAGAACTATCTCTAAGATCTGAAAATATGCATAAAAAATAAACCAATGTGATCATAAATAAACATATCCATTCAAGAGTAGGGACTTGTCTCTATATCAAAGTCTATAATTGTTTATGTATTAAAATTCAATTTGAGTCGATTAAAATTCGTTTTTAATCGACTTGAATCAAATTTTAATCAACTTGCATTAAATTTTAATCAACTTCAATCAAATTTTATTAAGTAAAAAATATAAATTTTAATCAAATCAAATTGAATTTTAATACTTAAAAAAAGAAATTTTTATAATCTCAAATTTAATATGTAAATAAAAAAATTAATCAGCTCAAATCAAATTTTAATCGATTCAAATTTTAATATGTAAAAAAATAAATTTTAATTAGTTCGAATTTTGATCAGCTCAAATTTTAATCAAATTTAATGTAAAAAAATTATTTGGGGTTTATGTATGGCAAATTTTGGTATTTTAGATGAACTTTATTTTGTTAAAACTTGTGGTTTAAATGTAAGGGTGTTAGTGATGTTTAAATATAAACTCAAAAGAGGTGTGACTTGATATTTTAAATAATAGAATGAGTGTTTTTAAAAATATGATAAATTAAAAAGAGTATGATTGAAATTTTCACTTCTTTATATATCAATCTATTACTAAACAAAAAAGATTGATGTACAACACCCAAAAAAAACAAAGAGAGGGGTGTTCTCCATGTGTGTTCAAAGTCAAATCTAAAGTAGATCCGGATCCAGATTTGAAGCCAAAAAAAAAAAAAATGGTTCTATGTGTTCGTTCCTTGTGTGTGTGTTCAAAGTCAAATCTAAAGCAAATCTAAAGCCAGATACAAAAAAAAATTGACAAAGAAGATTGTAAACCCAGATTTTGAGAAGACGCTGGAGAAGATGGAGATCGTCAGAAAGACTGATTGTTGTGTGTGTTTCGTCTTGTTTTTGTTGAAGTGGAGAGAGAGAAATTCAGGGAGAGAGGAAGACCAAAAAAAAAAATTCTATGTTAAAATTTGTTTTGTTGCGAAGGAGTTTTGAAAGGAAGACACCGTTAAAGAGAGAGGGGTGTTTTTCCTGTTTCTCTTTTTTTCAATGTTATCAGAATCGGATCGGCCATCGAACTGGCAAGAGGACCGAGTCAATGGTTTAGTGGTTCAACCGTTGAGTCAACTGGTCGAACCGGTCAAATAATAAAAAAATAAAAAATATATAATAATTATAAAATATAATGATTTAGCTAGAAAATATAAAATATATCTAAAATACATATAATTTGCCATAAAATTAATGAAGTTAAGTAAAATAAACATTTGTGCCAAATATCAAATTCAACTTTAAAGTTCCAAAGTAATAACAAGTCAAGGGCATTACTATAATATTTGTTAAAAGCCTACCTGATACCTAATATTTTCTATAGTCTGGGACGCAAAACGAAATCCATTGCCCTGTTGGCAATTCCATTCCCACTACCAAAGGCTATGCCTTCAGCAACTACAGAACCAAGCCCTCCACTTGCAGATCCCCTTTGTACAGATGCTGATGGAGGAGCAGGAGCAGCGCTGCAGCTGGCTGTGGAGGCTTATGTGGTGGACAACGGGTAGCAGGATGAGGAGCTGACCTCATTGATCTTCCTCCGGAGCTTCAACGACGACCCAACAAAGATCGAGTTGAAGATGAATAGGTAGCGATTTGAAGAAGAGAGGCTGGGATCGAGTTGAGGAAGAGAGGTTGGGATCGAGTTGAAGAAGAGAGGCTGGGATTTAGGGCAAAAATGCCCAAAATAGAATTTTTTTTTTTTTTAACAATTGCAATCCAACCGTCCGGTTCACCGGTTTTAGAAAAAATCGGCCGGTTTAACGGTTAACAGCCGGTTCACTTCTTTAGGCGGTCCAACTCAAGAACCGGATCGGTCTATGCCCCGATTCACGGTCCAACCGGTTGAACCGGCCGGTCCGGTCCGGTTCTGATAACACTGTTTTTTTCCTCCTTTTATCTCCAAAACACCTAAAACAAGTTGAACATGTTTCATATATTTTTTTTTCTTTACATCTCTCTTTTTTCGAAAATTGGAGAACTAAAAATTCAAACGAAATAGCTTCTCCTTATTTTTAGAATTTTGAAAACAAAAAAAACTATTTTCAAAAATCAATACAAAAAGGCCCTGACCTTTGGTGATTGAAGCAAAATGACAAGTATGCTTCTTGCATATGTTGACAAAATGTGTTTCCATTAGTGCATAAAAATCAGTACAAGGAATTTAACATGAAGTGAAAAACTTTCACACCCATTCACAACTACCAACACTGTAGGATTTATTTTTTAAAAAAAAATCAATCATAAAACCCTTGAAACCCAAAAGCAAAAAATTACCAACTGAAACTGTGTTTCTATCTTATAGCAACATAAATTTCTCGTTTTAAGGCTTATCACCGTTAACTTTGATCAATCATAGAAAAATAAGAAGAAGAAAGAAGACAATATTATTGAGGCACAACTAACCAGAATAAAACTTGAAGGAAAACTACATATATAAGGTCTTTATATAGTAGGGCAAAAGGAAAACAAAAAGACTAAGCTAGGGCAACATAAAAGAAAACAAATGACTAAACTACCCCTAAGTCTAAATATAATAACTATTCTAACACCCTCCCTCAAACTCATGATGTGGTAACATCAAACATCAAGAGTTTGCTAAGAAGAAAATGGAAGCGTGAGATGGTGCAAGATTTCGTAAAGAAACGATCAGCAAGTAGCCAATGCAATCAAACTATCTCTGTTGTTGTGAAGACCATAGCATGACACTCAGCTTCAGCAGATGATCGAGTCACAACTGTTTGTTTCTTACTTTTCCATGAAATAAGACACTCACCAATGAAGAGACAAAAACTAGTAGTGGAGTTGCGATCCATAAAATTACTAGCCTAGTCCGCATCAGAGTAAGCACGAAGTTGAGAGGTCCAACAGAAAACCAAAGCTCAACAAAAACCACCAGCAACAATGCTCAACAAAAATTCCAACAAAGAAAAAATAAACAAACCAGAACTAGTCCCAAACCAGCAGTAGTCAAAATCAGAAAGTAGAACCAAAAGAAGTAGTCAACGCCAAACAATTCAAAGTTCACCACAAATTAATTCAACAACTTTGCAAATCAAATACTCACCTAGCAGTTCGTTCACAAAATCAGCCCCAAAGGCTCAAACCCACCAATCAAAAATGGAAACAAAAGTTTACTGCTTATTCAGTGCGAAACAATGCAACACTATGTCAAATTGCAAGCCCAAACGAACAAATCAAAAACCAGCAACGTGACAACTCACCAATGCACAAAACCAAGCAATCAACAAACCAGTCCAAAAGCCCAAAGCAACAGCAACAAACGAAGAAGAAACAACCAGACTAGCAACCAGAAGAAGTAGAAGAAGAAGGAGCACCAGCAGAGGAGAAGAGAAGAGGCAGCAGAAAGTCAACAAAAATAGCAATCCAAACAACAGATCCCAATATACCAACTTCACAAACCAGAAACCAACGAAGAAGCAGACGCTCAATAGGCGTTAATACAAGCATCTCTAGCCAATAAACCAAACCAGCAATCCAGCAACTAAATAACCCAAATTCCATAACTTTCAAAAGCCCAGAAAACAAACAGAGACAGCAAGACAGTAGCAAAACACCAAAAAGGGCAATAAAAATCGAAATTCAGTACTGTTCACCAGATGAACAGGAACGTCAACACTGTTCACAGCGTGTGAACAGTACTTTCCCTTGGAATCACAAAAAAATAGCAACCCACCAATCACTAGTCCTCAAATCACATAACCCAAGAATATATTCTTTCTCCAACTAAATTACTGTGGTGCTACAACATATATTTTAGATTGAAATCATGCTCTGATACCATGTTAACTTTGATCAATCATAGAAAAATAAGGAGAAAAAATAAGAGAATATTATTGAGGCATAGCTAGCCAGAACAAAACTTGAAGAAAAATTACATATATAAGGTCTTTATATAGTAGGATAAAAGAAAAATAAAAAGACTAAGTTAGGACAACATAAACAAAATAAATAACTAAATAAGATCCCCACTGGTTTATGAATTTTTGTATGTATTAAAATTCGATTCGAGCCGATATTCAAATCAAATTTTAAACTCGTTTTGAATTTTAATCGATTCGAATTTTGATACGTAAAAAAATATAACTTTTAATCAACTCAAATTTTAATACGCAAAAAATGAGTTTTAATAAACTTAAATCGAATTTTAATTGACACAAATTTTAATAATTAAAAAAATAGATTTTAATTTCGAGGAAGCTAAAAAAATAGATTTTAATTCATCCAAAGAATGATATGAATTTAAGTTATAATTTTTTACTTTTGTTTGAGTTTATAATATTACTTATTTTTTTTTTATCAATTTCTCTTGAGGTAATTATTTATGTTGAAGCTATTCCACGTTAAACAATGAAATTGAAAACTCTTAATTACGAATTAGCCAGAACTTCATTTGAAGAAGCAATATAATTACTGAAGGTTATTAACTTGTTTCCTCGCAAAGAGTATCGACACATTCTTTCACCATACTGCCCATCTCTCCAACGGCTATTTGTATATGTTTTTGGCACATCTGGAACATATTCAGCTTTGACACCCCCCCCCTACCCCTCACTTTTTATTAGCTTCCTCGAAATTGAACAAAGCTAAAAGCCTTAAAGAAATAAAGACCCTAAGAGCCCACAACTGAACAGTCACCAATACTTTTGACTCTCTCTCTCTGTCCTTCGTCGCTACCTCATCTGGGTGTTCTGATTCTCTGCCTACTACATTATCATTTCTTTTCCCCTTTAACCTTTAATTTACCAAAAAGTAAAGAGAATAGTAACCAAAGTGGTATCCCACCTGAGAGGAGTCGCACTAGCTGCCCCCTATGTGATCAAAATCTAAAAAGACCCAACCTTTCTCACGCTCGTCCTTCAATTAGCTCAACGCCCTCTCTCTCGCTCTCTCTCTCTCTCTCTCTCTCTCTTCCCCCATAGTCTGTACCCGAAGTGGCCATCACTTGTCGGCACACCCTCCATCACGCCCACTTCTTTATCTTCTTTACAAGTGCTCTAAATCCAAAGAAACCTTTGCAAGGAAATTCCTAATATGGGTTTATTCACTTTCCTTTTGCTCTCTCTCTTAGGCCTAGCTTGTTTCACCAGTAAGTTTCTCAACTAATATTTACACAAGTTCTATTAAGCACATACATACATATTTCTGTGTTTTGTAACTCATTCTGTTGTTCTATCGATTTACAGGTGCAGAAATCTCACCCGAGATTGGAGTTTGCTACGGCCAACTGGGTAACAACCTACCCCCTCCACCAAAATCCGTAGAACTCATCAAAAACCTTAAAGCCAAAAGGGTAAAGATCTACGATGCCAACGCAGAAATCCTCAAAGCCCTCAAAGGCACTGACCTCCAAGTCTCTGTCATGGTCCCTAATGAGATCATCACCAACATTTCCTCAAATCAAACCTTAGCAGATCAATGGGTCCTCACCAATGTCGTCCCTTTCTACCCAGAAACCATGATCCGATACCTCTTAGTCGGAAACGAAATATTGAGTCAACCCGAGAAAACCACCTGGTTCAATCTTGTACCGGCCATGCGTAGAATCAAATACTCAGTCAAAAAATACCAGCTCCATAAGATTAAAGTTGGGACGCCATTGGCTATGGATGTTTTAGAATCATCGTTTCCACCGTCTAACGGAACATTTCGATCCGATGTATCGCTGAAGGTCATGAAACCATTGTTACAGTTCTTAAACAGGACCAAGTCTTTCTTCTTCCTAGATGTGTATACATTTTTCCCATGGTCCTCTGATCCCATAAACATCAAGCTTGACTACGCCCTGCTAATGGCGAAGAACATTACATATACAGATCCGGTTTCGGGTTTAACATACACCAACCTGCTCGATCAAATGCTTGACTCGGTTGTTTTCGCCATGGAAAGACTTGGGTATCCGAATATTCGACTTTTCATCGCCGAAACGGGTTGGCCCAACGGCGGCGATATCGACCAGATTGGCTGTAATATTTACAACGCCGCCACTTATAACCGGAATGTTGTGAAGAAACTAATGGCGAAGCCGCCGGTTGGGACGCCGGCACGTCCAGGTACGTTTCTGCCGGCGTTTTTATTCTCTTTGTACAATGAGAACCAGAAGCCGGGTCCGGGTACGGAGCGACATTTCGGGTTGTTGTACCCGAATGAAAAGAATGTGTATGAGATCGATTTATCAGCGAAGACGCCGGAATCAGAGTACAAACCGTTGCCGATTCCGACGAATAATGAGCCTTACAAGGGGAAGATATGGTGTGTGGTGGCAAAAGGGGCGAATCGGACGGAGTTGGCGTCTGCGTTATCGTATGCTTGTGGGCAGGGTAATGGGACTTGTGACCCGATTCAGCCCGGTGGGAAGTGTTACAAACCGATGAAGTCTTTGGTCCGGCATGCAAGTTTAGCTTTTAGTTCGTACTGGGCCCAGTTTAGGAAAGTTGGTGGGACTTGTTATTTCAATGGGCTTGCTATCCAGACCGCTAAAGACCCAAGTAAGTATAAACTTTCTTTTAATTTGTTTTATAAAGATGGTTGAATGGAGCTACAAGGTACTGCTAATAATAGGAATTAATATGGGGATGGATCAGGATCCCCAACAACCATTTACTATTTCAATGTTGAAGTCGTCAATTGTCAAGGTGTTAGTGATATCACGTACGAATATGCTCTATGCCCATCATTCATGGTTTGATATTACATGGGAAATGGTGAATGTGGGGGGGACCTACATGGAACCATAATAGTAAATTTGGCTCTATGGCAGCAGTGCCATGGTTGGACAGAGAAAAATGATCATTTCTTTTTTATTTTTTTACTATAAAGTGTTCACGATTGCGTCGATTATTTCCTCGAGTTTAGATATTAGTTATCGAAGTCCAAGCAAGTTTAGAATATGCCACATGAGAAACAAGGGAGATTGACCCTTAGAAGTTATAAGAATTGTTGAATCTAAAATTTTGAGATTATCAGAAATTAGACTCAGCCAGCCATTAAACGACGCTAAGTTTCAAAATAATATTAATAATAATAAATAAATGATCATTTCGTCTATGGGTAATGGTGTGTAGGTCATCTTCTGTGCTCAATAGTGGTAGGAACGTTTTGGTGAGCTGGCTTTGAATAAAATGTTGTATGGGTTGTCTGTGACGTGGGGCAACAGGCAAGAAATTTATTTTCCTTCAAAAAATATGGAGAAAAATTGAAGTTAATGTCAACATAGCCATATATGGACTCTGCACCCATTAGTATTGGAAAGTAATTTTTTAATACATCACAATTTGACACTTGTATTTTTATTATTATTTTATCGTTACACTCCCATTTATGTTCAAGAACTCTTTCGCGAAAAAAAATAATTTAATTTTTCGTATTATTACTTTTATCAATTAGTTATAGTTTGATTTTAGGGTTTAATCCTGCACAAAATTTGGTGTATATACCATGCACACTTAGAGCTTATACAGTTTTGTGCGCTTTTTTCTCGATGGTATGTATCTTTATACACGTGCGAGAGACTCACTTATATATGGTTGATCCCCCCTTAAGAGAGTGTATCAGATGGAATCTGCAACACATATCATGGGTAGATTGTTCAATGAAAAATGCATAACTGTTGTATAAGTATTGGTAGAATAGATGAATCAAAGTAGAAATCAAAGTTAACTACGACTGTACTGAATGTAAAAACCACATGTTGCTTAGTTAATAATAATCCACACTCCTCCTCAGTTGGCATGCATGAACATTGAACAACTCTGTTTTTCCTTGTAAAGCCTGTTTTTGATTAGTTTTTGTGGGTTTTGATGATTTGGTTCGCAGGTTATGGATCTTGCAAGTTCCCAAGTGTTAC
>CM042187.1:4908067-4939300 GCA_023539305.1 Ilex asprella | reverse complement strand
ATCATTTTCGGTTTATAGAAGAATGGTAAATGATGGGTTTGCTCTTGGTGTTATTGATTACCAGACTGTAATAAATGCTTTATGCAAGAATGGGTTTGTACAAGCTGCTGAAATGTTCTTTTCAAGAGTTTTGAAACTTGGGTTTTTGTTGGATACTCATATGTGTACCTCTTTGGTGCTGGGTAATTGCAGGGTAGGTGATCTCAATGAGGCCTTTCTAGTGTTTGAGAAAATGTCTAAAGAGGATGGTTGTGGTGCCAATAGTGTTACTTACTCAGTGCTTATACATGGTCTATGTGAAGATGGTAGGCTTGATGAAGCGTTTCGGCTAAAGGAAGAGATGAATGAAAAGGGTTGCCACCCAAGTACTCATACCTACACTGTACTGATTAAAGCTCTTTGTGATGTAGGATCCACTGATAAGGCTTTTGGTTTGCTTGATGAGATGGTCAAGAAGGGATGTAAACCAAATATTCACATTTATACAGTATTGATAGATATGCTATGTAGAGAAGGTAGGATTGAGGAGGCTAATGGAATGTTCAGAAAAATGTTAGATGATGGATTGGTTCCTGGCACAATAACTTAAAATGCACTGATTAATGGTTACTGCAAAGAAGGTAAAGTAGTTTCTGCTTTTGAGCTTCTTGGCGTGATGGAAAGGAGGAATTGCAAACCCAATATCCGTACCTTCAATGAGCTTATAGAAGGGTTATGTAAAGCCAATAAACCTCACAAAGCAATGAAACTGTTGAGAAGGATAGTTGGCAATGGGCTATGGCCTGATGAAGTAACCTACAATATTCTGGTTGATGGGTTTAGCATGGCAGGCCAACTTGACATGGCTTTCACAGTATTTAATTCAATGAACTCCCTTGGCCTTGAACCTGATGGTTTTACTTACACTACATTAATTGACGGGCTCTGTGAAGAAGGGAAACCAGAGCAAGCAGATGGGATCTTGGGTTTGATGGTGAAGAAGGGAATATTCCCAGATGAAGTAACATTTACAGCTCTTATTGATGGATATTGCAAGACAGGTAAAACTGCAAATGCCTTGATGCTTTTTGAGAGAATGGTCAAGAACAGGTGTTTGACTACACCTCACGCATTCAGCTCATGTCTTGATGTTCTCAGCAAAGAAATTAAGGTGAATGAACAAAATACAATGTTTGGAAAGATGCTAAAGTGCGGTCTAATTCCTTCTGTGGTAACTTATACCATATTGATTGATGGGCTTTGCCGAGCAGGTGATACTATCCACTCCTTGAACGTTTTAGATCTTATGAAGCAGGCGAATTGTCTCCCAAATGTATATGCATACACTGTTGCAATCAATGGCCTCTGCCAGAATGGTAGAGTGGAGGAAGCCTAGAATGTTCTGTATAAGATGTCCAATTCAGAAGTCTCTCCAAATGGCATCACTTATACTGTATTATTGAAGGCGCATATCAAGGCTGGTCAGTTGGATCGTGCTTTTGAGCATTTGAGAACCATGGTTAGAAATGATTGCCAACTAAACAATCATGTCTACTGTGCACTACTTGCCGGATTTGTTATCTCAGAAAAGGCTAATGGAGCAGGAGCTTTGAGTTCTGCATGTGATTTAGATGCCAAATCATTACTTATGGGAAAGAATGAAGATGCTTGTTTTTCCAACTATGTTTTCAGGGCAATGGAGATTAGCCATGCCATTAAACTTCGAGATAAGATTGAGGAATGTGGTGGCCCCATTGTTGATTTTTACAGTTTTATTGTTATGGGTTTATGCAAAGTGGGAAGAATTTTAGAAGCAGATAATCTCATGCAGGATATGTTGAGAATTGGTCTAACTCCCGACAAGGCAGTTTGTTCTTTTATCGTTGAGCATTTCTCCAGGGAGGGGAAATATGATCATTGCCTCGAGTGGATGAAGCTCATTCTCGAAAAAGGTTCTGTCCCATCTTTTGCATCTTACTGTTCTGTAATTCTTGGTCTTCTCAGTGAAGGGAAGGTTGAAGAAGCTAGTGGACTGGTTTCTGAACTTTTAAGACACACTGATATTGAGGACAGAACTGCAATCTCACCATATATTGAGTTCTTAGGAAAGGAAGATAAACCTTACAGATGCCTGGAGCTTCTAAAACTAATCGAGGAAAGGTATGACAATGAGAGGCCAATAATCTAGTTTCTTTTTTTCTTTCCTTTTAAAAAAGTGTGCAACCCAACCACCTCACAGGGATCGTTCTTTCTAATACTAATCTCATCCATTCATGCTTAACTGCAAGTTCTGCTGGGATTCAGTGAATTAGTGTTGCTATGATCACACCTAATAATCTAGTTTCTGCTTAGCTGAGAATCCTGCAATTGATTTTGAGTGTTACAAGAATCAGGGGCGGAGCCACCTTATGCCCAGTGCCCACCCTCAAATTTTTTTTTCTAAAATTATTTATATATATTTTAAGTATTTTTTCAATATATGTAAATGTGCCCACCCCTTTTTTAATCAAGTCCAAAAAAAGTATGGTATATCCATGAGTTTACGTCTAATTTTAACATTTATTTTAGTAATTATCACTGATATGATAGGAAATATATTTTATTACGTAATCGAACGAATAATAAATAGTTAAGTGATAATATGATTGTGGATATAAATAATAATAAAATTAATGCAAGACTTTCAAAATATAAAAATTCATCGAAATCAATTCTGAATTGTTTCGATTAGCCTTTGTTTGGTAAAATGATATAATTATCCTTTTTTTTGGTCATTTATATCTACTATGCTTAACAATTTTAGTCTTTTAAGTTTAATGAACTTTTAAGAATTAAATATTATATAATTAAATATAAATACATTATTCTCTTTTTATCAATTACAAGAAAAAAAATAAACTTGTTAAAATATACAGTGTCCACCCTAAAATAATTTTCTCACTCCGCCCTTTACAAGATTCAGAGGGCTTGGATCAGATGCTATGTGAATTGTTTAAGAGTAATGTTACACTTATCAGATTTTGAGATTAAATTTAAAACGCAAATGACATGATAACATATTATTTGAAGTTTTTATTGAAACCCAAATAACATGACACTAAATAAAAAAGTCTAAGTCAGCTGCTATGTCATTTGAATTTTAAATTTGATCAATGTAGCATTACTAATTATTTAATGTGAGAAAGCATACACCCTTTTTGTCCATATGAAACGCTGGAACCCATTAATGACAAGGAAGTCATAAATGTTAAATTGTTCTAATCCAGTCGCTTCAATTTGCAAGTATATGTTTGGACGGTACATCTATTTTGGGTCCAACCATGATTAATTTTTTTTCCCAATCTTTGAAAATATGACCTGTAATTTTTTTCCTAGTGTTACTATTTCATTTTATTATCAATGAAATCAACCAAAGATGGTACACTTTTTGTTTTTTCAATAGTAAGTTTTCTCTGGTCAAAAAAATTGTAAGTGGTATCCGAGTTAATTTATGTGTATTTTAATTAATTATTTTCTTGGTCAGTTTAAAAATAAGTCATCCATGTCGAGATTATGATATTCATGAAAGATAAATTTTTTATGTTCTGATCCTAAAAAATTGTTAAAATTCATACATTTTTTTTGGTATCTTCTGTCTTCGATTGATTTTAGAGCAATGTTTTATATTATAAATTTGTATCTCAAATGAACGGGAACTCTTAGATGAGTGAGTTTCATCAACTTTTTTAATTGGAATCTACCGATCCAATCACCCTTATTGATTTGAGGTGCACATTTGAAATACAAATACATAACATTGCTCTTTCGGATAGGGAAATATTATATATCCCAAATTTTCATATCAAATGAAGGGAGACCATTGAATGAGTGAGTTTCATCAATTTTTTTAAATAGGATCCACTGATCCAATGATCTTTCTTGATTTGAGATGAAAAATTAGGTTAGAAATTTGGGATACATAGCATTGCTCAACAACATTTTCACTTGTGTTCCGATTTCCAATTAAATTATAAATAGAGAGCCTATTTATAATTAATTTTTAGAGGTTGATTCTATAAATTAGAAAATTGCTTGTAAATAAAAAAATTATTAAAAATGCTTTAATACCATGAACGCAAAAATTTAATACGTTAAGAAGTGATTATTAATATTTTCAATGGTTGATAAATGATTTTTATTAATTAAATTATGATTACCGGATATTTTTAATAATTTACAAGAATAAGTAACTTAAACAGAATTTTTTATTTATGGACATGTTGAACGAGTTAGATTTAGGTTATGATTATTGAGTTCAATTTTGTAGGGTTAATGTTTACTTCATAATTGGGAAATCTAAAGGTTAAAACCTACTCGAGGCAAAGTTGGTGTGGCAAAAAATTAGCACTGATATAAGATTTATGTTTAATTTAGATATATTTTTATCATTCAAAAAAAAATAAAAGAAAACTTTAATTTATTTAAAAACTAATAATAACTCAGTATCTAAAGACATTCTAAATATAAAAAAATGATCATTTATGGGGGTAATATTTATATTTTAAATAATAATTTATTTTTATTATTTGAAGAGAGAGGTATAGGAGAGAGAAAAAGAGGTGTAAACGTGAATTAGTGGAGATGTTTGGCATTTTGGATTTTTGAGACAAATAATTTTTTGGAATGAATTTTTGTATCAAACGATTAAAATAGATGAAAATTAAATAAATTTTAACTGTTGTGATCCTTTTATAAATTGAAAATTCAATTTTTTAATTATAACATTAAATAGATGAGGGAATCTCTAAGTATTTAGAAATGACAAGAAAATACTCACAACAACTTCCCCTCTCATACAAGTGGTTGGCAAAAATACATAATTTTTTTTGTTGTACAACCGGGTATGCATGTTTATATTGATTACGCTCTCAAGTTCAATAATTGACTACCTTGATTTGAGCTAAATTAGAGTATAGAATGGACCGGATTAGATAATGTCGTCCATCCCTTACCCATCCATTCGCGCCATTGGACTAATTACAGTAATAATGCTTTCTTATCCCATATTTAGTTCAAATATGGAGAAGTAGTGGACCCTATATTTTTTTGGATGAAGACATGCATAGAATTATCAAAGAAAGAGTTAGATTGAACGATGATATAAATATTAAATTATCAAAAAAAATTCAAGATAAAGAATAATATTTATATCATAAAGATACTTGAAGGTAATTTTTTTTTTTTTTGCCTCAATACATTAAACCCACTAAAAAAAGATTTAATTAAGAGATTGTATGTGGTATTAAATATATTATTTATTTAAATCGATATTATTTTTAAGTGATAATATTGAGTCTAAAAAAACATATTCAAACGTGAATAAAAGAAAAATAAAATGAGCTCAAAATTATTTTTTTGAATCCCTCTTTATTAATTCCTAAAGCAAACACAGCCTAGGGTGACTAAGCGGGTGCAGGAAGCGAAACATTAAAGAAATGAAATTTTCAATTAAATTAAATATTAATTTAAGAGTATTTCCCTATTATATATATATTGATTTCTTCTCTTTCGCTTCTTCTGCGGATTTTGCCCTGATATTGCAGCACAAGTAATCCAATTTTCGCACCCTTGGTTTCAACGCAACCGCCCCTACATTGCTGATCCGAATATCCATCTCTCTCTCTACATCTCTCCTATTTCTCTCTCTAGCTCCTCCTTGTTTTGTAAGTATCTCTCTTGAATCGACTCTGAGTTCGACCTCTTTTAATCAATCTGTTTGTATATACAATCTTTTTTCAAGCATCTAGGGTTTTTGTATGCTTTCTTTTCTACTGGATTGGGCGTACGATTCTTGCTTGATCCAGAGTCTGGAATAATATTCGGCAATCTATGAAAGATTTAGATTTTGCCCTCGTTTAACCAAGGCGGTGGGTTCAGAATCACCTCTGGTGAATTCCTTTAATAATTCCGGTCTGAACCTTTACGAGTTTAGTAGGTAATAGATGAGATATCGAAATTTTGCCCTCCTTTAACCAAGGCGGTGGCGTTAGAAGCATCTTTGGTTCAATCCTTTGGTAATTGCGTTTTGAACCTTTACGAGTTTTTGGGTAGTTAAACGAGGCCATTTGAGCTTAATTGTTTATGTAATCTTGAAAAGATTATTAGTTGGCGATTTCTTGAATATCTTATTCTATATAGTTTTTGTCTGTCTCATCTGTTTTAAAAAAAAGGAATTTAGGCATGGACAAAGGCCGATTTGGGGACATATGCTGGTATACATTGACCTTTCTTGTTTCATAATATCTATATTATCCGTTATTTGTCGATTTTATGACTGTATGCCATATGATAACTCATTGTCATTTGTTTTATTATAGTTATGATGCAAAAAGATTAATTGGCTAATACTATCAGTTCTGTAAGTCTAAGTGGTGACTCACATCCTAGGAGCTTTTGGCTTTTGATAGAGAACATATCTACTAAACAGTAAAGTTTCTTGTATATATGAGGTATATAAAGAAAGGAGAATTAACTGACCTATGCTATGTGTGCGCAAACCAATGAAAAATTTGCTGGTATAATTTTTGCATTGATTGCTGTAGTAGGATCTCCATTAACTCAGAGGACTTCTTTAGTTTAACCTTTGTTGTGGTTGTTTTTTACTTCTCTAATATGCTTGGGAATTTTATACTATACAAGGATTTATTTGGTATATTCCTTTTACTGGTAGTGTTTGCTGCTGATTGCTTATTCATTGATTTTCTTTGACTAGGTTGAAATTCTTCTTATACTGAAGTTGCATCAGATATTTTGCAGATCACGGTGGCTGCTTTTAGATGATTCCACCTCATTGCAGCTTCTAGAGGCTGCATCCAAGAATGTTGATAAATTTTTTGTTGATTTTTAATCATTCCTACAATGAGAAATGGGCATCATATAACATATCATCCCTTATGCCACAACTAACCTCCAATATATGTTTACAAGCTAGTGACAAACACTGTTATGGCAGTGTAGAAATCTCTATTTGGAGGTTAGAAGTTCATTGAGTGAATTTTGATTTGTCACTTGCTGCAATACTCGCAATGGAAAGGTGAGTTTCTTATCAATGCTCCTGTCATCATTATATCAGCACGTTTTACACGTAGGATGGATTATGATTTGCATTCTCTGCCACATTGTTTTTTCAGATATAAAATTTTGACAGAGCTTGGAGATGGGTCTTGTGGGACTGTATATAAGGCCATCAATATGGAAATATCGGAGATTGTAAGGAATTTTTACTTTAGCAAATTAACTTATACTTTACTCCGCTCTGCGACTGGATATAAATCTGCCATCATATATTTTCCTCCATAAGCTTAAAAGCTTTTGTAAAAGTTTGGTTTAAAAAATCTTAATAAACTCTGGAAATCTCGGGCGAACACCAGCATCAAATTTAAGGGATTATGGCCTAGTGCAATGGTAAATGCTCGGGCTGACAATCTCTAGATTTTAGGCAGTTACTTTGTGGGAGTAAGGCGAAAGGTTAGATCTATGTCCAAACCGTGTCGCTTAGCATCCTGGTTAATGCATTCCAATCTGGGTGAAAACCATTTTTCATTATAAATTATGGGTGAAAACTACTTATGTTTTAATTTTGTTATTTAATCTCATTTGTGCTTGAAGATAAACATTATTTTGATTCCTTGACAATGATCATTTTTTATGTGCTAAAAAAAAAAGTCTTATATTGAGGTCCATCTTTTTTCGGCTATGTGCTGGCGAGTATTCAACTTGTGTTTAGCCGTGTGTCTGGAGTTAAGAATTTACTTTTAAATTACCGGTACACTTAATATGTGTGTTGGAGACATGTTTGTTCTTTGTGAGTGGAGTGAGAGAAAACGAGAAATAATCTGCATGATTTGTGTGGGAGGCTTTTCTGTGGACAAGGTAAACAATTAGTTTAACTATTTACTCTCTCAATGTCAGACAAATTGTGATTTTTTATGTAAATTTATCATTTATTGTGACAAGTAGTAATATGGTTACTATATTACAGGTTGCAGTCAAGAAAATGAAGAGAAAGTTCTATTTCCGGGAAGAATGCACGAGTCTACGTGAAGTTAAGGTTTGTGAATTTGATATTATTGAAATGTAGCATGCTACTAGTTAAATACTCGTATTCGTTTTACATTCAAGTTAATATTGATAACTTCAGAATGTGCATATGTAAATGCTATTATTACGATTGGTAATCTCCTGTTACATGTGCAGTCCCTCCATAAATTGATTCATCCTAATATCATAAAGTTGAAGGAGGTCGTCTGGGAAAACAATGAGTTATTCTTCATATTTGAATATATGGTATACGTTCAACTTTTTTTCTCAGTTTTGTTTTGACTCTGAGTTATTGGCATGCACAAAAACCTCCCAAGGTCTTCAAATATCTGTGTTTCTCATGATTGCATACTATATCTTCCTGTTGCATCCTTATGTCCGAAAATGCTTTCAAAAGCATTTGCCATGACCAAGAAGTGGTGGTGGTGTTAGTTACTACTAAGGAGTTTTATTTTATCAAACTGAAATACGACCAGGTTACGTTGGCTATCCACCTGTTGCATCCTTTTGTTCCAGGAAGTGGGAGAATTTTCTTCAAACTTCTTCAGGGATTTAGTTTGTTTTAGGATGAAACATACAAATGCTTTCCCAAGCATTTGCAATGACTATTAAGCGGTGGTGCCATTGCTGCTAAGGAGAGTTCATTTTATAAAAATGATGCTGCCTGGAGGAGGATATCGAAAAAAAGGGGAAAAGAAACAGAAAATCACGAAGCTGCATCAGGATGCCACCGGCAATGGATTTTGTGGTCGATTTTGATTATGTATCAGCTTTTAGTATTTGGGTTTCATGGGGTAGTAGGGTGATTGTAAGGGTGGTAGATGGTTTGTGTGCTGTGGCAACTCTCAGTTCACTTATCTTTATTGTGGACCTTTCTGTAGGAACGCAATTTGTACCAGATAATGAGAGACCTGGAAAGACCCTTTTCAGAAGGAGAGATAAGAACCTTGATGTCTCAGGTGCTGCAAGGACTTGCATACATGCATAGAAGTGGATATTTTCATCGAGACTTGAAACCTGGTATGAAATTTAGTTGTTTAAAATGTAAATATTTATGTAGTTATGGAACAATAATTTAGTCTAAAGCTATATATCCTTTCTGCCTTCAGAGAATTTGCTGGTGACAAATGATGTCATCAAAATTGCTGATTTTGGACTGGCCAGAGAAGTGTCGTCAATGCCTCCATTTACAGATTATGTTTCCACTCGGTGGTGGGTCATTTGCTGTTCTCTCTTCCATGGCTGTGCATGCATTTGTTTTATTTCATACTCCAGAAAATTCAACATTTTCCCAGTTAGTAATTTATCAAATCTTATTTTTGGCTTTACATATTCTTACATAAGGTATCGAGCACCAGAAGTCTTGTTGCAATCGCCATTATATACTCCTGCCATAGGTAAGCAGCATTGCAATTCCCTTTTTGATTGACATAAAGTGCTGCAGTGTATTGAAAAAATATCTGCATTGTCTCTGTTATTATTATTATTGAAGAACTCTTTTGATGTCCCAGTTGGGTGATCATCTTAGCAGTATCCCTTATTGTAACAGGTTTCATTTGTGAAACATGAGTTTGTTCCCTCCATTTTCCTTTTGAAATCTCTGCAGCCCAACATTTTTTTACTTATATCTGTATTTATATCGAATCTCATTAATTCCTTGCACTGAGCTTATGACCTATGGTCTTCGTGAGATGAGTCCGATTAGCGCTTGCATCATTTACTGTAAACCAATTAGCCATACGTAATTTTTGAAACAGGTTAGCCTCTTACTTTTGCAACTTTTGACCAATTTTACCAAGGCATCAACCAGCACCCGACCAACCTAGGCCATTTGGTCCAATTGTATGCATTTTCTGGAAATGCATTAAGAAAAAATGTTGTATTCATAATTCTATGATTTTGGAATTGCTTAAGTTGTTCGACAATCCTATGACGTCACAATTACATAGTAAATGTTGTCAACAAATAGTTCCATACATTATTGAGGTAGATCCCTACAATTTGGTGAAACATATCCACTATCCTCTTGATATCATTTTGGGAGAGGGGAGGCAGGCAGAAGGCCATGATAAAAAAATTGATTTTCATGAATAGCAGTGGTGGTGACCTTTCTCATTGTAAATTGGGAGCAAGAGTGCTTTGTACATCGTTAAGGTAATGGCAAAAGGGACCTCAAATTACTATACTATCCTCTTAAAAAAATAATTAGTTTATTCCCCATAATTGGGGATCTGGGAAGGATAGATTGGGTAAAGACCTAAATTTTGGCATTATTTGCACAAAATTTTACACACAAAGAAAAAGGAATTGGTGGCTTTTTTGTTGGTAAGTAGAATTGGTGGCATTTTTGTCTTAAAAATCAGGTCACAATACTAACCTACCATAGCATGCAATAGTTGAGCATTTCCGTAAGTACAATATGTGCACATTTGGATTTTTTAACATTTATTTGGGCTTAAATTATATTATTTTCCTCATTATAATGGTGCAAAGGAACAAATTTTAAAAGAATTTTAGCTTTTGCATTTTTACTTGCTTTGCAGAATTTCTATTCTATGTACCTGTAACATTTAGGATCAAATGTCATCCAAATACTCAAGTGAATAGTGTGGCATTTTATCTGTGTAAATGACTTGGTATTATGGAATGGTGTGAGAGTGTCTCAAATGATCCCCAAAAAATCCTTATTTTAATGTGAACATTTTACAATTATTTTGGGTGTAAATGGATCACGAGTATATCCTTATTTTAACATGAATTTTTACTCTTAATTTTGGTGTAAATGGTGATTATTTCTTGCAAGTTTTATTTCCCATTTCGTTGGAGTTTTTTGGTTTTATTTTTATTCTTTTGATTCATTTTTGGAAAAGTCTATTTCACCCTAATATGGTTTACCCCTTTAACACTTAACCCTCTTATAATTCAAACCACAAAACCCTCATGTGGCTTTGGACCAAGGTGCATCCATTAAATTTTCCATCCAACCTAACATGGCGTGTGAGGTACACACCCAAGTGAAATGGGGAAAAACCTATTTTCCAACCAAATTGTTATGATCAAAAGGCCAAATTGCCCTTGCAACAAATGAGTGCCTCTCATGCTCTCTATTTTCAATTTCATTTTTCTTTTTTTTTTAAGGGAGCAAACAAACAATCAAAACAACACAAAGAAAAAAAAAAAGCACAGAAAGAAAACAAACAACACACAGCGGTATAAACCCTCACCCCCCACTTGAATTATACTTTGTCCTCAATGCAATAGAACTAAGCTTGACACTTCCTAATGTACACTGTTTCAACACTATTAAATTCATTCTCATACATTTTCGCAATGAAACTTTTTTGACCTTCTTTCTCTACACAGACATCAACAAAAATCATCAAACATAACTTTTTCACTCCAGCCTCACCAGGAAAAGCTCCGAGAATTTTATCCTTACCACGACCACGATAGCTAAGAGCTTCATTTCAACTCAACTCATAGCCACGATACAAAAACTCTTGTTGCCAATACGTGTCTGTTGTTATGAACCTTGGTGAGGTACTTAGTTCCCATCGGATGAATAGTGTACATTACTTTTTCCTGTCAAGCTGCATGTCCATTGTGACATGGTGATTTCCATCTGATGTGGGTTATGTGTCGACTAGATCAGAGAGCTGTTAAAGAGGGAGAGAGAGGACACAATGATTTTGATTTTGGGCCTTTGGTAATGGTTATGATTTGAGTGTGGGAGGGCACTGGTCGAGATTGGTGGCAGTAGTACGAAGGACAGAGATTGGTTATGTTATTCTGATTTTTTCAAAGTGATTTGACCATTACTGTTAATGGAGTCAAAATTTCCCAACCAGACGAGGATTATGTATGTACTTATATTTAAACAAAAAAAATGTCAAGTGTTGAAGAGCTATACCGCAGGGGTAAAATAGAATATGCCCATTAAATTTTAGTGAAATGAAATATTTGCTATTACAAAGTTGTGGGGTGGAGTTCTAGCTGCTTTTCCCATTAATGCTTCTTAACGATTTTGTACTCTGGGCTTGTTTTCCTTGTCGACTGATGTCTAACAAAAGGAGTGCTTGCAGACATGTGGGCAGTTGGTGCAATACTTGCTGAACTTTTCACTTCGTGTCCTATATTCCCTGGTGAAAGGTAATGTTACTTAGTTTTGATCTTGTCATGAAGTGATGAAGTATGAAAAATATTCTTTTTGATTGATGACTTGATAGATTTTTAGCATGTATAAGCGTGCTTATAGTTGCAAACGGATAGATGATTGGTTTATGCCATGTTTGACCTTTTGCCCGCATTCTTGGATGGGACATTGAGATTACCGCCAGCATAGTTCTTCGGGCTGAGCCATTCCCATCCCAAGTGGTGGCCCGAATCGGCCTCTGACCGTCCATCACATCTCATCTTCGATTTGGCTATACTTGTATGTAGCCAGCAATGTTAACTCCACATGAGTGCCTATATAGCTATGTGCCTTACAAAATTTTGTCTGCTGAAATATTGAATTTGAAAATGAATTTCAAAACCTGAATAAACCTTATTTTTGTGGGGAGTCTTTTATTTGGAAAAGATTTGTGCTTACAAATCTAGTTCTTGTTTTGTCAGTGAGATAGATCAGTTGTACAAGATATGCTGTGTTCTTGGTACGCCAGATTGGACTACCTTTCCAGAAGCTAGGAATGTTTCATCTTTGGTTAATTTTAGTTATTTAGAGGTAAGGTTTTATTTGGGCTGATACTTGGTTTGCTATAGTTCTTGTGACTCTCTCTCTTGCGTTGCATATGCTCATATTGTGGCAAAGATTGTTTATTCTGTCCTTTTCTGGCAGATTATGCCTGCCAATTTGTCGGACATCATTCCTAATGCAAGCCTGGAGGCGATTGATTTGATCAAGGTGGGTTCTGATTATATAGTCTCCCTCATCTATTAAGTTAATGTTAACTTGGTTCTTGACTTTGTGTAGCAACTATGTTCTTGGGACCCACTAAGGAGGCCAACTGCAGAACAATGCTTACAACATCCTTTTTTCAATGTAAATTGTGACCTCAGTATTGTCATCAACATTTTTGTTCTTTTTTTTGTTAAGTTACCTAATGTGTGCAATGGATAGGATTGTATGTGGATTCCTCGTCCAATTGCGGATGCCCTTCAGCCAAAGCTTAATAATAAGCTGGGTGAGTCTTTCAGAGTATACTTGGTTGTTATCTGGTCTTGCATGTACTTTTTGGCAAAGAATACTTTTTTGCTCACTGCATTTCTCACTCATTGCTTCTTTTTGCAGGGGCAAAGCCAAATCTTGACTTAAACCTCTGGGATTTTGGCACCGGAACAGATGACTGTTTTCTTGGCTTGACACTGGCCGTAAACCCCAGCGCTTCCAACATGGGTAACAGAACTGTGCTTTTTTGTGTTTCTTTTGCCGTTTAGAATAGATTTTCTCTTGCATCTGGAGGATCACTCCATTTTTTGCAATGAGTTCAGTTTTATAGAATTGTTTCTGAAAATGCTCTATAAAACATGGATAAGTAAGTTGAAACAAGGAGTTTAAACACACCATATACGTGTTCAGAATTTTATTTCATTTGTTGTGATGATTGGATTTAACACTTGTCATTTATTTATCTAATCTGTTCTGCTTTATGTTAAATAAATGTAATCTAAACTTACGTCTAGGGTTATATTACATATGTATGTGAAGGAATAATTAGAATGTCATTCATTGATGAGATCTATTGCCCTTATCCTTACCATTCTAGTAAGGAAAGTGGAAGGAAAAACCATTAAACTATCCAATATTGTTGTATCTCCAATACTAGTTACATGATGATTGTGATATAATTGTTTCCACACCTTGTCTTGCCCTATCGCTTCATATTCATCTGGTGTGGAATTGTTTTTCGCAGAGTTGGTCCATAAGGCTCAAAGTACAGGAAAGGTAAGTTTGTGGGGTTAAATTTTGGAATGTTGCTTTCACATATTGTGAATGAATCTTTTTAGTTCATATTAATCCGGACTGTGAAACAAATTTCTTCACTATATCTTAAAAGATTGTAAACTCTGATGTCAGGATCTGCTGTTCTGCTCCAGTTCTCGTGAACACTCTCAAAAGCCAGGTAAATGTTTCCAATCTTATTTTATAAGGAGTGACGTCACCTCTCTCCCATTGCAATGCATAATTTCCTTAGTCCAACCTGGCAAAGGCCAGATGAAGGTCTCTCTTGTGCATAGAAATATGGGATGTATATCAAGGTTTTACGTAGCAATGATTGAATATATACCCGTTATAAAGATGCTCCTACATATAGGTTTGTGGTAGAGGATAGGTTTTATTTCCAAATGTTTGTATGGAATCTCACTCGAGTTTGGGTGGACTTAGTAATGGGAGATGGAAGCATGGTTGCAAAAATTCTTATTCAAAGTTGGGTAGTAATATGCAGTTTAATATCTGAAAAAGTTGATGCTATTTCAGGTTTTTGGTCGGTGCTTCCTCCTGATAACTGTGGAACCAGTATACCAGTGGAGTCTTCCCTATCATTATCATTCAGGTTAGTTAATATGCCTACCTCCTGTTCTCTCTTCCTCTACTGGTACAGGTTGTGGCAAGAGCCTGGAAGTTTTGTCCTTCATGCCATTTTTATCAGGTTATGGGGCTCCGTCTTTGAAAAAATACGTGAAGAAAACTTCTTAACTCCAACAAGTGGATATTTCTTTGGCATGTTCTTCGCATTAATTAATTCCCATGTTAACACCAACCTTGATTGTGTATTCATGGCCTTTGGCTTGGATACTTAATGGGTGAGTTCCTTGTGCATTGTGTATGCATTGAACAAATACAAATAACTACAAGTAGGGGAATTGACATAAACTAGTAGGGAAGTCTCGATGTTTAGTGATTTTTTGATGGTTTTTTTAATTCCTTGTGTGTTTCTTACCATGGCAGTACGATTTCGCATTCATCAACCAGAGTTCCACAGTCTACTGGATTCGCTATTGCGTCTTTGTGGTCCTAGACCATTGCATTGCTGATTATGCCCTCTTCCTTCCGTCAAGGGGCATTGCCTTTGAGCAATTCAATCTAGCTGCTCGTGTCATCGAATAAGGAAGGACGGACCGTAGAAATTCCCTGTAATTATTCCTGTTGATTGTTTAATATGAAATACACGAGTACTTTTCAACAATTTTCTTGTGAATACAAATGAATCCTTTTTGACCTTGTTGAATTCTATTGTGCACTCAAAATCTCAATAGTTTGCTATTCTTATTATTTTGCCAATGCAATGATTTGTAACATTATATAAGAGTTGTTATGTGGACAGATTGATATATAAGAGTTGTTATGTGGACAGATTGAATTCGGATCATAGGTAGGATTAATTTGGATTTATCCGATTATAGTAAAAACATGTAGATTTAACCTATGTTCTTTACATATAAAATTCAAAAACTTTAAAAAGACAAAAAAAAAAAAGAATTATAAATTTAACAAAATGACGGTTAAAATTGCATATTTTCGGCCTGCCGCAGCCAATATCCACCTCCGCTGCAGCAGACAGACATTGCGGCCCTGAGCCTCCATCGCCGGAGACCCGTTCACTGCAATGCTTCCACCACCAAGCCACTCTCTCTCTCTCTCTCACACACACACACCCCTTTTTTATCTACCTCCACCATGCGCATGACCAAAAATACCTATACACACTAATTTTTCTTAATTTTAATTTTTTGTCATCACTGAGCCAGTTAAAAGGCAAAATTCACCACCCCAAAATATCCAATACAACCCAAATAATAATTTTTTTTTATTAAATCTTAACCGCCGAACTTATGACATTCAGGACAGAAAAGTTATTTATTCCAATACACGCACCCAACTAACAATTGACATGTCATTGAAAAAAAGGAAAAATATACACGTGGCAAGTACCCGCCCATTTTTCCTCACCCCCCAAATACAACCTGCTTTTGGTTTAGTCTTAGCGGTGACGAAAGTAGAGTTTGTGATCGGACTGAGTCTAATCACTGACCTGAAGAAGAGGAGAAGTGAGAGAAAACAAGCATCTACACTACACAGAACAAAATAGCAAGCAAAAAGGCAGTCATGGGTGGTGATCGTGTCGACTCGGTCGTTTTCTCTACTGGTAATAATCTCTCTCTTTCTCTGCATCTATGAATCATATTTTGCATAATTGTAACAGTCAGTGAGGAAACCTAAATGTGCGGAATATGGGTTGCAGATGAAGAATCATCATCAGTAGAGCAAGACTTCTCGGATCAATCACTTGGTTTGCCCTCTTTTCTCAGGTATGTCTTGGTGATGTGATGTCTTTGCTTTTCTTTGAGATTGTGTACTGTGGAATGGTCGTTGACTGGAGGGACATTTACAGTTGGCTGTGGTTTGTATGTGTCAACAGAGATGATTTAAGCAGGAAGGTAGATGATATGGTGAATGGAGAGAATGGGTTGGTGGGTGGCCGAATTTCTGCGTGTGACTTGGAAATCCAGGCGAACCGGAAGCGGATGGACAATGTTTATGGGGAAGTCTTGAGGAGTTACGACGAATTAGGAACTCGAACTGAGACTTTAGAGGAGGCCAAAAGTAAAATCTTGAGGTATAATACCCTTTTAGGTCCTACGGATTTATTGTCCCAAGATACATCGATATACATATGATTTTCCCTGTTGTAATTTGATGTTTTAGTAGCTATTACCTCTTTGATGATCATCGCCGATGACTACCTATACACAATGTTTTAGTAGCTAAGTTCCTCTCACGCTTCATATGAAACTAGTGGGTCTATCAAACAGTCATCTGCGCAATTAGAAGAGAGAGAAAGAGATAAATTTATATGGTGGTTATGGTCAGTTAATTGTGGTTTAAGTGCAGTTAGATTGAAATCTTTGAGTGGTTAAGTATGATTAAGTGTAATTGAAGTGGAAGTTAACAGTGATTAAGCAATAAAACGTAGGGATAGTGTAGATATTTTAAGAGTGGACACCAAACCTATTCCTCCTTTTATTAGCCGTATAGATAATAGAGTGCAAGTATATAAATTCAGAAGTTTTGCGGAGTTCGTTTAGCAAAAATAGGTAATTATGTTTGTAGAAATAGTTGACCACAAAGTCATAGGGAACTTACATCATAGATAATGAGATAGTTTCTCTTGAGGGAAGACAGGTGATCTTCAAGTACTGTTCAAGACTTCACTTTCTGCTGGTGTAGGTTAAACGTTGCTTGTCAAAGCTTTAAATGCCTACAACTGGGGTTGGAATCTTGTGTTGCCATTTTGCAATAACAAGCATGATATCTTCATTAAAAGATTTGTATTTGTGTATCTTTTTTCTGCATGTCATTCACATTCTTTGGCCTTCCTGTTGAGCTTGGAAGGTTTTAACTTGAAATTGAAGCGCTCTCATTAGTGAATAACCCCTGGTTTCAGTGACATGACTTAAAATCTCATTGATGAATTTTTTTTTCTGTCTACTTAGGGCAATTACTAATTAGCATCAGATTCTAGTTTAGCTGCATAATTGTGTCCATATTGATCAATAAGAGTGAAGATTTTGCTTTGGTTTATGACTTGGAACTGTTTAAATGGCTGGTCGGGCTTCCCTAAGGAGACCTGAGTTAGTCATTGAGACTAGAAAAGCAATTGTTTATACACGGCAGAGGGGCCCATTTATTATGAGAATTTTGTGTTGGCTGATACTATGACTATGCTTCTGTCAATTGACATAATAAAGTATTTCCCACAGCTATACCCCTGGAGCATGGATCGAGGAGGTGGGTGGGTTGAGCTTGAGCGACTATGATGTCCCAAAGACAACATCGCTCTTATTGGCTGGTCCAAAAGGATCTGGGAAAAGTAGTCTTGTGAACAAAATTTCACGTGTGTTTGAAGATGACAAGTTTGCATCAGAAAGGGCACAAATATCATGTGACTATCATCTCATTTCTTCTTCATTCTAATTTGTGAATAAATATGGGTGATGTCAAAATTTTCCTACTTTAGAATTAGGCAATTAAATTAACTCAATTCACTGTAATAGAGCTTCATTGAGTGTATTAATCTTGTGCCAGATAATTCATCTGTTGGAGATGGGACCTACTTCCTCCAGGAGTATATGATCCCAAGACGTTCAACTTCATTTTGTTTACATGACACACGTGGTCTCTCTGGCGAGTCATCTGAAAATGTTAAAATGCTTAAACGTTGGATGACAAAGGGTGTTCATCATGGACAACTGATTCTCAGGTCAATATTATTTCTGTAGTCACTCCTTTTTCATTCCGAGTGTTGGTAATGTTTAGGAACTGGCCTATTTGTAAATTCTGTTGCTTGTGTGGTTTGCCTGGCAGGGAATGTGATAGTTCAAGTTTAAAAACTAGATTGAAGTATAAAGCTCGCCAAAATGGTTATAGAGTTAGTGAGATCCGGATGGTTAACTTTGTCATATTTGTTGTGAATGGGCTTTCAATATTGAAAGCCATTGAGAGTGATGATGAAACAGGCCCAAGGTATACTCAAATGATTGCCACGATGTTCAACAGCCCATTTTTGTCTTTTAAAGGTATTAATAAATTGTTGGGCGATTCCTCATATTTTCTTGATTCAATTCATTGAAATGCACTTTCATGAAAATGCTTTGGGTTAGCTAATATTGTTTTTGCTAATCATCTAACATAATGCAATATAAATTGGATAGAATGCATAACTGGAGGCTCAACATTCTTCATGAAATCAAACAGAATTTGAGACTTCCTCAGAAAATTGGGCAAAATTTGAATTCCGTCAATCATATGTTAAGGTCAACCAGCTGAAATAAAAGCTAATTGGATGTTAAACCTCGGACCTGCATTTGACAAGTCTCTGCGCATTTGACAAGTCTCTGCCTAGAGTGATCCTACTATGACCTTCTATTTTGGTCTACTTGGGATCAGAAAGATGACCAGAATCATTAGTTTTCCTTTTCTGCTTAACCACTTGGATTTAAGGGGGAATGATAAAAGCTTAGATAATAAAAGTTTAGATACTCCTTAATGATGAATGTGTGCTGAACACCATGTTTATAACCAGTGATGAAGCCAGACATTATATTCTCTTTGTGATGATCTCTTAATTAGTACGACTGTTGCTTTGGGTAGCACTGAAATCTTACCCAATTCCATTTTACTAAATCCCCACGTCAGCTTCTCATGGTTTCAGAGAAAGAAATATTACTTATTTGATCATTAGTTATGATCTGAAAATTGTCCCCGATAAGAATTAGCCCCAAAACCTTCTCTCTCCCTTTGATGGGCCATACAAGCAGGCACTTTTATGTTCATCCAAAGCATACTCAAATTCAACAGTTGGTTATCAGATGCATGATATTGCAAATGTGCAAGACCCTCCCTTCCTCCCTTTTTTCACCACATAAGTGGTGGAAAGAAAGGAGGAGAGGGAGGGGTGTTTGTGCCAAGTCCTAATTTTTTTGGATATCTATGCCTGTGTAAATATCATGGCACCAACATGCTGATTCTAGGACTTCTGCTTGATCTTAATTGGGGCTGAAATAAATAATCTGCTTGTTGTATATCCTATTTTGTATTTTTCCCACAGCGAGCTTACTCTTCCCTCTTTTCCTTACGGGGTGTTGGAATACTTTCACAATGTTTTTGTTTCTGCTGCATCACAGATGACAAGCCTGTGATTGTAGTCACACATGGAGATTTACTTTCAGTTTCTGATCGTGCACGAGTTCGTGTTCATTTAGCAGAGCAGCTCGGTATTCCTCCAAAAACACAGATATTTGACATCCCAGGTGGTGTGCATGAAAGAAAAATATACTTCTGTGCTGTGACATTGGTTTGAGATACACAATCTTCAATGTGTTACTTATGAATCCTAGTGCTTGCAGAAAGCTGTGATCCAACAACTGAGTTGGCGATAGTTGACATGTTACGTTACTGTCTTGAGCATGCAGATAGAAATCTTCCTGTCAAAGGCAGGTTTATGGGCAAGGTTTGGCCATTCTCGCAAAACTTAGCAATAGATGCTGCTGGAATAAATTTTACTGAATTACAATTCTACTTTGCAGTACTATTGTTGTGAGTTACTGTAACAACTTTGGTTGTTGACATTGTTTTTATCCTCTTCCCGACTCAAGGTGCATACTTTATCAGTAAATCATGACAGGCTAGTCTGTTTTTAGTTTTGTTCATTTTGGGATGTAAGGTATTTGTGATTATTTTTTATGTATTATAATATGTCCTCAGTAAATCCTATGTAAATAATTTTCATCATGCCACTCGAACGCCTTTTCTTGAGTTGTTAGAAATTAAATATACACACATGCGTGCGAGCATGTATGCATTGTTGCATGCATTTCACCTGACTTTGAAATATAGAAGAAGGGGGATGAGCAAAAAAATTCTTACGAGATTGGCATACCTTGTATCAGCCCAGAATTTGCAAGGAGTTCCCTCATAGTAGGTTTGGCTGAAATTTGCTTGGAGCTATTCGTGATTTTCTAAGATTAAGTACCAATGTTCCTGAATACTATGACATTGACTGTCCGTCTACCCATTCCTAAGGCTTTCTAGCTGTGGTGCCGGCAACATGGAATGCTTAGACTGGATCGAGTTCTATACTATATCAGGCATGGTGTTCCAAAGCTGCTGCCCTCAACCCCATATGTGTCACAATTGGCAGTTCAAGCTTTTATCATTGCACCACTAAAATAATAGTGTTTCGCAATTGGCTGACACGCTTTTATTGTTGCACCAAGCAATAGCCTCTGGAAGAAAGTTGGCAACTTCTATCTGAATTAGATACCACCTTTCTTTTGGAGGCAGTTGCGTGGAGCACTGGTTAAATAGACTGTGTAGAGTAGTCCATTGGGTTTCTCTTTCAGAACTTCTTGTTGGAGAAGCTTATGACCAGATGCCAAAACAAAACTAGATACTCTAGCTGGTTATGTGTTAATAGGGATGTTTTCACATTAGATTAAGACTGGTTGGTACTAAGACTATTAGAGAAGAATTTTGTTAGAAGAATGTTAAATCTTGGAAAATCTTTATGATGGTAATGATGATGGCCTGCCTGCTATTAATGCAGACTCTGTATAATCATAAAATGGTGGGAGTTCTATTAACCCTGGTCAGCTCTATCTACTTAGGTTTGCATTTATGGGGAAGCCACCATAACTCAAAAGTGAGCGGTGGTTTTGCAATGTCAGAAGGATGTAATGTTTTGCACCTTTGATATAATACCGAAGGTCATATCATATGTTGCTTCCTGAGAGTGGTTCTCATGGTTCTCATGTGGTTCATGTAGTAGCCAGTTGATGTCCGCCGAGTACTGTACAAATAGCCTTATTTTATTCAGGGAGGAAAAAACTATTTGGGCACCACAAGCATTATACAATTCTTTCAAGCTATCACTTTCTGACATTGTGTATACTATGTTCCCTTAGAATTCCATTTTAAGAAAATGAATGATATGTTCACATATGCTGTGTGGCTGTGAAATGTTTCTTCTTGTATTGATATTCATAATTGAAAATGAATGATGTGCTTGTGTTTGATGCATTAGTACTTGAATTTGTAATAATGTCTATGAATATACATCCATATTAAATGCATGAATATATGCCGTACAGCACATGAAACACTCGAGGATGAACATTTTTAGGTGGATAAATTCTAAGGAAACTGTAGGAAACTCAAGAAATGGTTCAGATTACCAGAAAATGATAGTTAGCAGGATTTTTTACTTGGGAATCATGCTAATCATAATTACATGCAGGTTGATGCAGCATCCCTACATGCATATTTATTTCGGTTCATGATCCTGGTGATCGCCCTTATCTCAGCCTATATTCATCTTGTGCATTTCCACCGTACTCGTAAGGATCGGCTCCCTCGGTCAAACAGTCATATTGATTGGAATGCAATCCGACACATGTGGTTGGGCTCGGAATATGATTAGCTTGATTGTCTGATTCTCAATACTGCATACTTGTATAACCAATACCATATCGTACATAAATATTCATGTTTCATGTAATATATAACGTAATTGGTACATGCATGTGCTCTGGATAATTTACAGAAACTAGTTTCCAAGATATTATGAACCGGTGGACTGACAGTTATAAGTAGTGTGTGGTTTATCTAAACACAGAAATGTTTGAATCCTTTGCTTTAACCGCTGTCCATGAGTTTGTGTATAGGTAATTTTTTTCTGTCATTGCATAGGAGCTCTTCTCTCTATGGCTTATGGTTAATCATGTCATGCTTGTTTCTTGTGCTGCAGCCCTGGGTTCGTGTAGTGTAGTCAGAATCTGAGAGGTAACAGTAGTCAGTATTGTGTAGTGGCAAAGAGAGGCTTATGCACTCAGTCCATATTATGTTTCGAAATCCTTTCCTCTTGGCCCAGAAAGAGAAGAAAGAAGGAAAGAGTTGTTTCCTCCTGAAGTTTGTGCAATGCTCTTGTTATTATATATGATGTGTGTATGGTTTTTAGATAAAGGGCCATATCTGTGCCCTTTTCCCATCACAATACTGCAGCCAAACCCTAATCATGAGACCTGGGGAGTACTTATCTCTTACCCCTATTATGCTGTCTTTTTTATCATGTAGTTCTCTGAATCCAACCCGAAAAATTCGATGTTTAAGCAGAGATTTTCAGTACTTGGATTGGGCAAAAATCGAGCATGTGATGCCTATCATTTGGTGCACAGAGATATTGTACAGAGTTTCATTCCCATCGAGACCTGATCTTCAAACAGTGAGTTTGGGAAGAATCCATGTTAAGGGGAGCTGTCAACTTCATGCTGTTTCGTTGCTTTATTTTTGCTTATGACCCAACTTCTATCCACAATCATTGGTTATGGTTGATTATGCTGCCGTGGGCTCTTACTGTCTGGAACGGCATTGACCGGAGCCACCGGGTGGGCTGCTGCTGTATGGCGCAGATGATTATCCTTCTATTAAGATATTCATGCTTAGCTAGAACCTGCCAGTGGTATCAGTTTTGAAATGAACATACTGGTTTATGAGAAACCACTTCCACTGCTTCCATATGACCCATGGTTGAATGATACACTAGCCTGTAGCATTCCATCCACTATATTCTGAAAACTAGTCAGGACAAATTCATGGCGTCGGTTATGGTGGTGATGAAGTAGTAGTCATCATTCTCTCCTCTCCGGCCTTGAAAGACAAGATTATTTGTTTTGTTAAGTTAGTTTGTTTTTCTGGAAACTTATAATAGTAAGTAGTTATCATTCATATAAAATTTCTTTCAGATCGAAACTCAATAATGCTATGATACCGTTACACTTAACAAATAGTTTATCAAACTTTATTTACCAACTCAATATAGATTGTTGGATTAGTACGTTGCGTTCACTTTTTTTTTATGGGACCCGAGGGGTGGCAATGTAGTTGGAGGGAGTGGAGGTGCATTGGCTGAGGGTGAGAGGAGGCAGAAATAGAGAAGAGAATGGGAGAGGAATGCAGAGAGAGAGAGAGAGGGAGAGAGGAAAGGGAACAAGACCCAGAGTTGGTGAATGTATGATCAATGTACAGTTATTTTATAATATATATACTAAAATACAACACTTTTAAACTTATTTACCGGATTATAGTAGTTTTTATCGAATCCCGCTTTTATTAAAAAGCGGATATACCAATTTCGTTTTTTTATTAAAAAAAAAAAGTGGGTAGTGGAAAAAGCGTGATTAGTAACCACGCTTTTTACACTTTTTTGCACAACAGATTGTTCATGTTCAGGAAGCTATCCACTTTTTTCGTTCAGGAAGCACAAAAGAATAATACGGATTTTTTTCGTTCAGGAAGCTCGTCGTCCTGCACCCAACCGAAAAAGAAAAAATAAAAGACATTGGGATATAATGTGCTTTCTCGAAGGGTTCTGGGTGTGGTGATTTTGAAGGATTTTCTTACAAGGGTCTGTATTATTGGCTGATTTTTGACAGAGGTAGTTGCCAAAATGCCTATGTTTCAGCCTTCAAAGAGGGCTGGGGATGTGGGGTTTGAAGGTGGTGTTGGAGGAGGCTGTTTCTTGTAACTCTGCCGTTAAACATGAGGACAACACCCATCAGTAGAAGAACCCGAAACGTATCTCTGATGTTATTGGCATTGAATTCCTTGAAACTCTCAGCACAATCACCTCCTTGTAACAGAAAAACTTTCCCAAGTGTAGCTTGACCCAATTTCTCCTCAAGACTCCGAGCCTCGCCGGCGAACACTATCGGAGGGAATGATTCAAGGGTTTTGAGCACTGCTTCAAGGTCGTCCTTATCTGGGTATTCTGGGAGTTGGGAGGCTTGTTTGGATTTCTAGTTTAATTCATACTTGGTTTTCACAGAAGTACTCACAGATGAAGAAGAGATCAGAAGATGTGCAGGAGATAGCTTTCTGAACGATCTTTTGTGCGAAAAAGTATAAAAAGCGTGGTTATTAACCACGCTTTTTTCACTATTCACTTTTTTTTTAATAAAAAAGCGGGATTGATAAATCTGTTTTTTAATAAAAACGAGATTGATAAATTTAAAAGCGGAATTGGTAAATCTGTTTTTTAATAAAAACGGAATTATTATATCCGCTTTTAAAAATTGTTGTATTTTAATAAATAAATTTAAAAATACTATATTTTGGTATATATGTAGTAACAGAGCTATACATCGGTAATAGACTCCAGAGTTGGTGGGGGTGAGGGGTTGGTGGTTCACAGAGAGGACAAAAGAAGAGACGAGTAGGGGTTCTTTGTAGTAAATTTTTTTATTTTTTTCTGGGTTCATTCCTATATAGTTGGTAATGACTAATTCAATATTTCATGTGATTAGGAAGTACTTGAGCATGGTAATTAAACTACATCTACCAAGTATTATCACGTGCCAAACACCACAAAAAAACAATGGAATGGTGAACTTAACGTCGAGTCACCAACCAAACAAAAAAAAAGAGGACTTCAAAGTCAAGGCATTGTCATAATGCAGCTTAGTATCATTCTCAGAATATGCCGAAACTCCAAATGGTAGGGGGGAAACCATTATATTTTGGCATTCCAGCTCTTCTATTTATTTTTTGACAAAGCATACGCATATACACACACATAGTCCACATATCAAAACAACTCAAGCACATTGATCAGGAGAGGGATCTACCAACCAATTCCTTTTAAAGAGGAACTGGGAGTAGACCACTTATACTCCAGTGTTTGGTGTTGAGGAGACGATGTGGGACGACACCCTGTTTTTTTCTTTTTTGGACAAATGCATGCACATATACACACACAGTCTACACATCAAAGCAATTCAGGTATACTAACCAGCAAAGGGACCCACCAACCAATTCCTCTTAAAAAGAAACTGGAGGTAGGTCACTTATACTCCAATCTTTGGTGTTGTGCAGACGATGTGAGACGACACTCTGTTTTTTTTTTTTTTGGACAAATGCATGCACATATATACACACACATAGTCCACACATCAAAGCAACTCAAGCACACTAGCAAGTAGAGAGACCCACCAACTAATTCCCCTTAAAGAGGAACTGGGTGTAGGCGTCTTATATTTCAGTCTTTGGTGCTGAGCAGACGATGTGGGACGGCACTATGTTTTTTTTTTTTTGGACAAAGACATACACATATACACACACATAGTCCACACTCCAGCTCTTCTACTAAACTTGTGAAAATGTGAACATGCATACCCAATGTTCAGGGGCCAAAATTACATGCGATACATTCGTACATAGGATCGGGCAAACGAAAGATTAAAATGAGTCAACAACCCCAACCATGCCTATCTATAATCTGAATCGTATTGGACTGCTGAGCTCTAGATAATTAAGAAGCTCATCTTAGGAAGAAGAAAGCTACTTACCCAACAGAGGAACTATGTATAGGTAAAAATAAAGTTGATTTAGGACATGAATCTGCCTATATGCTAGCTAGGGAGGGAGGGAGGGAGATCGAGTTGCAGGAATGGTGTTGGGCAACATTATTATCTAACAGCATATATTTTGTTTCTTCACATCAGTTAACAAGAATATAGGTTAAGACCTATGATAAAAGGATCGACAATATAAAAAAAGAATGCACTAGGAGGAAAGGTATAGGTTCTAAGTACAATATCACAAGTATAAGGAACCCAAAAAGAGGCACTTTCACAACAGAAATATATCCCAAGTATAAGGACGAAAATATAAGGCACTTTGATAGCAAAAATTACTTGATAAATCATTGGCAATTTGTGGGTACAAAGCCATCTCTATGCTACAAACAATGAGAGAATTATTTTTCAAAAAGACCCGACAAAATAAATAACTGCCAAAAGAAATTGAATACTCATTTATCTTAACATTTCAATATCAAAAAGTAATCACCTTGCACTGAAAATTCCCTGACCAGGAACCCCATCTCTTCGAGTACACTTCAAGATCTATGTCTGAATTCATCCTGTTATGCCTGTGCCACAACAGACAGCCCCAGGTTGAAGAAAGGTGCATAAAGAGGAAAATATGTTGTTGAAACCATATATCAGCAATATTAGGACTAGCAATCATCTTCCAGAATTGGAAGAATTTGGAATGCTGTTAAAAAATAAAGCCCTTGCAGAGGGGTCAGTTGAAAATCGACCCAAGACAGCAATTGTAGCTGCACTACTACCAAACTTCTCAATCCCTCTAGAGATCATACAAGTATGTTTAGCTTCTACCACTACCATGACATCTCCACCTAATACCGATGACACAGTCTCAGCAATCTGCCTAGTGAGCCTTTCCTGTACTTGGAGCTTGAAACTATAGAAATGCACTATTGAGTGTAAAAGGGATTTTCCAATGGGATTCACTTCTCCGGCACAAAAATATCCTATATGCACGACACCATGAAATGGAAGTAAATGGTGTTCGCATTGGGACCAAAATGGCAAGTTTAGTTCAGACTCAACATGTTCTTCATTAGGACTGGCCTCCCCATTAATATTACAAGGACCAATTCTACCACGAACAAACCCATTCAACTTCATATCCAAGTTAGTATTCTTAAAGTTCATCAGCCACTTCACAAAACGATTAGGAGTTCCAATCAGCTCTTTTCTTGATGGGTCTTCACCCAGAGATTGGATAATTGAAGCTACTGCAGTAATCATTCCTGAACTGGCTGGTCCTATATTGGAGGAAGACCAAGAAGGGCACCACCATTTGTCAGTAGATCCTTTGGAATCGGATTCTAAATTTATGCCTCTGAATTTTAGTAGACTCAAAAACTCACCCCAAATATCGGCCTTCTCATTTTCAAAAACTCCTGAACCTGAATTAACCAAAATCTTCACCCATCCTTGGTGATTTGCATCCAGAAATGCCGACTCAAAATTTGGGAAGTGAATGTGTAAACACTGGAGAATGACAGCAACACCTGCTGGCTTGATTTCAAGTTGTAAAGCTGAACAAACGTCATCTGCCAGGCGTTGTGGGTCTTGGAGCCGTTTTGCAAAGACTTCAGCTACCCGAGAGAGCTTGCTTAGGCCAACCACTTGCTGCCCAGATGGAACATAGCCCACATGGCAAGTAACTTGGAAAGGCAGCAAGCAAGACTCACAGTATGAGAAGAGGTCTAGATCTCGCACCATCACAAGCCCACCTGCTCCTCCAGCATGACCAATCCCACTGGCCAAGCCAACTTCCGGGAATAAAGCGCCTTGGACAATGTCCTTCACCTTTTGCTTGTAACCTGGAGAATGATAGAAGAGGAAAGATGAGAGAGATTCCACGAAGTGCCCTTACGAGAGTCTATTAAATACCAGCAACTTACAGAAAGAACCATATATGAAAACTCAAATTACCTTTGAAACAGAGCTCTTGCAACTAACAACAGACTCTCATCACATTAAGCAGGTCCATACTATAAAACATCAACAGCTGCTCAAAGTCCAAAATTTTATGCAGCCGAGTAGCTCTCATAAACCAAAAATATAGTTATATGATATTACATGTCATGGAGTAGTGCAAATTCCTCCAAAGAATATTGTGGATTAGCATAAGTACAGAATAAAGCATCTATCATATGGGTCATATATATATCTCCAAGATGGAAACAAGAGCACATTTTGGGCCATCAAGTGGGAGGGCCATCTTTCAGACAAAAAGTACTATAAATGACTAGTTGCGACTGCAAAACTACCACCACCACCACATTTTCACAGAAAAGCCAACCACGAAAATTAGGAAAAAAAAGTACCAAACATGTCTGCTACCCAAGCAAATATTAAACCGCCAAAAATAACTTATTCTCGGATGTCATACATTAAAAAAAATTCATTTGTTCGACAGGCCCCAATTCATGTACGTCCAGGATATAAAGTTACAAACACGAGTATCAGACTGATACTATAAGTCAGATACATTGGAGAATACACTTCAACTATAAGCAATAACCATTTCCATAAGCTTTCTTGCTCCATACTGATAGACCAACTACTTAGCAAGGAGTACGTTATGTCAGCAGCAGTGGACATACCCTACATTCCACCATGTTTAATGACTAAACCAGCCAATGCCAGAACATATCTCTCCACATAGTTTTCAACTAAGCTTTGAACACTTTCTTGGAGGGTTTTTGTGCAATCACAAAACTATCCACACTACAACTTTATGAGATAGAAGCGAAAGTTCAAAGAAAATTTTTTAAAAAAAAAGGTGAGGGATGGGTTTTGACTATGGGAAAATTCCATAAGGCAGCCACAAATCTAAACAGTTATTACTATTATACTGCACCTTTATACCTATAATGAAACCTTATAAACCACTGTTTTGAACCCTAAGTATCATAAAATAATAAGTCCACTGATTGCCTCCCGTAGGTAGTCAACCATAGCAACCCTAACCTCCATAGAAATGGTAGTTACTGTACACCAATAATGTTCATAGCACTTAAAAACATTCACAGAACTGCCCCAATCAAAACCTCAAACCACAATGCTTGTTTTACATTTTTTCCGGACCAAAACCCATCTTATCACCACCAAGTATCAGCTCCACCAAGTATCAGCTCAATGCTCGGGGTTGATCAGCCCCAAAGATTCATATACACATCCAATAACCACTAGGGGCCAGACAGAAAACAAGGATGCGTATGAAGACCACCCAAATTCGCAGGGGCCAAACTGCAAACAATGATGTGGACAAAATCCACTCAAATTCACAAAGGCCGAAACCATGATTTTTAGATTGCCCATTTATAAAACCAGACACATATATCCTATTATATTGTTTATTAAGCACAAGTTTAAGTCCTTAACAGTAACTACTTTGGTTTTTAGCAGGTTACCAGTTATTAAACAGGTTCAAACAAACAATAATCCTCGAGTAAACTCTACAAACGATGAAAAGATGAGAAAATTTCCATGTTCCACAGATCCAATGTTTCTTAAAAAAAATACAAAATCAGCAGATCCAAGGAAATCAAACTATAATGCTTTTTTGACATAATTGAGGGGATCACAAAGGAATGTAGAGAGAAGACAATAGAAGCTAACCTCTGGTTCCTTCTCGAAGGGCCTTGGCGACACGAAAGGGCGTTTTTCGGAGACCTTCGCGATTAAAATCTTCACCCAAACCCTGCAATAGAGTTTTCACGGCATCTTCTATTGCCAAAGTCTCCGGTTCTTCCTCAAAATCCAGCTCAATACAACCTCCCACCTTCACTCCATTCTCTAGCTCCTCATTGAAGTGTCCCTCATCTAAAGCGCCCATTAAAACAAACACAGAACAAATCTCACACACCGACCACCCAAATCACACACACACGCAAAATTCACAACAATGAACCGATTGAGTTAAATCAAAATATAATCTTCCAAAGAGAAAAACAACCACCCAGAAAAGATTTGACCAAAAGATTCAAATTTTCAGGTACCCAAATGAAGAAAAGAGCAACACCCAGATGGGTCTTACAGATCAGACCAAACACACACAGAGTTACATACAAAAAATGGAAGAAAGAGGAAAGGCTTTAGACAGCTAAAAGGAAACGAAGAAGACGAAAGGATAAAGATTCAATAAGGAGGAGAGTGTAGGGCTGTCATTGAGAAAAGAAGAGATTAAGAGAAGATGAACGCAAGAGAAGAGAGACAGATAGCGTGCCATATATATGCGCATAAAGTTTGTATATAAACGAGTAAATTATACTTTAACCCCTAAAATATTATCTTTATTTTATTTTATATCCTTAATTATAAAATTTCTCACATTATACTCTAAAGTACCAATTTTATTTCATATCACTCCAATAGATAATGACAAACTTGAAAATCTATTAAATGAAGGAGAGAAGACACAAAGAACTTCTCATCAAGTGCATAGAACCATTTTATTTATCTCTTTTGTAACTAATGATTACTAGAAAAAAAATCGACAAGAGGAAAAAAAATTTAAAGCTTAAAAGAACAAAGTCATTGATGGGTATTGTTCTTGATTTTTGGCCTCCATATGTATAATAGGCAATTGCTTATTGGCAGTACAGATCACTTATGGTATCTCTAACATTGAATCAAATTTAGACTCAAATTTAAATTTAAATAAAAAATTCTAAGAAATTTGCTTTAACTTTTAACTCTAATTTATACTAAATTAAGAGAGACTCATTTTTTTACTCGACTTAAGGAAAACTCAAATCGTTACTCAAATCTTTAATGATAAGATCTCACCATCTTTTAAAGATTCAATGATCATTTTTATTCTTTTTAAAATTTAGGTTTGCCCTCAGTTAAATTTAAATATCTCTTTTTTAAAATTTGAGTTTATCTATTGGAACTCTTTATATCAAATCAATTTTTTTACTCAAATATTAATTTAAATTTGAATAAAAATTTGAGTCATAGTTGGGTATGCTCTTACATGTGCATTTATTGTCAAAAAATTGACAACTATTATAAAATAAAACTAATATTTTAAGGTATAATTTGAAAAATTTTATAATTGAGAATATAAAGTAAAATAAAGATAAAAGTTCAACGGACAAAGTGTAATTTACTCACTATAAAACGTAGGGTTGCCGTTGATCTTTGGAATGTGCGGAAGGACTTTCTTTTTTTTCTTCATAGGAAAAGAATAATTCTATTTTGATATAAAATGATCTAATTTATTAATATAATGAT
>CM042187.1:4881479-4898067 GCA_023539305.1 Ilex asprella | reverse complement strand
AGACAATACATAATGAATTTTGATTGTGAGTTGAGTTGAGTTTACTCCTCTTGTTCTTGAATGAACTTTTTGAACTTATCAAAGGTAAATCACAATTTTTGTGGCGTTCCTTCTTGTAATTTGGGTTCTTGAGACAAGTTCTTCAATGGGTCTAGATTTTAATATAATCTAGGTTCTTGACACAAGATCTCGATGGGTCTAAATTCTCCATCCATGGATCTGAGTTTGGCTTTCTTGGGTTGTTTCTCCAATATTGTTGTTGGGTCTCAAAGCAAGTCGATTGGGGTTCGCATCAACGAGAGAGGAAAATAGTAGAGCCTCAAGGCGAACAACTCCTTTCCAAGCTTTGAGACCAAAACCTAGCCCATCTTTCTTTCCAAGCCATTAATAACTGCTAGATTTTCAATTGGTCCGGCTATCCCTTCAAGAGACCCTTCCTTCACTGGTCGGCAAGATATGGGAGACTCCATTGGGTAGGAGCCCGAAATCTCTTTTTTAAGATCTTCTCATTTTTTTTCATTTGTATCGTGACCGAAACAAAGCCTCCCGTTGTGGGGTATATTTTGAAGCTCCTATGACAATGTACTAGAGAAACACATATACTGAGCTAATTTGGTGTCTTCGAACATAATTTTCCTTGGCACATTGAAGTCCGAATTTTCTTTGTGAATTTCCTTTGGCTTTAAGTGAAAATGAATGAAAATTTAAAGCAATCTGTAATTTGAACCTTGGACTGGCCGAGACCTGGAAAGCCATGATGTCCACTCAAATCTGCTTTGGTAAATTTGTTTATTTTTGTTGCTGAATTTAAAATGTAGTTCTATGGGGATTCGATGATTATTTTTTACCAATTCAATTGATGTGATATGTAACTTGCTGGTAAATAGGATGATGCACGATGAGAATGAGGAACTAGAAGTAGAAGACGAGGAGGACGATCCAGTTTTCGTTCTGACTGATGAATGGAGGGAATTCTTCGCTAAATCGGAAGCTAAAAGGAGATTAGGTAGTTTCACTATTTCCTCTATGCTTTCATAAGTGTAATAATATGATCTTACCAATATTGGTTTTGATAAACTTACATGACATGTTGAGCAGCAAAGCAGGAGGCCAAAAAGAAGGGGAAGAAGAAATGATGAGGTTATTAACAATTTTTGAACTACTTGCCCCATCTAATGTCTCTGGCGGCTGCTAATGTTTCTTCAGATCCAAGTTTGTTGAAGAGTGATCAAGAACTTTGGTTTTTGCTTCTTCCTGTTGCACAACTTTTCGTCCATAGTTTCTGGCAGGCATGCGCGCGCACACACCCCCCGAGTTTATTTTCTTTATTTGATGTAAAGTATAGTTTTGCCCGAGCTTGTGAAAGGTTTTATAACTTGCAAAGCAGGCATTCTGTATATGCACTTCTTAAACTGATCAAGGCCGGTGACAAAAAAATGTTGTAGGAAGTTTCTGGAAAATGTTTTATGTAATTCATTTATGTTCCTTTGTGTGTAGCAATAAGCCTCTTTACCTTCTAGTACCTATTATCTCATCAAGTTAGGTAGCTTCTCCTTTCCTCGACCCTGGTCCGTGGCCATCGCTCTTCTAGATGTTGCAGATTTCATTCAATATATAGAAACTTTTCAAAACAAATTCACATTATTGACAAAAAGTTCCCAGAAAGCAATAGAATTTCACAAGAAATTTCAAAGAAATGACTCAGGCATTAGTTAACTGCTTCTTTAAATAAATAAAAAAATAAAATTTGAGTTTCGTACCTCAGAGCCTCAAATAGGTAACCCAATTTTCTGTATCTCCAATTTTTTTCCTTTCGGTAATAATAGTACACGAACATGACTCAACGGGAAATGTAAACCCTGCTTGACTTGATCTTAAGCATTTTAGCCCCATCAAAGAGATGAGTAGGAAACAGATTAATTAGGCAATAAGTTTACTGACTTGCCCAACTATCTATTACTTGAAAGCGAGCTTGTTCATGGCAGCATTTACCCTTTCGTCTGTGATCATTTTGTGGCTGTCGTAGAAATCTAATATCTCCATCGCAATAATTTTCACCTGTCAAAATCAGTAAAAAAACCAACACTCAGGATTTAGACGATTAAAAGAGCACTCTCTAAACCTAAACATAAGCCCTAATCAGGTACACAATGAAACTATAATGGAGCATGTTAGAGACTCCAATACAGCTAATTAATGAATCTAATGAGGGCATCAGAAGGATATAACAAGTCATTGCCATTCATTTGTTTCTTTCATTGTGAAACAAAAAATGACATGGTTATGTGAGCTAATGGGAAAAAATCTAGCAGAGAGCCTTCATAGGCATAAATGTCTACACTCCCGCCAAACGAAATTCTCTCAAGATGAGACAGGATAATTAACATGCAGCACACAGTTCTTGCTGTTAATTGAATCCACAAGAATCTATATGCAGATCTAACTGAAGGCAAAAGCAAATTGAAGGGAATTTATTAAGAAACAAATCAGTATAGATAAGAAACATTGCTTGATAGATGGTATTAGATAGACAGGAGTGCAAGAGAAGATTCTTGTTAACAAACACCACTAGATGGCACAAAGTTTGTCAAATTGAACACTACCAAGTATTGGTTGTAATCTACATACACATACTTGTTAATAGCTTGGCTGCGACAGATTTCCCGTCTGATCTAAGGGCTTTGTTGCAGTGTGCTTTGCTTGCCTCTTTTTGCTCATATTATAATTTCTTACAACTCAACTCAACAAATCCCTAACCCCAGCTATTTGAGGTCAGTTACACGAATCTTGTTCCATTGCCCTCTATCATTTTTTACTATTTCGTTCACAGTTATTTCAGACCTACCTCTCTCTCTCACATTACCAGCGACATGAATCAAATCACTCTTCCTTACCGGTACATTATTAGATCTTCTATAACATGTCTAAACCACCAAAGTCGATTCTCTTTCACTTTATCTCCTATTGGTGCTACTTTTACTGTTTTACGCATACACTCATTTCTCGTTTTACCACATCCATATTAATATTCTCATCTCCACAACACTTAATTTTGAGCATGTTGTTTTTTAATTGCCCAATATTCCATCCCATGTTATAATTTCTTACTACACAAAAAAGTTACAAAACTTAGAAATGGGCTAATTTGTAAACATGGGCATCAATAAAATTATACCTACTAATTCTGAACCGATTCAAGTTTTGTTAAACAGAAAAAGTGAACAACAAAAAGAAATTATGGTAAGAGCCACATCCTCAACTATGAGAATGAGTCAGTCATCTCATACCACTGAATAAGTTGAAAGACTGAAATATTTACAGAATGAAAAAGGGTGTGGAGATCAGAAGGTTTCTTATGCTCCCAACTTCAAGGAAAGGTTTCAGGGTTCAACTTGTGATCAAGGGACACAAGGTTCAGAGTTTTTGGGTAGGGCAACCTGCAGTGAGCAGGCCACACCTTCTGACAAAAATACGACAGGTCCAGAGTGGATTTCTAGAATAGGGTTTAATGTATTCATCAATAATAAGGAGATATAAAACATGCGGCTGACTGAAGATTTAGTAACCAGGACTTACTAAATTCATATCAACTCGGAGCTCTTCAAACCAGGCTGTGTTCTCTTTATCTTTGAGCACGCTTGCTACATATATGCAGGCTAATGCAATTAGGTGTGGTGGATGTATAAGAATTAGATCCATCTTATAGGTGTCATTGACAAGTCCCCTGCACCAATCAACTTGCCAAAGTAAGAGCCCTACAATGAATTTTTCCCCACCTTTCAACCATCACATTTCGATAGGAAATTTAGAGTTAATGAACTGAAAATTGGTTTTTACCAAGTTAATTGAGTCGCATCACTCATGCCAGCATCTTGAAGCAACCTGTCTTGAGAAAGAGAGCCAGAGAGAGGAGAAACCATCAGTTAAGAATCATTCTAAAGAAAACTTATGCTGACAGCACATAAGGGACACAAAGTTGAGGCGAACAAAAATTAAAAAATCCATGCCTCAAGTAAATGGAATCAGTGGGTCCTAAGGTCACTTAGAGCTGCCAGAATCAGATAAAGATCCCAGACAAAGTCTGCGAAGTTCCTAGAACTCCATGCTCAGTTACACACACAATATAACAGGTATTTTATGTTGTTCATGTTAAGTGTCTAATAATCCTGGAGCTGGATGGTGCATACCAGTTTTAGGTGCCACATTATCCACAGTGCATCATAGCAAATCAACTCATGATACAACCACCTATGCACGTTTAACACTAGAGTCTGAAAGAAACACCTTCCATATGACCAATTCATAGACATTGAATATCATATTATGTTGTGACCAAAAAAAATATCATGTTATGTTAGATAATGGACTTGAAGGCTGCCTTTTTCAATGGCTTGGCACATAGCCATAGACATAATAACAAACTACAGGAAAAAATAAGAAAATGGAGCCCAGGGTAAGACTTTTAGGCCCATAAAAGTCACAGACTCACAATGAACGGATTAACAGAAAGACAGAAAAGAACGGATTGGAATGGGAGTCACAAAGATGGGATCCATTGCAAGAGTGCCTTATTTTATCAAGGATACATCAAGGCCAAACTAAATACTTGTGACATGTAGAAAATACACTCACCGAGACAATTCACGGTAAGGATGGTATACAATTAAATAATAGTTGAGAGCTTCCAAAATCTTCATCTCCATTTCGAGTATGTCTTTTATTTCGCACCTATATTTTTCAGCTGAATCTGCAAAAGCAAAACACAAGGCTCATAGATGGTAATTAAGTACTTCTTTGATTTTCCAAAGAATGATAACAAGTGATTACATAATTTTTTGATGTAAAATCCAAGGAGCCTAGCCTGCACTGTGCTTTCTTCTGCTTTTGCTGCCAAGTACAAACAGGTTGGGGCCACTAGACGAGGATCACATTCTGTCATGCTTTTTCTGAGAGAGAAAAATGAGAGAATGCTAAGCAAGCTATAGGCTTTGAACTAGACTTGAGTGTGTTCCATGATGCAGCAGCACTAAAAAAACTAACTAATAGAGAGAATTCTAAAAATTTGACTGTGTTATCTACCAAATAATCTAGGTTCAAATAACTAATTCGAAAAACAAATAGAGAGAACACTGACAGAATATTGAGAGAATACTGAGAAAGAGAAATAGATTTTCTTTCTTTAGTGTATTCATATATCAATTTTTTGTGTGTAATTTCATTCAACTGAGTAAGCCTTTTATAGACAGTTTACAAACTATTCAACACCGTCCGTAGAGTAGGAAGACAAATACAATAGCCGTAGGCATCCATCCACATGCCAAAGTTTTCAACACTCACCCTTGGATAAGTGTTAGATGTAGGAATTGTATCACACAATTAGACCATTAAAGAGTAAAGTAGACTACCTTTAATCAAAGACATTCCAACAATATTATACAAGTACAATATAACTTGTATCACACTTCTCGAGGAAGGATATATCAAAGTAGATAGAATAAAACATATATCACCAAAATTCTTTTACGTTCATGAGCTAGAGAAGAATGGTGATATCAATGTTTAGCAAATTTGTTTAACCGAAAATCTAATAGATTTGTTCACTAAGGCATTCCCATCGACTACATTTCATAAATTGGTGAACGAAATCAGAATGTGTGACATCTCAGAGATCTATCGAGCTGAATAATTATCATCTTGACTGGATATATTCAACAAGGATCAGGAAGAAGCTTGTATTCTTTTTTCCTTTGTTAAGTTTTTTTTTGTATTAAAGTTTTTGACGAGGTAGTTCTAGGATACCAACTTGACAATTTGCACATTGTTCCTTCGTCCAGTTTTTATCCCACTGGGTTTTACTGACAAGGTATTAACAAGACAACACTCGTGCATTTAATACTATCCTATGTGGTCATCCAAAGGAGAGTACTAAAAATATTAGTATGTAGGTGGATGCCTACTACTATTATATTTCATCAACTTCATTGTCTTCTTACTCCATCAACGGTATTGAATAGTTTGTAAATTTTGTCTATAACAGATATGCAAAGCTGAATGAAATTACACACAAGAAACAAATATACAAATACATTGAAGAAAGAAAATATCTCTCTCTTTCTCAATATTCTCTTAGTGCTCTCTTTATTTGCTTTTCAAATTAGGTATTTACACCTAAATTATTTGCTATAATACGTTTACAAATTATTCATGTGCAAATAACTAATTCAAAAAACAAATTGAGGGAATACTGAGAGGGAGATGGAGATCTATTTTATTCAGTGCATCTTTTGTTTGCCCGAAGTCTCCTATAAAAAATATTACAACACTCCGTTGGTTGAGGAGTTAGACAATAAATTTAATGACATAATAACAATGGGCATCCACTCACATGGCATGTTATAAAACTATTATATTACGAAAATAAATGACACACATAGACAAAACTAACAGACATATATACAAATTATTGTTTTAAGATAATATTCTTATTCTATTTTTTCATTTCATTTCCGTTGGGGTTCACAAAGAAGTCAGAAAGATCCAGATTAATAAAATCTGATGGATCATCAATGAAGGCGGTGTCTGATGTCCCCGTACTACAATTCGTCTCTATCAACTTTTCTTTTCTCTTGACGAATTTTTAATAGAGATCTGTCAAATGTTTTTGCATATAGCAGGTACGCAATTAGTGTTCTTTCATTCCACATATATAACAAACAACTTCAATTATCTTAAAGAGTTTATTTGGCAAACCCTTCTCTTTCCTTTTTTTACTATGGTTGTACCACTTCTAGTAGTGAGGCATTTTTTTATTTTGACTTGAAATGAAGGACTTTGGGTCAATATGGTAACCCTTACAAAAATGATTATATTTATTTTTGTCATGACCATAAACACGACCTCATCTTTGACCATGAAAAGATGTTAGTCCTTTTGAAAAAGCTTGGTGGCCAGTTGGACGAGTCTCATGCTTCCTCATTAGAAACTCGTTATTCTTCTCAGCAAGTAAGAGATATGATGTGAGGACACTATATGTATTAAAACCATTGTTCGATATCATTGTAGTATAATATTTGATACATAAAATGTGGAGTATGTTTTCTCTAGTTTGTCAAATCAAAGAAACAAATATCATTATGTAATCTTAAAATTCACACATGAAATTAAATGAAGATATTGAACATTTTGAGTATGCATATGATCAACCGCTACTAATGACAGCAATTTATCGAGTGTATTTTATTTTTATCTAACTCAATTATTTTGTTTTATATAACTTTGCGATCAAAGAAATCTATTTATAAATATGTTTAAAAACATGGCATATGTGTGGATGCCCACTTTCATTATGTTATTAAATTTATTCTCCAACTCCTCAACCAACGGATGTAATTTTTTCCGTAAAAGGAAGACTCCGAGGAATGAAAAGATGTATCGAATTAATAGATCTCTATCTCTCTCTCTTTCAGTATTCTTTCTATTTACTTTTTGAATTAGTCATTTGTACCTAAATAATTTGCTAGTTTTATAACACGATAGACTTCTAATTTGTGATTGATTAAAGTAAGATACTTTAGCAAATAATTTATATTAAGTCTTTACGTACTTCAGTACACAATATATGTGCTTCAAGCATTATTTCAAATATAATGACAATTTACAAATAGGACAACAAACATTCATATCATGCTATTCTCAAAACATGTATGGTGTTAGTTAAAACTGATAAATTCATATACTTAATTCTACATTTCAGATATAGAATATTATTCAGTTGTGATTCAACTGACTGGCCCACATGTTGATTAACATGTGATAAAACTAATAAATTATTTATGTGCAAATAATTAATTCAAAAAATAAATAGAGAGAATACCGAGAGAATATTGAGAGATTTTATTCTTCAATGTATTTGTATATTTGTATTTTGTGTGTAATTTCATTCAGCTGATCATGATTTTTATGGGTAAAGTTTAGAAAATATTCAACACCGTCGGCAAAGTAGAAAACCAATGGAGTCAATGAAATATAATGACAGTGGACATCGACATCCATCCACATGCTAATATTTTCAACACTCTCCCTTGGATGACCACTTAAGATTGTGTTAGATGTAAGAATTGTATTACACAACTAGACCATTCAAGAGTGAAGTTGACTACCTTCAATCAAAGTTATTCCAACAGTACCATACAAGGATAACGCAACTTGTATCACACAACTCAAGGAAAGATATATCAAAGGCGATATCATCCAAGTTCTTTTACACCCATGAACTAGAGAAGAATGGTGATATTAAAATTTAACAAATTCGTTCAACCGAAAATTGGACAGATTTATTCATTAAAGTACTCCCACCGATTACATTTCATAAATTGGTGAACGAAATCGGAATGCAACATATCAGAGATCTATCAAGCTAAACAATGATCATCTTGGTCAAATATATTCAATATGGGGAGGCCTGTACACTTTTTACCTTCGCTAAGGTTTTTTTTCCACTAGGCTTTACTTAACAAGGTTTTTAACCAGACAGTGCTTAGGATACCAATCCACTGTGTTTTACTGACAAGGTTTTAATGAGACAACGTTTGTACAACTAACACTATCTTACCTGGTCATCCAAGGGAAAATGTTGAAAACATCAGCATGTAAGTGGATGCCCACTGTCATTATATTTTATTGACTCCATTGTTTTCTTACTCTACCGACGATGTTGAATAGTTTGTAAATTTGGGTTATAAGACATGCTCAGCTGAATGAAATTATATACAAGAAACAGATATATAAAGGCACTCAAAAAAGAAAATCTCTTTCTCTTTCTATTTATTTGCTTTTTGAATTAGTTATTTACACCTAAATAATTTGCAGACGTTTTATTATAACACGTTTGGTGCAAATAATTAATTCATAAAATAAATAGATAGAATACTAAAAGAGAGAGATTGAGATCTATTTCATTCAATACATCTCTTCCTTGCCCGGAGTCTCCTTTTACATTATTGTCATAATGCAATAGTTTTATAACATGGCAGGTAGGTGGATGCCCACTGGCATTATGTCATTAAATTCATTATCTACCTACTCAACCAACGGATGTAGTTTTCACAATAAAATGGAGACGCTAGGGAAAGAAGAGATGCACCTAAAGAAATATATCTCCATCTCTCTCTTTCAGCATTCTCTTTATTTTCTTTTTGAATTAGTCATTTGCGTCTAAATAATTTGCTAGTTTTATAACACGCTAGACTTCTAATTCGTGATTGATTAAAGTCAGAAGCTTTAGCAAACAATTTATATTAAGTCTTTATGCATTTTAGGTACACAATTTATGTGTTTCAGGCACGCGTGTTAGACACTATTTTAAATATAATGGCAATTTAAAAACAGTACAACAAACACTCATATCATGTTCTTCTCATAACATGTATGGTGTCAATTAAAACTGATAAATTCATATACTTGATTCTACCTCCCAGATATAGAATATTATTTGTTGTAACTCAATTGACTAGCTCTCATGTTGATAACGTGTAATAAAACTAAAAAATTATTTAGGTATTCGAAAAACAAATAGAAAGAACATTGAGAGAAGAGAAAGATATTTTATTTCTTCGTATTCGTATATTTGTTGCTTGTGTGTAATTTCATTTTGCTGAGCATACAAGTAAATCATAGAAAGTAAAACTGTAAAACATACACTCCAAATATATGAATTTACAACGAAAGAAAGAAGAAGCTCATGAGTCATGACACATACTTTGTATGTGAAGAGACCACAGGGTTTTCAAATATACAAGTATACACATCATAAGTCAAAAAAGAAGTGATCACACTAGGATAAGAATAAGAAAAGTTCAAGCAAGACCAACCGGCAACCAAAAGTGCATTGTCCTCCCAACATCAGGTAATCATGAAACATACCTTACATAAACACGTCTCATGTATGTAACAGCAGTGGCCACAACCCTGGAAGATTAAATAATGTATAAGGGATTAGAAAAACTGGCATAAGCTCCCAAAAACTATATTACGCAAACTTATTTTTATCAATGACATGCTTGATAATTTGTACAAGCTATCAAGCTCACAGGATATTCGAAGAAATGTAGTGCCATTACATCATTAGAATATGTTACAGCTACATAATTGTGTTGAAGAAGAAATGCTCAAAAAGTATTATGGGTATCACGGAAGTCATAAGGAGACTCGGGGGAATGGTTGCATAAGAATTGAAGACTAGCAAACTCAAATTTAAGAAATTCATTAACAATGGTTTTCCAGATGAGAGTTGAAGTTTCTAAACTTTCAAAGGGGCTAGTTAGCCTTGGGACTTTTGAAGCAAGTCTTCAAGAGCATAGTTATCAAATCATGTATCGGAAGGCGTATCGTTTTTTAAAAATAGTGTATCGCAACGTGTATCGTAAGATACGGTGCAATTTTAAATAAATAATAAAAATATATATATACCTTTGAAAAAAAGTCATACATTCATAAAAGTATAGCATTTCATTAATACTTCACCAACTATTTAAGTCATCAACATAGTTCACTAATATTATAATGCAAAGTTCACAACCATAGTTCATTAATGCAAACTTCAAACACCAAAAAATTTCTAATCCAAATTTCTAACATCCATTTTGAACTCAATCTCCAATTTCAATTGAAAATGCATCATCATCATTGTGATCGAATTTTTATACAAAAAAAAAGAAATTATTTGGCTTGGCTTTGTAAATAAATTAGCAGAATTTCTTACATTGCACAGGCTTAGCTGGAGTAGCTGGAGAAGGAAGAAGAAGTCAGTTGCAGCTGCAGATCCAGGGCTTGGCTGCTTCGATGGCTTCTCAAAATTTGCTGCCTTCTTTGATGAAGAACAGAGAAAAGAGAGAGAAGACAGAGAACAGAGAAGAGAGAGAAAGTCGATCGAAGAACCGAGAGAACACGGAGATCAAAGAGAACTGAGGCTGCTATGTGTCGAAGATCGACTGCTGTGTGTCGACTATGTTTCGTCATCTGAAGGACAGAGACGAGAGAAACAGCGAACGACGAAGAGGATAACCGATAAGAGGGATTTTATTTTTTTTGTAAACCCTATCCACTGAAACGACGTCGTTTCAGTGGCAGGGATATAAAAATCAATGTATTATTTAGACAAAACGATGTCGTTCACAAAAAAAAAACAGGTTTGCACGTACCGATACGTATCGTATCGTATAAACATATTGTGTATCGGACAATACAACGCAAAAACGATACAAAACTACGATCCGTATCGTTTTCCCCCCATATCGCGACGTATCGTACGATACTAACAACTATGCTCAAGAGCACCAATGACCATATCAGACAATAAAAATATTTCATCTGACACTTTATTTAAAATCATCCATGAAGAAGTCAGAGCAGCTATTGAGTAGTAAACCTTATCTGAATCAAAATGAGCCATTTCGACAAGAGCACCCACAAAGAGGTAAAGATAATTACTTTCTAAAACCTACTCAACCTTGATGGTGTACAATCACCTTGATTTTTTTCTTACACTAGAAATGATAACAAGCCATGCATACAAATGGAAATCACAAGCAACCTTTGAAAAGACATATTAACAATTGCAATCCAGAACAAAATAAGGAAATCAAACACTCCTGACAAGATGATACAGTTAGGTCTAAGGTGTGTTAAGTCTTAATGATGAATGATTATATCCAACATAATTGAAAATTTATAAATAATAGAAAATAAGGTCACACCTTTGCCTCACTTTCACATTTTGAGCCAGTCTCGCAATGTCTGGAAAAATTATCCAAATTTAAAGGGATTAAAATATGCAAGAAAAACTATCAGCAGCATCAACTGTGAAAGTGTGCATGCCAGTTTCAGTTATCTGATTGATTTAATAGTTAAATAGTGGCTTCCGAAGAATCTTCGTAATATCAAACCCAATGCAATGAACAAAGAAAAGCAATCAAATCCAGATGTCTTTGTAAAGGAAGATCTGTGAGTAGGTCCTGCAATATGAAAGAACTCCAAATGAAAAACATGTAAATGAGATAAGTTTCTGGCATTAAATGGCTACAAATATCTTGGAATGTTGTCAGATGGGTTCAAAAGATGATGGCTAAGTATCTATCAACTTGTCAGACACAAGTTCATTGCATCAATGTTGAAGATCAGAGAGGAAAAGTAAAGGATTTGCTTGCTAATTGTTCTTTCAAGACTCGTGTATCAAGCAGCACTAAGAGCCCTTCCTTTAATAAGCGACAAAGACATCATTCTGACTTTTTGCCAGGTTGCACTCTCAAGTAAACAAGAGGAAGAACAAGTTACGTTGTAAATGATATGTTGTAAATGAACGCTTACATATGAAAGTCTGAGAATATACCAAAGCATCCTCAACAATGGGCCAATGCAAGATATATAAGGGGAAGGCAGACCACCAAGTCAGATTAGGAATCTTCGCCGTGAAAATTTGCTAGAAGCAAAATTTGCTTTCTAAGAATAAAGAAGATCAATAGAACCATTAGTTTTTCCCTCACAGCATGAAGCAAATAATTGTGCCACAGGGATAATGGGTTTCTGGTTTCTACGGGAGAATCCATCAGACAGCAAGCACAAAGGCTGAGTAGGCAATCCATAAAGGCCCGATGCTGGAAGCGCTGTAGTAGGCCCGAAGCCCTATTATAATGCTGAGGCAAGGATGTTCCACCTTATCTCTAGAAGCAGTCAACTGAGTTCTGAACGAGTTAGCTCCTCGGTAATCGCTCAATCTATAGACAAGGAACTCAATTCATCAAGAATCATTCTAATGACTGTCTCTCTTGAAGCCTACTACCTACTTGAGGCTAGTCTGGCTAGCAACAACCCAGATCAAGCTCTGATCGATAATTGCCAACAGATCATCTGGAGCCACAACGTTAAATTATTGCACACCCTCCAGTCCTTCAGGAAAGAAACTAGTGCAGACTACCTGATAACCCTAGGAGAGAAACAACATGTGGATTTCAATATTCAGCATGCCTTTTTGTGGAGATCAGACCACTACTGAACTCCAATCTTTTTTTTTTCCCAGAAAGTACTGAACTCCAATCTTGCTAGTGTTATGTTTGTAAGAGTCCCAAAAGAACTATTAAGAGTAATTAGAATTCTTAGCAAGAAAAAAAGTGATATTTAGACATTCATAAAAGAATAAGTGAAATTGGCTCACACAATATTTTTTGCAATATCACGAATGTTCAATCAAAATATTTTGTGTAAAAGTTTGTGGAGGAATATTTTTTGCTCAGTGGGTGATTATGTAAATAGTGTTTTATTCATTCAAGTAGTAGCCAAAATTTTGATTGTTGTACGTAGGAAAGTAGCATCAAATATAATAAAAATTAATTTATTTGACTTATAAATCTACTGAAAATAAAAAACAACTGCAGTAATAAACCTTTAAGAATTACAGTTTCCTAATGTTTGAAAATAAATATTTATCAACTACACAGCCTAATGAGATGTCTAAAAAACCAAGCCTGTTCTGGTCACAGGCTACAAGTAATACAGTGTCATGTCATTTGAGACATGACATATGAAATGGAAGCTGAAAGAAGAAGTTCATAAAACATATATGTGGAAGGATCACCCACTTATACTTCCTAAAAAAATTAAAATCCTGCTATCAAATTTTTAAACCAAAGCAAACATTCAGATATCCAAGCAACAATACTTATGCTCCAACACTTTAATAATCCACACCATCTGTCCACTTTCAAGGCCATAATTCCACGTTCCAACCAAACTACTATGAAACCTACAAGGTTGGATTAAGTTTTCGTAGTATTGTTCATCATGGTTGACCCCATTTTGGACCTATCCTCAACACATCTGATTAAATACGAATAAAGATGCTTAAATTAGATTTTAGGGAGTTGTCTATGCACTTGTGCATGAATGTCATCCAGATTATATCGAAAAGACCTTTCTTGCATGTGTAACCGAAACCCAGATGAGGAACATGGTGTGCCAACAGATCATTACAAGCAAAACAAAAAAAATAAAAAATCAACATGAAGCTAACATTACATACTAAACAATCCGAAACTATATCTATAAATCAAGCCACGTGAGAGGAGCTCTTATAAAATCCAAAAAACTCATCTACCAAATAAAATTCATGGAGAATCCCAAGTGCCCAACCAAGACGAATAAAAATAAATTTCCCAGCGAAAGGCTGAAATCTACCAAACAAATTGAAGTGGTCAGAGAGAGATTATACAATTGGCCATGTGCATCTTAATGAGTTTGAAATCTTCGAGGGTGATTCCCCTCTCCTTGTCAAGCGGATGCACAAAATTCACTTCTTCAGGGTCCTGAAGTTGTTTGCTACATATGATCACAATAAGAAAAAGAAGAACACAAAACAATCAAATCAAAAGCTAAGCCATAACATACACAAGCAAGAACGAAATAAAACCCTAAATATGAAGGTGATAGATGGATCGAGAATTACCAATGTGATGAAGTCCAAAAATTGGCGGCCATTTTTAGGCGATGAAGGTTTTCGAACCGACTTCGTTTAAGCTACACTTCAACTTTCACTGCTGTAGAGAGAGAGAGAGAATCCTGAGAGCTGTTAAGGTTGAAGAATAATTTTGGGCTTTGTAATGGCCTATTTCGAGAGTCAGCCCATATTTGTACCCAATAAGTATTGGACCCAATTCATGTCGGTTTGCCTTTAGGATCCAACAAATTTCCCTTTCTTTCTTTATTTTTATAAGAAAATATGCGACGGGTATATTTCAAGAACAACCCATTAAAAAAATTTTATTTAAACTTAATTTATTTATATTATTTATTGATATAATGGATCATAGTCAATGAATTAATAATAATTTTTAGCTAATAGTCAGATCCATTGTCAATCTAATAGTATAAAAATGTAAATTCTGTTGGACCAAAACAGTTTTTTAGTCGATTTTGAGTCAAAATTAAAGTAGGACCCAATTGTTATTTTGAATAAATTTTCGTGGGTTCATATTCTACTTGCTCACTTGCTCAAATTGAGTATAATGTAGTATATTCACTTGCTCAAATCGAGTAAGAAATGAATGAGAAAATAGGCTCCAAAGTGACCCTCTTGGAAAGGTGAAAATAAAGGAAGTGCAATGTGGGATGTGACACCAATCCCACATTGGTTAAGGAAGAAGGTCAACATGGACATATATAGTCCAAGTTTGCTCTATGAGTTGGGCCCCAAGGAGTACCACAGTTTTGTGAGCGAAGCGAGCGCCTACATGCTGTTGGTTCGACCACACGCGCGCGTCGGCCAGGTGTGGGTGTGGGTGTGGGCTATCTTTTTGGAGAAAAATTCATTTAAATAAATGAATTAATTAAACGGTTTTGCTGTTTAATAAATAAATGAATTAATTAAACGGGTTGTGTCTGTTACAAGAACAATTAATTCAATGGTATCCACTGGCTGTTGCATTTTGTTTCTGGGTGTGTCTTTTTATGGTGATTGTCCGGAAAGTCATCAACGTCTTTAAATAAAAATACACAGACATTCATTAACCAATTTTTCTGCACACAAGAAATTCGGTCAAGCATTAAGGCATACATTACAGTTTGCATTTCGGTATTAAGTCAGTCAGCATTTAGAGAGTACACAACACATCTTGGTTCGCTGGACGGGGAGATTGAAGTGCTACTTCTGCCCATGTAAAGATCATTGTATCCTAAGAGGCAGACACTCGTGATTCCATAATCACCGTGTGTGGGGGCGAAATCTGTCTTAAGGACATAGTGTCAAACACTAGCCTTAATCTAATTAAAGTTCAATCACAGTTCCTAGTCTGCAATCGAGTCAGTGTTTATTTATTTAGACAGTATAGTTTACGTGTAACTATATGTTGTAACTTTTTCGTGAAAGCCTGTCATTGTTATTCTTTTAGTGGCTGTTTCTCTTTATTGTATCTCTTTGCTGTAACTGCATGTCACTGTAACTCTTTTGTGTAACTTTTTTGCTTGTGTAATTATTTTGCATATCACTGTTACTGTTCTGATTTATTTTAAGTTACATAATATCAGAGATATCAATAGGTGATTTTACTATTTTGGAACACCATTTTTCAACAATCTTAAGACAGATTTCCTTATACCATTAGTTTAATTACTTGTTGAGTTTCTGATACATGTTTTAGTATTCTAAAATATTACAAATTGTTAAAACTTATTTTTTCAATCTATGATGGTTAGAAAAGACTTGAAAAATTTTGTTACGAAAATTTTCATGTTCTGTTTATATGATTAATTCAAAACAGTGACACCAAACTGTTACAGTTACACTAAACAGTGACTTTGTTTCTATGTATGTTTTAAACAATTACACCCAACAGTGACACCAAACAGATTAAAACAGTAGTTTCAAAACAGTGACACAAAACAGTTACACCGAATCTGTTTTTATAACTTATTTTGAAAAGTGTTACTTGTTTCCTATTTTGAATAGTTTGTAATCTTTGTTGATCAGAAATGGATGCAAATGATAATAATGTTCATGTTAATACAAATCATGTGGTGCCTATCTCTGTACCTACTCATGTGT
>CM042187.1:4860313-4871479 GCA_023539305.1 Ilex asprella | reverse complement strand
AATTTTATTTGAGTTATATAGTAATATTTATGCCTATTCAGCGTGGCAAAGGCCTTGAAGTTGGAGATAAGAGTGTTTTTTTTTTTTTGGAAAAAGCCATGAATTATTTTAAGACAAACAGACCCGAGGTAACTGTCATTACAAGACGGAGAGAAAAGGAAATTTGGGGAAGGAAAAAAAGAAAAGAAAAAAGAAAAATATTAAATGGAGAAAAATGGAATGGAAGGAAAGTTGATGCCACATCAGCTTGGAAAAATAAACCAACAAGTCTATGGTCCAAATTCATTTAATCCCTTCAGAACTAACACCATTACGCATGCAGTGATGACAATGACGCTGACAGCGATTTATTTTACACTTTTACAAGATCCATGAAACTCTTAGCTTCGGACCTGGTCATTTAATAAAATAATTCTATAACGGTGGTATTACGATAATATTGACAAGTGATATTGATAGTGTTCAAAATTAACTGGACTGAGTTATAAAACAGACTTGAGTGAAGTCTATCGAATATGTGGGTGTTTAGAAGAACGTGAGTGTAAATGTGTATGTTATATGTATTCTGTAAGAGGAAGATAAAATATGAGTGTTTTATCTTAATCGAGGAATTAAGGTTATGTCAATTATAAGAAAAATTGTTACTCTTGGAGATTATATTACTTATTGTAAAAGTTGCTATTACATGATGTTTTGCTTGAAACATTTACAAGACATTACTTAGATTTTCCTTGATGGCTTACAAAATGACTCTCATGTGCACTATAGTCCAATTGACTATTTATGCAACTGATAGTTAGGGCAGTGGCGGATTCATAGTGGGGGCAGCTGCCCCACTGGAATTTAAAAAAAAAAGTGAGGACTAAGTATAATTTTAAAAAATTTAAAATTTTTTAGATATTTGGCCCTATTAATTTTTTTTAAAAGATTTAAGGGTGGTTATGTTATTTTGATAAATATACGAGTTTCACTTGTAAATTTCAATGGAATATGATTTCAGAAATTTGGACATTTAAAGATTAATTAATATGCTACGAAATAGGTTAGCCCTCTCATTAGTTTTATGTTGAACTAAATTTAGTTTATACATTGAACTAAATTTGAGGCTTGTAGTCATCTTCTTTATTTTATACTTATATGTTAGAATTGAAAATTAAGGTTTGTAGTTTTTTTTTAAAATGTTGAATTGAAAATATGAAATTAAGGCTTGTAATCATTTCTTATGTTTTATTTTTTATGTATTGAATTGAAACTAGGATGTGTTCAAAATAAAATTAAAACTAAGATTTGTAGTTATGTATTTATTTTTCTATATTGAAATAAAAATGGGATTTGTAGTCCTCTTCTATGATTTATTTTTATATATATTTAATTGATATTTGAGTTTGTAGTTCTCTTTATTGTTTTATTTTTATATGTTGAATTGGAATTAAGACTTGTAGTCATCTCATTTGTTTTATTTTTATTTGTGGAATTGGAATTGAGACTTGTAGTCTTTCATTATAATTAGACTAAATTATTTTGATTTGGTAGTTTGAATAATTTTATTGTGATAAGTTAAGTACTTCATATACTTAAATTTAGTTTAGTAGAATAATTATAGTTTAAGTTAGTTTCAATTGTTTGTTAAAATTTAGCGATGAATATTAAGTTTGTGATTGAAAAAATTAATTTTTGAGTTAGTTATGAAAATTTTTCTTAAAATTTAATATATGATTGAGTCCAATTTTTCGGTTCAAATTTTTTTTGTCAGGTCTTATAGATAAATCTATAATGAGTTTGTTTTTTTGTTGGCTCTTTTTATATATTACTCATGTATATGAATTACGTCTTTAATTAGTGTTCTATTAATAGAACTATACTTTTGTGAATATTTTAAATTTTAATATTAATATAGTTTAAGTTGCCTCCATTGGAGAAAATGTCTGGCTCTGCCCTGAGTTAGGGTTTTGTGTTTGTCTTTTTTAGTTGATTATGTGGTTCTTTTTGTGTTTGTCTTTATCATGGTGCTATGGTCCTCAAAGCCTTTCTGAATCCACTATTTACTGATTGTAGTATTTGATCCGTCTTTATTACTTGTGAGTTTTTGTTCATCAAAATCGTGAGGTAATGTTCCGTTATTACCTGCCATGTGTCACGTTGTAGCTTTTACAGATTGGCTTTGTGTCGGATTCTTGAGTTCTGAGCTTATTATTGTATTGGGCTTGTTACTCCAAATTTCTCTGCAACCGATCTATGAGCAAGTTCATGGTCACGAGAGTTCATTTAGGTGAATTGCTTGGGCTGTTTTCTGCAAGTTTAGATGATCTTGGACTCTAAAGGGAGTCAGATTTAAACTAATCATTACCAAGTATCATCAATCACCAATGTGTAAACAAATAAAGAAATAACACTCACATAATCACAATTCCCTGTTACTCTAAACTTTGAAGTATTATGTTTCCGCACCCCCTCTCTCTTAAAAGTTCTGTATCCCTATATTCTGATTCTAAGAGTCTAATTTTCCTAACCAGTAATTTGAAAAATCATCTTCTAGATGTGGGATTCAATTTTCCTACCTATAACTTAAAGAAACAATCAAAATCTTCTAGATGTGTGACAAAAACCGAGTTGATCATCAGCCACTTCGTGGCAACCACCCAAACCCCTATTGACCGGATCAAATTCTAAAAAACTTATCTCAATAAGTTTTGACCAGTTTAGTCCAACTGGTGGGAAGGCTGCTCCCCCAGTAAAAAAACAAAATATTGAATAAAACAGCGACAGCACATGAACGATGCCTATTACCAGGCAACACCCTCAAAAAAAAAGGGGGTGCAAAAGTGGAGGAAAAGTGAGCCACAAAGAACTTAGTTCCAGATAAATTCACTGCGTAGATCATTCATTATGCATGGGAATCAATTACACCAGCAATTTAATCAAAGAACTCAAGATCCAAATTAAAGTTGATCCATTCATATGGCTAAACAACATAGAAACAGTAAATTGAAATGGAGATTTGAACAAAATTGATATCACAATGCCTATTGAAGTTATATATCAATAATATAAAACATGATATATTTTAATAAGTCATCGACCGTTTGAAATAGATTCATCCAAAAATCACCATTATCTCTTTCATAACTATTTACATTGAACCGTTGTTTTAGGTACGGATTATCTCTACGATATATATACATAGACTCAATTGAGGACATATTTTGGTAGCAGATGTTCCGCCAGTTTACAATTGTTTGTGATAGACTAACAGGAACGGCCAACCATAAGCTTTCAGTTGAATCCTAGGTCAAATATATCATTTCTTTGCCTTCGCATCCGAGCTCCCCATGACATCACATTCCCTCTTGAATGTTTGTTCATACTCCTTCGCTTCAGCTCCATCAGTTGAGACTGCCACACATTCTTCCACTCGCCCCCCTCATAGGACCTCTGTTTCAATACAAGTTTCAAAATCAGCACAAGATTGGTATATTAAAAACAGATGTAATCATAAACCATAATCCATATGCAAAATGGCTGTATGTTCCTACCCAAAAAAAAAGGGAAAAAAGTGGGCCAAATGACAGAGAACTGGGAGTTTCAACCAGGAAAACAGAGCATTCCAATCATGAAAAAAAAATGCAGCACTGATTGGACTCGCTCGAGCTCAATGGCTGATCACCATGACTTAAACTCGATTAGAACATATCTCCAAACTTGAATTTGAAATCTTTGAGTTATTAAAGGCAAGACTTAACCTTTGACCACCCCTAAGGGTTTAAATGCAGCCCTGATTTTGTTTTCATGGAAGTAAATCCAAATTTTCACTTCAAATCAAATTTGGACTAACCAAAAACTTCTACATTAGACCACAACTTTTCAATTGAAACTACACAGTCAGAGAGAGAGAGAGAGAGAGAGAGAGAGAGAGAGAGATCTACCTGATCATATTGGCCGCGCCTTCTGCCGGAGAAAGCCAGGTGCGAACCCTTAGCCAAATCGCTATCATACAAAGCCCTAGTTTGGGGATCAGAAAGGGTCTCATACGCCTCCTGAACCTTTATAAATCTCTCTGTGTACTCCTCCGTACGGTCCGGCGGTGACACGTCCGGGTGGTACTTTCTCGCCAATTGCTTGTAAGCTTTCTTAATCTCCGATAAATTCCCACTCTCCGGTATACCCAACAAGTCATAGAAACTCTCCGTCGTCTTCTCCGGCGAGTAAACAGCGTTAATTGACGCCCTTGTTCTGGTCCTGTATGACCCGGATGGAGATCTAAACGAAAGGCTTGGTTTGGAGAAGCGGGTATTGAAGGAAAGGTTACCAGGCTCAAGCATTGATCTTTTTGTTGGATTGTAGGGCTTTGAGCAAAGAGAGAAGCCAGGTTCGCCTCCAGAGATCATTTTGGAGCTCATTTTCTTTCTTCTTTCGAGTCTGTTTGAGTTGCGAGTCTTTCTTTTTTCTCTGCTGTGTTTGTGTGTGTCGATGTTTTTTTTTTTTTTCGGTCTAGGTGTGTGTCGATGTTGGGTATGTATAGAAGATGTGTTCTTCGTATTTTAGTGTTTGATGGAATGAATGGAAGTTTCTATGAGCTTTTACATAAAGCCACATGGCCTGTTTTGAACTTTTCTGTGGGCATAAAATGGGATTCAGAAGACGGTCATATGCATTTAGATAGATAAATAAATAATCAGTCAAATAATCTGTTGTTAATATAAGAGTTGATTAAACAAAAATGTTTGTATTAAAGTATAAAAATCTAAAATGAGTTCTATAATTTTATTTTTTCGATTTAAAATGAACTTCAAATTTTAATCCGAATATCAAAAAAAAAAAAATGATCCCAAAAAACAACCGTTAAGGCAAAGAATTATTTAGTTAGCATCGCAAGAAAAGCGCAGCACCATTTTTTTTCCCTTCAATTTGATTCTATTTTTTTTTATCATCTAAGTTTGACTATTGTAATTTTGTCTTCTTTTTTGAGTTAATGGTAATCACTAAATCAAAATAACACAATATTTTTCAATTATGCTCATAATTTTATAAATTACACAAATCAAAAGTGGGTCTCTTTCATAAAATTTAATCAAAATAACTCAACTGGTAATAAGAATAAACTATAAATTCTTGTGCCGACTACTTTCTGAAACTTAGCAGTTGATTATTGTAGTTTGAGTTGTTTTAGAGTATTTTCTAGAGTAATAAAGGTGGTTAACTTTTAGAGAATGTGAGAAGAAATTAAACTTAAAACTTCTAAATTATTAAAGATCAGACTCAATCAATGAACCATCTTTAAAAATTAATTAAGATTTCGATTTGCTCGAGTATAATAAGGGAATTTGTTCATCCGAATTTCCAATCTTGAGGATAAGACCTATAAATGTTTTTGTACATTTTTGTTGAGGTGCATGAGGTGGCGCAATCTATACAGCCTTTTATTTTCCATTTGCATAGGGTGTCATTGCTGATCAATATTAATTGGGACAAATTATCAATCAAAATATTGTGAGGAATTAGATTATTATTATTATTATTATTATTATTTTGATATTTCAACTACCCCAATAAATCACCGCAGTTTTTCTCCGCTCATGTACCGAAATAATATTGGATTTTATAGAAAACAGTCTCTCCACACAAGGGCGTAAACTATGGCAATCACTCCAAAGGAATCCGCTTCGTAAAATATTTGAATCTCTGATCTACTCTTTACGAAAAGTTTATCAAGTGATTAAACTACCATTAGATTAATTCCTTCGGGTTAGTCTAAATAAAATTATTAAAATTAAATTTACCAATTTTGATTCAAATGAAGCAAAATAGAAAGTTTATAACCGAGTGAGATTACCTTCAATATGCTCTCTCTCCTTTTTGAGTTTTTTTCTTATTGATAGCATCAATTCAATGAACCTAAATGCATGTATAATACGATTCATAAAAAAGCACCACCTAAACTTGTTAACCTAGTTGTCGGTCCATGGTATGGGAGGACGACGACGATGCAAAGAATGATACGCAAAGTCGACGACGGGTGCACCGACAGAAAAGAAGCGTACCGATTTGGATATTTCCACTACTGCGGCTCCAGAATGTTCCAAGCCTAAAGTAGTAAGTGTCAATGAGATTTTTTTTTTAATAATATTTTTTTTAATTTAAAAAATTTACAAATTAATATATATTTTTTAAAATTATGCTAACATCTTTTTTTATTTAATAGTATAACTTTTGATCACATTTTTATAGGATTATAATTTATTGCCTCATTAATATTTTTATGTTATTCTTGTTTATTTTATACGTTCTTTATCGAAATTATGGTATAACATTATTGAGCACTATTATAAATATATTCATTACTATCTTTTTGTTAAATTATTCTATTATTTTCAAAAAATTTAGGATCATTTACTTGTCGAGTCGGCACTGTTCTACTATTAAAGGATTACCTATATTCAAAAACCATTTTATATTAACAATACTTAAATATAATTAGATGAGTAATGTTACTTAGATTTAAATTATAATTTATTATAACTGTTGAATTAATAAATTATGTCTGAATCACAATATTACCATCGGAGTAGTTGCTTTATTCACACGCCCATCAATTATTAGATATTATACGGAATCACTAAACGACTCCCAACCGTCCTAATGATGTGGGCCGTGGTAGCCCAGAAATGGGTTGGGTTAGTCGTTTCGATATCGATTGGTTAAATTTTTAATTTTAAATTATAACTCTCAAGTTTTAAATTAATTGATGAAAAATCTCAAATTAAAAATCTCTTTTGACACTTCATATCTTTAGGTTGATGATCTTGTCGGTCTTAAAACGTATAATGGAATTCAAACAATATTTAGTGCCAAATTGACAGCCCAACTATTCGGATCGACATCACTTTGTTTTCGCCAGATTGTCACCAGATGGGATTGTGTCTATTTCTATGTACAAACAGAAGCCAACTCCCTCTGAAACACATCAACATGTGACCGTGCATTGCCAAGTCTAGTCTTCTTTTGCAAGTTGCAAAAAAAAGTGTACTAGGTGGTGAAGCCCCACTTGGTATTCCCATTGTTTTATTTGGTATTTGGACTCTGGTCCTTCGTTGTCCAGTCTGGGACAATTTGATTGCTGATTGGAGCAAGAGTGGCAACTGATGGCAATGTCGACTGTGCTTAATACTATGCTTATCAAATTTATTTATTAAATCTTCATTTTAAATGATGTGACATAATTTTTTTATTATCATATAAATGAGTCCTATTTAATATTCAATGACAAAAATTGTGTTATATCATTTAGAATAAAATATTTGATATAAAAATTTAGTAAGTATAATATTTTCGATCGACTTGGGATGGATCAGATATCAACACAACTTGATTCAACAAAGTTTTATACCAATAGTAATTAATACTAGTATGGGCAAAAAGATCGTCGCACCATTCTTTTTTAAGGAGGGTTGATTTGTCTGGGTGCCTCGTTTTACCAGTAGCTTTAAACCCTTCTTCTCATACACTCGTGCGATCTCATACATTAAAATTAAAGCTTAAGCAAATACTTAATAGTATGACGATACATTTATACTTCGATCAGTCTAGGTGAAAATTTAATGAATCTCTTGATTTTATTTTTTATTTTTTCTAAAATGAGATATCACAGGATCAATTCTTCTAAACAACAAGTATCGGGATCTGCTTTACTTACTAAAAGAATATTGACATATTTTACCCCTTCTCCAGTGTTCTATTCTCTTCTCCACTTGGATCTCTTTGGATAGGTGTCAATGGATCGAATTTTGATCCAATTTTGAGTCCGAGTAATCAAATATGGTTTGATATTTTTTTTCTATTGATTATCCAAATTCGATATCTTATATTTCACGGATTTAGATTTGGGTATACTTATATGGAATTCGATTATGATCTGATCCAAATTAGTAATATATTTTTGAATAAATATTAAAGAAATTAAGTGATTATTTGATGAAATTTAGTTACATTAAGTTAATTAGATTAGATAGGATTTTTGGATTGAATTGTTAACAAAATCGGATATGGACTAAGAAAATAAAATTCGTCAGATTATCACATCATATTCGAATTAGTCAAAATAAGATTGAAACCCGATTCGTTGACAAACTTAGCTCCATAGATTCTTTTTCAACATTTCTTTCTCTTATCATATTGTTGTTTAACTATAATGCGATCTCTCTAGGTATGCAATTTTGATTATAAGCAACACAAACTTATTTTCTTCTGGATACAACGGTGTATCAGATTATTAGTGTTACAATTTAGTCAATTTACCCTACATAAATTGGAAAGTCAGCATTTTCTTTCAACGACAAGTGGCCAAAACATTTTGATAAGGAGTGTAGTGTAATTTTAAAATGTACATTGCTATTCTTTAAAATTATGGTAAACTGTAAGGTGTGTGAGTGTAAATTTCTCAACTGAACAAGATTCGGATATTCATTTCAGACAACTCTCAGCTGGTACATAAACCTGAGCTGTCATCACTTTCTATCCTATTCGTTTTGGCTACTCCGCTTCCAAGTTGCATTCTGTATCAAACGTAGAGCTTTCAATGTTTCTTAAAACGTTGTCGGGAGATGGAGAAAGTTGTCAACTTATACCACATATAAATTAGAGTAATGTTTTACATCTCAAATGTCTATTTCAAATTAATGGGAATTATTGGATGAATGGGTCTCAATAAAAAAAGTTGATGAGACATACTCATCCAATGGTTCCCATTGATTTGGAATGCATATTTAGAATATAAATTTAGGATATGTAACATTGCTCTATAAATTATACTTCAAAAAAAAACTATATAAAATAATGAATGTCACATCTTTTTCAAAATAGAGGAAAATAGAATAATACTAGTTGAACTTAAAAATTTGACTTAATTTGCTGATATAATGATGTGGTTTGATAGAAATTATTGGATCAACACCAAGTCCTAATGTTTGATAGGGTCTAAAATGAATCAAAATGTCACAATGAATTAGATCAACAAATTATGTCAGTAAATTAGGTCCCAATAGAATTTGCTCGAGTAAAATATCTCTAATGCTTTGTAGAAACAAAGACCGTAGTCTGAGTCTAGTCTTCTTTGCCAATTATTTCTGCTATGTTCTTAAGTTGGTGAAGCCCACTTGACATTTTTTTTTCCCGGTTAAACAATTAGTAATGTTTTGATCAATTTACTTGCATTTTAATTAATTTTTTCTTCGATCTGATCAAAAATATGTCATTCATGTTAAGACTAAAATATTTATAAGCAATCAATACCAAAATATTTTACAGGTCAAAAAAAGTGTGGACTTGACTCACCACCACCCCTCCCCCCTCTCCCAACACACGTCACCCATCGACACCAACACTGCTACACACACTTGATACCATAAAGTGTGTACAAGCTTAAGGTGAAACGATGCGGGATTTTAGTTCATTTTTTTTTTTAATAAACACACACAAGGCTAAACCCATTTAGATGTTGTGATTGGATTGTTGCAATTAGAATACGATGTTGAAAAAAAAATATGTTCAAAATATTCATATATTTCCTTATGTTTGTTCATACAAAAATCAAAAAACAAAACCAAGGTGAACTCCCATTTATTTATAAATGAGCAATATTAACTTAATTAGGGACTTATTACAGTCTTAATTTAATATAATTATTGAATTAATTGTGTGTTCCACGGAATCCACTTTCAATCCCGTCATTATAGTTGACTAGATCTTCATATTAGATTCTTAAATAAATTTAGATTTAGTTTATTTATTAGGGGGTATGAGTCGCAATCCTTACAACTTTTAGCTAGGTTTCCATAAATAAGTCGGGCTCTATATTTGTACAACGATTGTAAAGTTTTTATTCACCCATTCTTTGACGTTATTCATTTGCACGTAAGTTAATTATTATAATATTTTTAATCGTCGAACCAAAAAAGAGAAATTTAGATGAATGATGTGGCCAATGTTGAATTTTAAGAATCTGCTAATATTTCACACTATTAGTGATTGCAACCTAAAATTAATATAAAATTAATGGGTTCAAGTTTAATCATAATATGAATCTAATTAAATCAATATTTTAAAACCCAATCCATTCCAATGGGTCAATTTGGTGAATAAAACCCAATCCATTCCAATGGGTCAATTTGGTGAACCGATTACCCATCGTCTAAAGCGGTCGGCTTTCTCATTGAATCGGTTAATCAATTTGCCCTGTAAAAACCCGGTAAAATCAACACAAACCGTTCACCCCGACCAATGAAACCGATTTTTTAGCGAAAACCTAATGAACATAATTTATTTTTGGAATTTAAATAACCATAGACTACTTGACAAAATGTGGCCCACGTTGCTCTTTCACCAACAGCAAACGGTGTCCAATGCTAAACAGTGGAGCCCTTTTTATGAGCCATGTACTCCTTATGTGTTGCCGTGTGTTTCCGATGTGGGATCCAAGTGCAGTGTATCTAAATTGCTTTGTTGTTCTTCCGTTTTGTAATACTTTTAAGTATGTCTTTGAGATATGTCTTATTTTTTTTTTTTTTTTGGAGTCTTCACATTGTTATTGTCTATGCAAAATATTCAATGCTTATTAATTAGTTATTTTTTTATGCTCTATCAAATTATATTTTTTTCTTTTAATTTCATTTGCTATAGCATAAAATATGTTATTTTTGTAATTGTAGTATAATCTTTCTACAATTAGAGTGGCCCTACACGGAAATTTGGTAAATGTATCTGCCAGTACACATGCTAGCCTAATAATTCCTTTTCTAAACAAGCATACCTAGCTGAAATTAAGAGGGTGTACCTAAATTAGGACAAATCGAACTGATTTAGAATAATTTTTATCTAACTCAAGTGAAATCGAGTTCAAGTTTAGTAGTAATATAACAAATTGAGTTCGAACTCTATCAAGTTTGAACAATAGTTTGTTCGGCTCATAAGATTTTGTGAACATATAAAAATATATGCACGATCAAGATTGATATTGAATATGAGTTTAAAGTAAAGTTTAATTTTGAACTTTTTTTTATTTAAGAGATTGAGTCAAGCTTATTACTCAATTAACGAGAAGTTTGAATAAGTTATTTAAAGTTTATCACCATCACAAGTTGATGTTGAACACTATTGCAGGGGAATGATTGAATC
>CM042187.1:4813723-4841486 GCA_023539305.1 Ilex asprella | reverse complement strand
ATGGATACTGATAACCATATAAATGTAAATAAAGCTGAGCTCCAACCGAGCCTGAGCTTCGATCTTTTATATGATCTATCCCATAACTTGCTGATTGTGTGCAGTTAAGGTAACTTGCTGATTTCAGTTTGTACGGTTTGATGTCTTAAGCTGGGGATGCTAATTGGGTGGTCGATGATTCTCAAAACGATCAGTGTTGGCTAAATATCAATAATCGCAACAGAGCTGAAATGTTGGTAATTGGCATCCACAATAACATCATATTTTTAATTTCAAATGAAAAATACTGATAAGCCATATCATTTTCTTCCAAACACTACATATAAAATTTCGGATTTCACTACAGTACCGATAAAAATAATTAGTACCACACCTCTAAAATTTATTATTTTTATCATTTGTGGATCATTTTACAATCAAAAGTTTTGTCATTTTTGTGGGTGATTTATCACTGTTGTGGTTGTTTTATTATTGTTGTGATAACTATTTTTATCATTTTTTATTTGATATAAAAAAATTATCACTTTTATTTTTGATTTACCACATTGGTGATTTTACTACTATTGTGGTTAATTTTATCACTCACTTTTATTGATTATTTTCCACAATAGTGATTTTACCACTATTATGGTTAATTTTATCACTCTTATAGTAATTATTTTTTTTTATTTTTTTGAATATCATAATAGTAGTAAAAATAATTATAACAATGATAAAAATAATAACAAATGTGATAAAAATAGAAGTATAATATCAATTTTAGTTTTGGGTAGCATAGACAACTCCTTTATTTTTGTGTGTGCACCATTACTGAGAAAAGAATGAACACAAAAATGTGGGAGTGAACAATGATATTTAAAGATAATTTTTTGGTATCATAGTTCTTTTTTTTTTTAATAAAAACTTAACACATGTATAAAATATTTATTTTATTATTTCATTTTAATTTGTTATTTTTGCAATTAATAGTCAATGATAAATCAAACGAAGATCACAAATCCAAAATTATTTGGATGTATGATAGAGAAAAGAATTTGTTGGTAGTTGGTACCACAAAAACCCGTTGATGGGACCGATGGATACGTCAGACAGACGTTAATTAACGTCATCAAATGTAAGTCAAAGTCAGACCATGCGATCCATGCCACGTGGAATCTCACAATCCAATTTACTGTATGTTGTCAAGTTTCTTTAGTTTTGCTCGAGACCAAGGACAAAAAACAACGTAAACATGTGAACAAGCTTGGAAATTAGGCATCCTCCACTAAATATGACCATTGGTGATAATTTTTGACACAATATAAAAACATTATTTGATAATGAGATAAAATTAGTAGGTTAGAGTTTATTAATTCTTGACAGAAATTCGTATATGATACAATTCGTTAAAACGAATAATAAATAAGTTAGATTAATGTCAAACATGGATAACATAAAATTAATATGATTAACACGTTTAAATAATATTATAAAAATAAAATGTCAATTTTTATTATATTTTATTAAGTAGTCAACATGACACGACACAATACAATTAGTTAAACGGGTTAAATTAAGATTGATTAGTACTCGACACGAACTCGAAATAACACGACATGACACCCCGACCTACCTAAGGGGAGTTACCCGACCATCACTTTCCTATAAATATGTAATGCTTAGATGCATTACAATTCAATTTCATTTCCCGAAACCATATGGATTTGCTTTCCCATTTTCTAGCTATTGTAGGCATTTTAGCTTTAGTTGTCACCTATGGTTTAACGAGAGGTAAAGGGAATAGTTGTGATAGTAAGCGTATTGGAGCCCCTGAAGTAGCCGGGGCATGGCCTTTTATCGGTCACCTCCATCTTCTAGGGGGTAAAGTGCCCGTTGTGCGGATACTCGGCGCCCTGGCCGACAAATATGGTCCACTTTACACACTCCGGCTCGGTTCTCGCCGAGCACTGGTGGTGAGTAGTTGGGAGATGGTCAAAGAGTGTTTCACTACAAATGACTTAGTTTTTGCATCACGACCAACTATGGCAGTGGGGAAATGCTTCTATGACTATGCTGTTTTTGCACTAGCGCCTTACGGACCATATTGGCGTGATGTTCGCAAAATGGTCACTCTGGAGCTCTTAACGGACCACCGGCTCAAGAAGCTTAAGCATGTCCGAGCATCAGAAGTGGACTACAGCATTAAAGATTTCTACCTTTTGTGCACAAGAAATGCGAGTCTTCAAACCAAGGTGGCCATAGACAAATCGTTGAAGGACTTGACCATGAACATAAGTATCAGACTACTAGCTGGGAAACGATTTTCAGCTAGCAGTGATGGGAAGAACAAGAACGATTCTGAAGATTTGCATCTCAAAGAATCCATAGAGAAAGCGTTGTATCATAGTGGTGTTTTCGTGGCGTCCGATGCCATCCCAAGTCTTGAGTGGATGGACATTGGAGGGCATGTCAAGGCAATGAAGAAGGCAGCTAAGGAAGTTGACAAAGTCATTGGAAAATGGCTGGAAGAACATCTTCAGAGGAGAAAAGAATGTGATCATACGAATGGAGATGGTGACTTCATGGATGTCATGTTGTCAACCCTTCCAGAGGATGCCGCAATGTCTGGCCACAAACGTGATATCATCATCAAGGCAACTACTCTGGTAATGTATATTTCTTCATGCTACTTCAATATGAGAAATTGGATTATGCTGTCAAGTGTCAAGTGACTTTCTTTTTAAGTTTATAGCTGACTATGTAAATTGTCTCCTTATACACGAATCTGACTAGAAAATAAATTAAGATCCCATCTATAAATATCATGATGTGTGTCTCTGAGATGATATAATACTAGCAGCCTAGATGTTCTTTGTTCCTTGAGATTGTGTTCTACTCACTAAAATGAAATCTTCCAGTTTAAAACACCAAAGTATTGTTTGGTTTACCTCTCAAAAACTATTTTTTGTTTTCCAAAATAGTTTCTAGAATAAAATTTTTTTGGCCAGTTGTTTTTTGTTTTTATTTTTTGAAAATTTGGTAGAATTAAACAAGTTAGAATTATTTTGTGTGTTTTTCGAAACAACATTTCTAGAATTTAGAAAACACCACCACCATCACGTTCACCAACACCACCATCACATGCACCACACCACCACCAACACATTTTTGTTTTTATTGTTTTTTAGGTTACTGACCAACTAATATTTTCTATTTTGAAGAACTATTTTTAGAATTATATAACCAAACAAGTTTTGAGATATAAAAAATACTAAAAATAATTTTTTAAAATTGTTTTCAAAAATAATTTTCGAATACTTTTTTTTAAGATGTAAACTAGGTTCTAATGAGCATAGATCGATCCAATCCAATTTTTACATGGTTACCAGTTCATGGCCTAACTGTGCCAACCGTTGTTGTCTTTAGTTTATTATTATGCCCAACTTATATTCTGTATAACTTTTTTTTTCTAGATTCTTATATTGACTGGCTCGGAAAGTACAGCTGATACACTAATATGGGCTGTCTCTTTGCTATTGAACAACCGCCACATGTTGAAAACTGCCCAGGATGAGCTGGACGACCGAGTAGGCAAAGACAGATGGGTGGAAGAATCAGACATCAAAGACCTAACATACCTACAAGCCGTAGTGAAGGAAACACTCCGTTTGTACCCACCAGGTCCCTTAGCCGGACCTCGTGAAGCCACTGAAGACTGTTACATAGGTGGCTACTATGTCCCAAAGGGCACACGTTTGATCGTTAACCTATGGCAGCTGCACCGAGACTCACGGGTGTGGTCCGATCCTTACAAGTTTCAACCAGAAAGGTTTCTCAAGGCACACGCCAATGTTACTTATAGGGGCCAGAGTTTTGAGTTCATCCCATTCAGCTCCGGTAGAAGAATGTGCCCTGCGGTCACGTTTGGGTTGCAAGTGGTTCAACTGACCCTCGCTCGTCTGCTTCATGGGTTTGATATATCAACACCAATGGGCCTGCCCGTGGACATGTCCGAGGGCTTGGGCCTTGCCTTGCCCAAGGCCGAACCACTCGAAGTCATCCTCACTCCTCGGCTTCCTTTGGAGCTCTATCAAAACCTTTGAAGTACCTTCATCAACTGAGAATTCTCAATATGAAGTTTATCAACACCACTATGTTAACTAAGATTTCTTATCAAGTTTATTTTTGTGTATTATCTATATATGTAGATATCTAATAAATCAAGGAAAACTCCTTTTATGAAGTCTCATGTTCCACATACACATACTCTTATTTGAGGAGGGGTTGAAAGTCGTTAAGCAACACGACTCAAAACTCGTTACTCTGGAATGACCCATTTAATTATTTTCTTGTTTGGGTTTATTTATCTCAAACTTTTTCATGGTTAACTCATATTGTGCCTAATTCTTATTTAATAATGTTCGTATCAATCCATTTACTTGACTAGTTTGACGAGTTTACTTGTTCATCACTCAAATTCACTAAGAATTAACTCGACTCAGTTTGTTTATCCGGGCTTGAAACTGTTACTTTTTTCTCCGAGATATCTAATTATCCAATTGTTTCTTCTAAGGCATGACAATTTAGGGCTGTCAATTTTATCTATTAATATGAATCCTATTTAACACAAAATTCGAAAATAACACAATTAGTTCACACGAGTAATAAATAAATTAAATTAAGGTTTGATACAAATAACAAAATTAACGGGTACAGTAAATAGCAAATAAATATTTAACGAATAATCTAGATAAAAAATTAATATTTTTTAATTTTTCAAATAGCATTATATGAATTGTTATATAATTAAATATTTTTTATTGACACGAATCCTACATATATTGAAGGTGATCCGATATAAAAATAACATGACACGATACGATACGATATAATACAATTGACACCTCTTAAGAAAATCTGCTAATATCTGACTTTGTTACAGTATCACATTGCTTTGCTTAGGCTACGACTCTGTGCAATAAAGGTGGCTCTCTCTCTCTCTCTCACATTAATCGTTTTTCATTTTTGGTAATAAATTTGTGGTCTTTTTAAGAACAACACTTATGTCTAGGGGCGGATATGCATGCCCCCACTGGAATTTGAAAAAAAATTGGGGTGTAGTTGAAATTTTTTGAAGCTTTAGAATTTGTTAAAGGTTGCCTCCACTGAAAAGCTTTTAAACTTACGGGTAGTAGTGTATATTTTCAAACACGTGGGGTATCTTTAAACGTTAGCAAAAGTAAAAAATAACTTTATGAGGTCAGAGGTCCTTTTTCCTTTGCTCCAGCCAAAACTCTGTTCATTTTCTTTTGTGATCTTTCGCTGTTCGACGTTCATGGATCTTTACGCTCTCTCATTGTTCTAGCTCTACACTCTGAAAATTCGTTCTTCTTAGTTTTTTACTCCGTCTTTAGTAGTAGCTCTCTATTTTCGATTTCAATTGTTATTGTCTAGATCAATTGGAAAGATAACTTGAAGGATTGGAACTTGGAAGATTCTTTCAAATTGATTTGTTAGGAGGTAAACCATGAACGATTTCTTTAATTTTGATCATTATTATATGTTTTAATTTTTGGGCCAGTGATTAAGGTTTTCAAATAATTGGATTTCTATATTTGGAATTTATGTGTTATAATTTTTTTTTAGATTAAAATGTTTTGATTGATTAGGCCTGAGTAAATTAATTTTAATGAATTGAGTTATTCCTATATCTAAGATCGATTTAGTTAAATTTTTTTTGACCCTAGATTTATTTAATTGACTAGTGGTAGATGTGATTTTTCTAAATTATTTCTGTTAAAAATTGTTCAATTTTTGTTAAATTTTTTTTGTCAGATTCTATAGATGATAACTTCATAACACTTTTTTTTTTGTTGATTTTTTTGTATTTCTCTCACATATCAAGGTTGTGTCTTTAATTGACACTTTTTTAATGAAACAATGCTTTGATGAAAACAATGTCAACAATTAGAGTTAAATAATTATATGTTTAATTCACTATTTTAATGAGTATAGATGAGAACCACATTTTATAAGAAAACACCAAGGAGAAAACACTGGCTAGACTAAATCTAATAGACTGTTTAGTACAAATACATTGTTCTCCATTTTATCCTTAACTATTGCTTTTATAAAGTTTTCATGTATTTCTAATTGCAGAATAGAGAAAGAATTTGGATAAAGATGAGAATAAGTTATAACATGAGTTAAAGTGAGAACAATAAAGAAGCAAAACTAATAATAGTCTAAATGCGAACATCAATTTATGAATATTAAACCCATATATTTGTAAAGAATGAGTCAAATACAAGAATTTGTAGTATAATGTGTGTATAACTTTTTTTTTTATTCAAAGCCATCCAGTGTGGTGTGGGTTTGGTAAGACCCCTACCTACATATATGGTTGCACACAATCACAAATAATCAGAGATTAAGCACCCATTAAAACTTATAATAGAGCAATATCAATGCACATGCTAAATTTATCATATATTCAGTAATTATACGTCTTATTCTAGTAAAAAAACCATCAAAGACCAGCCCTTAATAGACAAAAAACTTATATGCTATTATGTAGCATGTTGTTCCCAGATTACTGATGCCAATAGATGAGTCCAACTAAACGCGTAGATATTTTGACCGGTTAATGAGCAAGCGAGATTACCGTAACTTTTCGATTTCCTTTGTATGAACCCACAAAACTGATATGATGTGTCTTTTGTATTTACACGACAACCTTGACAAATAGGCTTTGGCTTCATGTGTAGTTGGCCTACATCGGCTTCCATTGATTGAATGAATTTTCCAATACAAGTCGATGGTCAATAACAAACTAAAATCATGATAATCATCAAAAATTTAGTTTAAAATCAATTATGAGAAATTAATTTTTTTTTTTCAAGTTGTTAGATATCTGCTAAATAATGTTAAACTTTAATGGCGAATGTAGAAACTTTTTTGGCGTACCAAAAAATATCTCACAACGAAGCAATACAACCACAAAACTAAATATGTTCAATCTTGCCTTGAAAAAAACAGAATTAGGTATGTTCACCGACTTGTGAAAGTTATTCTATGATTTTATATTAAATTAACTATCTCCTCGCAGTGTAATAAATCTGTCACAATATTCTACTAAGCCTAAAATTCAAAACTAAGTTGAGTGATTTTTTTTTTTTTGGGTCATGAGAAAACCCAAGAAAAAAAAAACCCCAAAAAGTGGAGTATGTCAAAAGAACAAACACAATAGAGGGCTGAAAAAAATGCATAACAAAATAAATGACACAAAACGATACAACAGACGTAAAAGTTAGAACAATAAGTATCAAAAGTAACACATAAAAGTTATCCCATAAAGTCAAACCTTACATAACCCCTTCAATTTAACAATAAGTTATCCTAAAACTTCTTATGAGAATCCTTCGCCTCATGACCTTTGACAACTTTGCCCCTAAATCCACACCACTAAAAAATAACAAAAAAAAATGAGACCGACCAAAATCAATCACCACCCATATATTATCAACCAAATTCAAGACAAAATAGAAGTAAAACCGAATAATCACTACCAAATATCAGTATCATATTTGTCACTAGTCCATTCAAGCTCGTGAAATAAAGACTAATTTTGAATAAGATCTGAAAAATATTGCAAGCTCCATTTCAATAAAGTGAAAATACAAATATTACAATTCCATAACACATCAACATTCTGGTAAAATCAAGTAATTCCATGTATTCTAAAAATCAATTAACAGATATGAAGTGCAAAAGAAAAGAACAAATGATTATGAGATACAACAATGAGAGAGAGTGTGTTCCAATGAATTGTTGTTAGGGTTTAACTCACGTAAATCCACAGACAAACGCACACAATCGAAGAACAAACCAAGAACATAAATCAATGAGAAACAAGAAAGAACAAGACACAAAGATTTTTACGTGGTTCGGCAATTTGCCTACGTCCACGAAGCTGCAGGGATTTCACTATATTGAGAGAGAAGGTTTACCAGAGCGGCTACAATGAACTCCCGAACCCTAATCACCAACAACGAGTTTTTATATGTTTTGCACCGGGCCACAAAGCAGGCCCAAAAATTTTCCTCGGGGCCGTTGCCCCCGAACCCCCACGAGACTTGTCCATGAGCGCTGCGGCTTGGGCCTATCGGTCCAAGCCTTCGCTCCATGGACTAAGCCTCAGAAACTTTCCCATTAAAAAACCACGCAACATTATTTCGGGTCGGGTCATCATCCGGGATCAAAACCGCGAAAACTAGACTCCACAAAAGAACCCAACAATTATGACAATAATTTACTATGTTTTCATTTTAGCATGAGAGAGTATAGGAGTCATTGTTTTCCATGTTCTATATCCATTTCCTTTCACACCACTTTGACAAAAAAAATCCTAAAATCATGAACAAAGTCTAGTGAAAATTATTGTTACTGGTTTACTACTATATTTCCATTTCCCTATTCAAGCAAAGAAAAAAAATAGTAACCTCAATGACAAAAAATTGATAAATAGCCAATTCCTACAAAAATAAGAAGACTTTTAGCTCAACTTGCTTCGATATTAAGAGATTGATTAATATGATTAGACCACATCTAACATGCCTGCAAATCCTTGTCGGCAAAAATACACACAAAGAGGACCAAAAGAGAAGGGTAAGTCCTTTATAGGGGTAAATTATGAGGAAATGGAAGCTAAAGTCTATACATAATAGGGTAACCCAGAAAATGAGAGTAAAATGAAGAAGCAGTTTCATAGCCAATTATTTTGTGACTAATACGGTTAGTAACCAATAATTTGGACTAATACATTGATACAATGATGTGGCAAGTGATGTGTTCACAACAAAAAAAAACGTTGAGCAAGTATAGCTACAATAATTTTATAGGTCATGTCAACTGCCACATTGTTAAATCAACTTATTAGGCAAGATTATCATGTCTTAATAACATCGCTTTTATTTTGCAAATAAACGCTAAGTGCCTTTAGAGGGACTATAGCTAGAAAACCTTTCTAACTAATAATGATGAGGCTATGGTTCACACCAAGAACAACCATGAATTTAATGCATGCATGAGGAGCAAATACATGCCCACCAAGATCAACACTATATTGTAAGAACTTTAATACGTAAGGCCTGTGAATTTTAATACAAGAGCTTTCAAAAAGGACTGGATCTATTGGACATGCTTTAACTATCAAAAAAGACATTGACATGTAAAAAGGCCTGCATTTGAACTGGATCTATTGGAAATTAGTTCATTTTCGTTAGTCCTCATTGATGAAAATGTAAAATAATTCGCAAACACGATTCTTTCCTCAATTTTTCTACCAGACAAAAAATTAACTTCTCTCACCAGTTCACCCAGGGAATCGCAACTCAACAATTACACCTCCGACTTCCCATAACACAATGAATCCTCCACAACCTAAAGATGTCACAAATGTGGTGTCCAAACGAATAAATAACAAATTTTCAGCTTTTGATTTCTACTAATTTATCTAACTTCAACTTCATAAAGAATGGAAAAAAAACATTAATGCATCAAACATCTTTTATTTTTAGATTTTCACCAACGTAAAATGATCATTCATCACAATATATTCCAACTTCAATGAAAATAAAAGTTAAAAAACATATGTCACTAAGCAAGACTTGGAAAACCGTGACGTAAAGATTGCATTAATGATTTGTAACTACAACTAAACTACTTCAAACCAAAAAAGATGATCCCCAAACCAGATCAACCACGGGATGTAAACCAGTTCTTTCATCATAAAGATGGGAAAACTATTTTCATAGAGCTATTCTTGAAGAAAAATGCATACCCATCACAAGAAACATAGAGATTCAAACCTACAATTGTAAAGCATAGAAAAATGCTTAGGGTTTCAGCAACTGCAAGATGAGAAATACAATAACTTCATAACTTCGAGAGAGAAGAAAATTGATTAATCGTGGCTCGTTAAATTGATAACAAAGAGTTTAAGAAAGCCAAGATATGAAGAAAATCAGGCCCTAATTTTGTTACCGCTCAACGCATGGGGTTGTTACTGCCAAGCCGTGCAATTCAGTCTCTGGAGAATTCCAGAAACAGAAAATGATAGATAAAGAGAAGGGGAAGAACCTAAATCGAGTTCGAGCAAGACCCATTCTTTGACTCTATTGCCAAAATACCGTCATTTTCAAACTTAATTATCGATATACGGTTATTTTAAATTTATTTATTAAAGTATCGTTGTTTTAAAAGCGGGTTTGGCAAATCCGACTTCATGGGAAAAGCGAATTTGTCAAATCCGACTTCATTTGGAAAAAGGATTTAAAAAATCTGACTTTATAACAATAAGAGAACCTAATAAGAAAATCCGACTTTATAGCAATAAGTTGATTTTTTATTTCTTAAATATTTTCTTCCAAAAAATATTACATTACTCAATTATATTATATGTTCAATTATTTAATATTTAATTAATTTATAAGTTAACATAATCTTTATTTCATACATTGTCCATATATATTAGTGTATACGTGTTAAAAAAATTTATCGAGTTATGCATTTTTGAAAAAAAATTTGATGCTATTTTTTAAAAAATAATATGTAAAAAATAATTTTAAATGATGTAATTAAAGAGAAATAAAGAGATAAAAAATTACTATTTAGGATAGTGACTAATAAATGTGAGTTGATTCACAAATAAGATAAAATCAGAGAGACCAAACGTATTCAATAAATAGCCAAATACTCTTTTGGCGATCAACACAATTATATATAAGTCAAATTAGCTTACACCTTGGATCAGTAAGTCCACTTTTTATATAAAGGTGCATTTGGTATGTCCGTTTTCCCTATGAAAGCGGATTCAAATCCGCTTTCTCCATGAAGTTGGATTTGTTAAATTCGCTTTCCAAATGAAGTCAGATTTGGCAAATTTGCTTTCCCCATGAAGTCGAATTTGTCAAATCTACTTTTTAAATGACGATATTTTAATAAATAAATTTAAAATAATTGTATATCGATAATTAAATTTGAAAAAAACGATATTTTGATAATAGACTCTCCATTCTTTGGTATTGGTACCAGTAGACCAGTGGTCAGAGTCGAGGACATGTGTGGCCTTCTGAGAAGGAGATTCTCGGGAAATATCCTTTTACTTTGTAGGATATAGGCTTTCAAACGCTTTGAAGGGAGGGAGTCAAGTCATTTGCCTTTCTCGTTTCTTGCAATAACGTATTGGAGACTAAGAACATGTTTGATATATTTTTTAAGATAGATTTAGATTGATTTGATTAAACTTAAGTTTGATATAAATATGGAATTCAATTTTTAATGCTGTATATATTCATGTTTAGTATGCACAAAGATATATAATTATTATGATAATATATTTGTATATAATTAACTATTTTACCCCTTAATCAATTTGTATACATGAAATATATACGATATATGAGGGTATAAATGTTAATGTACGTTAAATCCCTTAACTCGCATATAAAACTCACCTCCCCCTTGGGTTTCATGAAACCCAAATATGTGAGTTTCATGACCGGGCCAAGACCGGGCTGGGATTCAAATCCTATCCCGACTTTATGGTTGCCAAACATGAGTTTAAGGGAGTTTATACCCTAACTCATATTTCCAAACCCTTCCAAACCCCCTTACCAAACATGCCTTAAAGGATTGGAGTAACTCCTGCATTAAGGATAAATTTGATATTATGTGATTAATTAGGGTTACACTTGGAAAAAAAAAAGTTTTTCAATTATATTGATATTTTAAAGTAGTATAGATATAAATATAGATTTGTGGGTGTTTTTATCACTTTTGTAGTTCCTAAAAAATGATAAAAATAATTACCACAATAGTAATAAAAATATCAACAAATATGATAAAAATACCCACAAATATTATAAATCATCCACAAAATAAGTAATTTTCTTTGTACCGAAAAAAAGTGATAAAAATAATTACTACAAATATTATAAAAATATCTACACCAAAGTTAAAAATACCCACAAAAATGATAAATTAACCACAAAAGTGATCAATTTTTTGATTGTAACATGAACTACAAAAATTTTAAAAACACTCTTTGAAATAATAAATTTTAAAAGTATCATACCGAATTTTTTTTGACGGTATTGTAGTCAACTTTGTAATACTACGATGGTAAAGCTTTTCTTTCTACACTTTTTTGGGCAAGTATTCTTTCTACACTTGCACTCTGTTTGGTATGAGTGGAAGTGGCGAGGATGGAAAATGAATGCTCCACTCTCACCCTCTCAACTCTGTACGCCTTATGCTTAGAAACCTAAGATGTAGTAGTTCACAAACTTCATCTGCGGCTTGTCGCTACTTTGATTCAAAAGGTACTCGACGGTTCCCGACTTTCTCTACTTTTCACAACCGTAACAACCTTTTTTTGATTATTTCAAAATAGTGATACACTATAACAAAAAAAAAAGAGTCTAAGATAAACTTGCATTCTAGAAGAGGTAGCTTCTCGTCTCCTTCAATCCAACTGCCTCCTTCGTTGAGAAGTTTCCTTACCTTTTTAAAAATGTCTAATTGGTCTGCTACCTTAAGCAACTTTTTTAACTCATGTATTTAGTTGATTTCACAAGAAAGTGGACAAAAAATTATATATATTTTTATGTATATATTTGATGATACACAAAATTGTCTTGTGCAAGATCAACAGTCAAGTATACAAATAAGTGCAGTTAATGAGCAGTGAATAAATCAATCAATGGTAAGACAATAAATAACAGCAAACACAAGAATTTATAGTGGTTCGGTCCGGGTGACTTACTTCCACTCTCGGGAATGACAGCGATGGCCTATAGTATTTTATTGATGACGTCGTCGGGAGAATAACTCCGGCGAGTGTTACAGTGCTTTGGGGGAGACAGAGATAGAGAGAGCAATGTGTATAAGTGTTTTTGTGAGGTATGAATCTAGTGCCTCTTATATAGTGAGGGCTTACATTATATATATTTACAAAAACGGTGACGTGAGGGAGAAAAATTCTATCATTTTGGTAAGTACAGTTTTAGTAGGAATAGATCTTCGTATCTCAATATTCCCTCCCACGTGCTCTTATTTCGTTGGAGGAAGATCTTAAGCTGGACCAGACTTGTTCTTGACCTTGGGCTTGACCTGGATTAGTCTTGAATTTGCATTGGAGTGAAGAGGGCTAATGAGAGGACTAGGGGGAGCTTGGGTGGCGCCCAGGCCTGGGCGGCGCCCCCTTGGGCGGTGCCTGCCTAGGGTGACCCTAGGTGGCGCCCCTTTTGGTTCTCACTTGGGTGTTGGCCTTTGACTTGGACTCCACTTAACTCCTTGTTAATTTACGAGCAGCTCACTTGACTCCTTGTTGATTTACGAAGGTCCAATTCCTTTTAGGCACCTATTGTTTAAGACTCTTGTAAATGGGTTGACCCAGCTCCGATTGGTCCTTACATTGGACTTTTTCGGTTTAATTAAATTGGGCTAGCCCAATTAAATTTGGCCTCATCAATATTTATTAATTTTTCGAATAATTTGGAGGGAGTTGTTACATTTTCAAATCTTAAAAAGTCTACTTGCAATAGAAAAAAATATTTTTTACTAGTGAGGGTATAATGATAAATTAAACTTGCATATATTTTCTTTCCTTTCACTTTTTCTTCGATACCAAATAATAAAAAATTAATACATCCAACTTTCCATCCATGGTACCAAATAAAAAGAAGAGAAAGTAGTTTTCCTTTCTCTAAGGATGAAAAACCTGCGCTCACACTTTTTTATCGTTCATATCTTTCATCACTTCTACCAAATGAACTATATTCAATATGTGTTTTAATGATGCACAAAATGGCTTTGCACACCACCTGTTAAGTAATTGTAAATAAATGCAGTAATTAAAGTAGAGAGAAAGAAGACGAGAATTATAGTGGTTCGGTTAATGTGACCTACGTCTACTTCTGAATGGTTTGGTTCGCCGGACACTTTATTATATCAAGTGTGCAGGGAACAGAGAGTTACAATCTGAGAGGGAGAGGAGAGAGTTGTGCTCCGTTGAATGTGATCTTACCCCCAAGTGTTCGTGGGACTTACAATTTATAGTGGCCCCCTAACAGGTTGAGGCAAATCTGCAACAACTAAACAGCTATTTTAGTGGAGCTCACGACCTCTTCTTAATGTGCGAGGTGGTTGAGGTGCTCTCCATGAGATGCGGTCAAGGATGAGATGAGGGTGGACCGGTTCCTCGGTAGTGCAGGTAAGGCTCCCATTCTCTCTCTCTTGATGACGTAGCCAAGCTAATGAGTTTGACTGAACTTGGATCATATTGGGATTGGTGGGCTGGATATCTTGGAGTTGGGCCCTTGGGCTTGTAACATGAGTTGAGCCATTGAGCTTGACCCATCATTTGCCCCCCAATGCCCTGTGCCCAATGGAACTTGGAGAAGAGAACATTCGGTTGAGTTTGAATTTTCGGCTGACTGGCACAACTTTTAAAACCTCGGGAGCCCAAAACATCTCCTTCTGAGCTTTTTTTTTTTTACTTTTAACAACATTAGTCACAGCCAAAAGTTGTGAGTCTTGTAGGGCTCGTCGAGAGCTTCAATTTGATATATTATAAACTTCATTTGGAGCAACAAAGCAAAATTTATGGTCAAAACTTCGAGCAGTGAGTTGTGCGAGCTATTTGGGCGAGCATGACTGCTTCCAGGCAAGCAGAGAGCCTCCTGGGTGAGCTCAATTTTTTTTTCAAACTTCAAGGGGCCAAAACATCGGTTTATAGGTCTTTTTTGGACTTTTTTAGCAAAGCTCATTACCACAGGTAATGAGTTTTGCTCCCTTCGTCGAGAGCTTCGATTTGATATATAATGAGTCTTGTTTGGAGTTACGGAACAAAAGTTATGGTCAAAATTTCAGTCAAGAAGCTAGGGGTGCGATTTGGGCGAGTAGGGCAGCCTTTGGGTGAGCTGGAAGAGTACTAGGCGAGCAGCACTGTTCTGAGCGAGCCTACTGTGGTGGCGATGGACGCTGATCATAGATCCTTGCGAGTGCAGGAGGAGAGATCTCTGAGTATTTTTGGGGTTCTTGGGAGAGTCTGTGTACCAGAGGAGGCATGGGCGCATGTAGAGGAGGCATGGGCGCCTACGGGAGAGACCTTGCCTGGGCGTCTGAGGAAGAGACCTGGGTGTCTGCTGTTGAGACCTGGGCACCTGAAGGGGAGACTTGGTCGCTTGGGGTGGAGACCTGGGCGCCTACGGTGGAGACCTGGGCATCTGAGGACAAGGATTGGGCGCTTGCGGGGGAGACCTGGCCTGGGTGCCTGCGGAGGACGCGCAGGCTGTTGGATGTGTTGGTCAGGCAACCCAAGCGCTAGATGCATAATGAATGAGACTCCGATTGTTAACATTCAATCTAATGTAGTTCTTTCGGGTTGTAGACGACTTGAGTTTCAGGATCCTGCCTAGAAGTGGCAAACAAATGTTATTCCAAAAATTAAAATTTTTAACATAATTACTTGGAGAGAGATGTAGGCTACTTGCACAAGAGCAAAGACAGCTTGAGGATTTCTCATGAGAGAACTACACCTTTTGAGACTTATTTTTTGGCGACCCATGAGAAAGTCCTTAAGCTTGAGGTATAGGTTGCCTGTTTGAGAACTGTGCATAAACCAAGCTTTTGGCGACTTGCGAGAGAGCCGCTAAGCTGGATATTTGGCTGTCTGTTTGAAAACAGTGCAGAGGTCAAGCTTTTGATATATAAACTGCCTGCTTGAAAACAGTGCTGAGGCTTAGTTTTTGATATGTAGGTTTGAGAACAGTGCAGAGGCCAAGTTTTTGGCGACCCACGATACAGCCGCTAAGCTAGATATGTAGGCTGTTTGTTTGAGAACAGTGCAGAGGCCAAGCTTTTGGCGACCCGTGAGAGAGTCGTTAAGCTGGACATAGGCTGCCTGTTTGATAGCAGTGCAAAGGCCAAGTTTTTGGCGACATGCGAGAGAGCCGCTAAGCTGGATATGTAGGCTGCCTATTTGAGAGCAGTGTGGAAACCAAGTTTTTGATATGTAGGTTGTCTGTTTGAGAACAGTGCAGATGCCAAACTTTTGGTGACCCGCTAAAAAGTCACTAAGCTGAATATTTAGGCTGCCTGTTTGAAAACAGTGTTGAGACAGGTCAAGCTTTTGGTGATCCGCGAAATGATTCGCCTCGCCTAGACCTATTGATTTTCTCAGCATTTATATACTTTTGAGCTTTTGTCAAAGTTCTGGCATATTCTTTGGCGACTACTTAATTATAGAGAAGAAGAAGCTGGATGAACGGAGGCCTCCCAGAAAGGCAGTCTTGGTGACTTTGTCATTGGGCTCCTCGATTTGTAACGTCCTCGTTAAAACAAGTGAGGTAACTTCTCAGACACTTGTCTCGATCCTGCTTTATGTTGAACAGATGGGTGACAGACTTTTGTTGACGACGTCCACCAATGAACTGTGCGACGAATGAGCCTATGGAGACCGGGGTGAGTTTGGCGAACCATTGTTACGCTGATCCCTTCAAGATAGTTGGGAATGCCCTACACATCATTTCGCAGGGACATTGTGCAGCTGCATTAGAGTTTTTTAGGTTTTAAGGTGATCAAGTGGGTCCTTCGTACCGTTAAAGGTTTCCATAGACGACATTTTGAATCAGGAAGTAGGTAGTTCGCCACGTTAGGTACGAAAGGTGTGTCGGTTTGCCTAACGAGATACTCCACAGTTTCTAGTCATTGTGCCTTTATGGTGTTGAAGACGTTGCCCAATTGATTTTGCAGCTCTTTGATTTTTTTATCCCAGTTATTGAGAGCTCTTTTTGAATTGTCATGGAAAGGCTCCCGTGCTCAATGCTCTGGTTTTCACCCTCCTCCTTTTGGAGAAGAGGGTCTCCATCATGGAGAGCAGGAGCTAGAGGAGGAGGTGGAGGTCCGTCATGAAGAGCTCCCTCTTGTTGGGCACCCAAGGGGGCTCCAAATGTGGCGCCTAGATGAGGAGCACTCATGTGGGGAGCTCCTTGACGCCCAAGGCATGGAACTCCTCTTACTTGAGGTCCAAGTTGTGCTCCTCCTTGGTCAGCGAGCATTAGTTGCAGGATCTGTTAGTTTTGGGCCGCGAGCTGCTGCATGGTCTCCAGCATCTGCTGCGTACTTGAGGCAGGATTGGTTGGTGGAGGAGCAACCTCCTCCATTCTTGGTTAGTTATCCTCAGGCTGGTTCATGAATCTGGTAATGATTGTCATTGGTGTAGTAGAAAAAATGTATGGAAGTGAGAATTTTGTCGTTTTTCATAGACGGCTCCAAACTGATAATGCACAAAATAACTTTGCACACTACCTGTTAAGTAATTTAAAATAAATGCAGTAATTAAAGTAGAGAGAGAGAAGACGAGAATTATAGTGGTTCGGTCAATGTGACCTACGTCCACTTTTGAATAGCTTGAGTCGCCGGACACTTTATTATATCAAGTGTACAGAGAGCAGAGAGTTACAAGCTGAGAGAGAGAGGGCAGAGTTGTGCTCCGTTGAACATGATCTTGCCCCCCAAGTGTTGGTGGAGCTTATAATTTATAGTGGCCCCCTAACAGGTTGGGGCGAATCTGCAACAACTAAACAAATATTTTGGTGGAGCTCACGGTCTCTTCCTAATGTGCGAGGTGGTTGAGGTGCTTTCTATGAGATGCGGTCAAGGATGAGATGAGGGTGGACCTTTTCCTCGGCGGTGCAGGTAAGACTCTCATTCTCTCTCTCTTGTTGACGTAGTCAAACTGAAGAGTTTGACTTGACTTGGATCATATTGGGCTTGGTGGGCTGGACCTCTTGGAGTTGGGCCCTTGGGCCTGTAACATGAGTTGGACCCTTGGACTTGACCCATCATGTTTATAAATAACATCAAGAAAGAAGTAGAACAATCGCACCAAAAGAAAAGCAAATCTCAGTCAACATCAGTATTTTCAACTGAAGAAGCAACTATAACTGAACATAGAACTAGGATTTGTCTACCGTATAGAAAAATATCTCTATTTATCATATTTATGAATATTTAATTACTGTTGTGGATAATTTTTATCATTGTTATATTACAACACGGATAAAAATACCTACTACATAGATAAAAATACCTACTCTGGTGTTTGGATTCAGAATGCGAGCTGAATGCTTGAACTGAAGAGTTCAAGGCTTCATGAATCTGGTTCAATGAGTGTATAAAAAAGATGATGAAATCGAGATAGAGTCTGATGGCTCTAGCTGGTGCTATAGTAAAAACAGAAACATCGATGGATCTAGAAAACGAACAAAAATCACAAGAACTGTAGTGGCTCACCAGCTGTGAAGCCTAATTAATCCACTCTAATGGAGTCTCTTACTCTTAGAAAAATTGTATATTGTTTGGAGAAGAAGAGTCGGTCACAATATTTTACTTATGCCCTCTATGAGTAAGGGCCTTGGTATTTATAGGAGATGGTGCTGTCACCATCAGGTGGTCCGTTAGAATTTTGTTGAAAAAATATTTGGATCATTTGAGTCTATATTCCATAGGTCGTTAGAGACTACGTATATTCTCTAGTATTGACGTGCTCTTCTAGAACGTGATGTAGTGGCAATATGACATGTCTTCCTGTCGGACATATAACGATCTTGCACGCCTATGGCAAAGCCTGTCAGCTGTTGAGTGTACTTTAGGACGAACCATCTTGTTGACGCTAGCTTGAGCTTGTAGCGGATCGGTTCAGCCAACTGTTCTGGATTTTTGCGGGCAACCTAAATGATTCTCCTTGTGGCAATGTTAATCCTCTATTGGACCAACTCGGGTTCCTTTCCTCGGATGGTCCTTGCCGTATGGCTCTGTGTTGGTCTAATTTTTTGACCAGATTCATGATTATATCTAGAAGGTTCCATCTTCATCACTCCTCTAAAGTAAAATTTGTATTGGCTTGGTTCGGACCAAAGTGAAGAACATAAAACATAAATATGTAAACAAGCTTAATCAGTTGATGTTGAACTATGTGATTCATGCCTAGGAGCATCTCACAGGACCAAGGACAAAAAGAAAACGTAAAGATGTGAACAAGCTTAATTTTATCACATGTCGAACTATGTGATTCATGCCTAGGAGCATCTCACAAGGCCAAGGACAAAAAGAAAACGTAAGGATGTAAACAAGCCTAATTTTATCACATGTAAACTATGTGTCACAAGACCAAGGACAAAAATAAAACGTAAGGATGTAAACAAGCTTGGAAACTGATAATGATAGATTTTGGTTTAGACCACCCATCTAAAGTTGAGAATATCTAATGGGTCCTCTAGTTAAATGGTAGTTCAAATGGCCTATTCACAGTCTGCCCACCCTGTCATAGGAATGGGCCACAGCCCAAGGAAGGGAGTCTAAAGATGCCCATATCAGTATATGCCTGTTCGGCTACATCAAACTCGGCGGAGATTAACTCGGGAATAAGGAGCTCGGTATTCGTTAGATCTCAAGCATTTCTCCTTGCATCACATGTTCAAGGGACATCCTCTGAAGCCCATAATAAACACGCACTCCATGATAAAGAGAATATTTGTACATATGTCATTTTAAGGATAGTGGACACAACTTGCGTCAGGGTGGTAGGCATTACTACAGGACAAATGAAGAGGTGACTACAGAATCGGCCAAGAGAAGGAAGAAATCGTAAAAAACCCTAGATAACCACATTATAAATAGAATACGGATGCATCGTACAAGAGAGTTCCAGAAAAATTGTATTCGCAATATACTGCATACAAAAACTCTAAGCCAAAAAAAAAAACTAACTGTAATTTTCTTCTTCAAACAATATAAATCCCAAGAAGCAAAAGTCTCTATTGCAGTAAATATAATCTTGATCTTTCGGCTAAGGTGAACCACTTATATCTTATTTTTAGTCCAACATCATCTCATACTTATTAATCAAAATATTCCTACTCCCCCTTACTGCACCTTACACAGTCACTAATCTGCACCTGGGCAAAATAATTTCGAGTACCATTAAAAAATATTGTTGAAGGACTTTGATGAGTCCAGATTTTACTAAGTTAAGGCCCAATCCGAACGGAGTCGAAGAAGTCCATAAAAGAGCCCAAAAGACCTATGCAGTTGGGCCAACCGAGTGACAATCATCAAGGAAAACGGAGGAAGGACCAAGACCGCAGGAGGCAGCGAGAGGCGTCGCCCAGGCCCCCAGGGCGCCCAGCTCCGCGCTCGGCCTCTCCTTCGTCTTCTCCTACGACCTCTCCTCCTTTGTCGTTTGACTCCAGTGCGAATCCAAGTCTAATTCAAATACGAGCTCGACGTCCGACCTCAAGACCAAGACGAGCACCAAGCCGCACCAACTCAAGGCCGAACACCAAAGGAAGGGACAAGGCACCCCAAGGCACCAAGGGCGCCGCCCATGCCTCCTCCGGAGTGGTCATGCTCCATTGACCTCTCCCCTTGGCTCCTCTTCACGCCTTGATGCAATATCAAACACAACACAAGTCCAAACCCACTCCGAAGCAAGACCGAGTTCAAGACTCAAGTCCAAGGCTAAGCATGAGCACACTCCGCACCAGAGTGACATCCGAGCAAATAGGAGCACGTGGAGGAAGACTCGGGATACGGAGATCTCCTATCTTAATTCTACCTTTCAAAGAAGTCTACTCCTACCATAACTCTGCTTACCAAAGAGGTTCACTCCTACCATGTTTGTACTTACCAAATTAACGGGAGTCTTCTCCCTCACGTCACCGCCTTGGTGAGCTTATATAATGTAAGCCCTCACTGTATAAAGGGCACGATGATGACTCTTGAGACACTAGACTAGTTGCACTCAGCAAGCTCTAAAAGCTCTCTACACACTCTCTCTCTAGACTCATTGTAAACTCTCCGGAGTACCACCGTTGATCAATAAAACACCCTAGGCCACCGTCGCCGTTCGAAGAGTGGACGTAGGTCATCTGAGACCGAACCACTATAAATCTCCTGCGTTGACTCTTATTTACAATTTTGCCACTAATTACCATTGATTGCTCATTAATCACTTTTGTGACTGTTGATCTCGCACGAATACGATTTTGTGCATCATCAGACTTGACCATGATCTTAAGTATCAGACTACTAGCTAGGAAACGATTTTCTTGAGAATCCAGATTGCGCGAAGACAATTCCATCAAAATTAATATTAACAACTCTAACAGGAATTTGGCATTTTTTATTAACAACCAATGACCCACACTTTTTTTTTTCCTTCATCGTACCAAACGAAACATAACATATTGAAGTTGTTGGAATATGCAAGTATTTTTTGTTGGAGAAATTTAGGATTAAATCCCATCCTCACCCAAATTAGAAGCAATTTATGTAGTTTGATTATTACAGTTATATTATGAATAGAACGAATTCATCCAAATTGTGGTCATTAAAATTTGTAAGTCGGAGAAGCAGATCTGCCATTACAATGAGTTCAACATCCATCACATCACATGAGAAACACATGTGACATTTCTAGTGTAATACTATGAAGGTCAGCTTTTTGTAGAAGTACTTCAATTATTGCAACAATAATAACCTCAAAAGTCATATGTATCTAATAGCGTGAATCTCTGAAATCTTTTGCGGTGGCCCAGCGACAATCTCACTTGTGGTCGTAGGTTCCTCGTTTCGTATTCCAGGCCCTCATCGGTCTTCCCAATCAAAACATAAAATAAAACAATCAGTGTCGAAGTTGACACTTGCAACTTATTTCTAATACTGATACTAAATAGATTTAAAAACTAAACTCAAAAGTTAGATTTGATAATCTTAATTATTGAATAGGTAATAGATCTCAATAAATACTAGCATTGCTCTATTTCTAATAATCAACATGGACCTTGGAAGCAACTCAAAATGAACTTGGAAATTATTGCGAGTTAATAATCAACACGCAACACACACCGTAGAATATCTTTAACAAGATTTTGTATTTTAGTTATCCAAAAATTCATTTTTTTTATTTTAACTATTCATTTTTTCGATACACACTCCAACGGATTCTCTATACTTTTAACTACTTCATTTAAATATTATTTCTCAATTTTTATTTATTTTTTTTTCAAAAAATATATTTCAATTATCACTTTCAACAAACAAGTTTCTCCAACGACTATATTTTTTAACTATCATTTTTTAATGGCTAAAGAAAATAATGTAAAATATTGTGAATATATTATTATATGAATTTCATGACAATTTTTTATTCTAAGAAGAAAAATTGCGACCGATCATATGTTTTTGTGATAGATCATAATTTTACAATTTATCCCAATTATCCCAATTATTATTTTTTGGAATATATCGTAATTATTATTATTTTTTAGAACATATCAAAATTATTATTCAAAATATATCCAAACTATTATTTTTTTATCTCCAAAATATTTGCGATCTATCCTAAGATCTTGTGATCTATCGCAAGGTTGAAATAGTCTTTCCCAATTTTTTTCGAAAAACAATAAGTTTGTGATCGATCACAAAATGTCTATGATTGGTCACAAGTCAATAGAGTGAAACTTAGCAAAATTGTGGGCAATTTACCACAATTAAGGGCAAATTTACCACTTATGAGGGGTTAATTTACAACAATTATGGATAAATTTATAAGTTTAGAGGTTAATTTACATATGCTCTAATAAATATTACGACTGTTTACCAATATTGGTTAAAGTTTTACTACCATATTGGTTAAATTTTGTCTACTATTGTAGTAATTTTACCTATTATTGTAGTAAATTTTTCATTGAGTAAATTTTTCATTGATGTTGTAATCTTGTCCACTATTGTTGTAAATTTTCTACTGATATTATAATTTTGTTACTATTGTGGTAATTTTGTTCACTACTGTTATAAATTTTTCACTAATATTGTAATTTTGTCATTTTTGTAGTAACTTTTTCATTGATGTTATAATTTTACCCTTAATGTGCAACTACTTGATCGATTAGTTAATATTAGTGATCGATCACAAACTCACTAAATATAATTCTGGTACTTTAAATGGTGGTTAAAGTTTACCCACTATTGTAGTAATTTTGCTAATAATTGTAGTAAATTGTCCTTTGATGTTGTAATTTTGTCTATTATTGTTATAATTTTTTTTTTTAATATTGTAATTTTGTCCACATTATAGTAAGTTTATTCACTATTATTATAAATTTTTCACTGATAATGTAACTTTTGCCACTATTATGATAATTTTATCCTTAATAGACTTAATCACAATTTTTCGATATGATAGTGAAATATTCTAAGACAGAGAAAAGAATTTTTTGGTACCACAAAAAACACATAGATGGGACCGATGGATGTCAGACATGAGGACAAAAAAACAACGTAAAGATGTGAACAAGCTTGGAAATTAGGCATCCTCCACTAAATCTGAAGGTATGGTGGTAATTCTAGAAAATATTATTTTAAATTGAGATAAAATTAATAGATTAAAGTTGATAATTTTTGAACACGAAATCATACATAACACAATCCGTTAATATGAATAATAAATAAATTTGATTAGTGACAAACATGAATAACATAAAAATAATATGATTAACACGTTTAAATAATATTATAAAAATAAAATGTCAATTTTTATTATATTTTATAAAGTAGTAATCTAGTTCTTGTACAAAAAAGATTTTTTACTAATTTTTATTATTATATTTATTAAATTAATTTTTAGTTTACAGAAAAGTATGAGTTAAATAAGTCGACACGACACGACACAATACGATTAATTAAATGGATTGGATTTAGATTGATTAATGCTCTATACGAACTCCAAATAATATTACACGACACCTCAACCTACCTAGGAGTTACCCGACCATCCGTTTACTATAAATATGTATGCTTAGATGCATTACAATTCAACTTCATTTCCCGAAACCATATGGATTTGCTTTCCCATTTTCTAGCTATTGTAGGCATTTTAGCTTTAGTTGTCACCTATGGTTTAACGAGAGGTAAAGGGAATAGTGATAGTAAGCGTATTGAAGCCCCTGAAGTAGCCGGGGCATGGCCTTTTATCGGTCACCTCCATCTTCTAGGGGGTAAAGTGTCCGTTGTGCGGCTACTCGGCGCCCTGGCCGACAAATATGGTCCAATTTACACACTCCGGCTCGGTTCTCGCCGAGCACTGGTGGTGAGTAGTTGGGAGATGGTCAAAGAGTGCTTCACTACAAATGACATGGTTTTTGCATCACGACCAACTATGGCAGTAGGGAAGTGCTTCTATGACTATGCTGTTTTTGCACTAGCGCCTTACGGACCATATTGGCGTGATGTTCGCAAAATGATCACTCTGGAGCTCTTAACGAACCACCGGCTCGAGAAGCTTAAGCATGTCCGAGCATCAGAAGTGGACTACAGCATTAAAGATCTCTACCTTTTGTGCACAAGAAATCCGAGTCTTCAAACCAAGGTGGCCATAGACAAATCGTTGAAGGACTTGACCATGAACATAAGTATCAGACTACTAGCTGGGAAACGATTTTCAGCTAGCAGTGATGGGAAGAACAAGAACGATACTGAAGATTTGCATCTCAAAGAATCCATAGAGAAATTGTTGTATCATAGTGGTATGTTCGTGGCATCCGATTTCATCCCAAGTCTTGAGTGGATGGATATTGGAGGGCATGTCAAGGCTATGAAGAAGGCTGTTAAGGAATTTGACAAAGTCGTTGGAAAATGGCTGGAAGAACATATTCAGAGCAGAAAAGAATGTGATCAGACTAATGGAGATGGTGACTTCATAGATGTCATGTTGTCTACCTTTCCAGATGATGCCACAATTTCTGGCCACAAACGTGATATCATCATCAAGGCAACAACACTGGTAATGTATATTGCTTCATGCTACTTCAATATGAGAAATTGGATTATGCTGTCAAGTGTCAAGTGATTTTCTTTTTAAGTTTATAGCTGACTAAGTAAAATGGCTCCTTATACACGAATCTGACTAGAAAATAAATTAGGATCTCATCTATAAATATCATGATGTGTGTCTGAGATGATATAATACTAGTAGCCTCGATGTTCTTTGTTCCTTGAGATGGTGTTCTACTATTCACTAAAATGAAATCAACCAGTTTAAGACACTTAAGTACTGTTTGGTTTACATCTCAAAAACTGTTTTTTGTTTTCTCAAAAAAACTTTTTTTTTTCCAGATTCTTATAATGACTGGCTCGGAAAGTACTGCTGATACACTAATATGGGCCGTCTCTTTGCTATTGAACAACCGCCACATGTTGAAAACTGCCCAAGATGAGCTGGACGACCGAGTAGGCAAAGACAGATGGGTGGAAGAATCAGACATCAAAGACCTAACATACCTACAAGCCGTAGTGAAGGAAACACTCCGTTTGTACCCACCAGGTCCCTTGTCCGGACCTCGTGAGGCCGCTGAAGACTGTTACATAGGTGGCTACTATGTCCCAAAGGGCACACGTTTGGTCGTTAACCTATGGCAGCTACACCGAGACTCACGTGTGTGGCCCGATCCTTACAAGTTTCAACCAGATAGGTTTCTCAAGGCACACGCCAATGTTACTTACAGGGGCCAGAGTTTTGAGTACATCCCATTCAGCTCCGGTAGAAGAATGTGCCCTGCGGTCACGTTTGGGTTGCAAGTGGTTCAACTGGCCCTCGCTCGTCTGCTTCATGGGTTTGATATATCAACACCAATGGGCATGCCCGTCGACATGTCCGAGGGCTTGGGCCTTGCCTTGCCCAAGGTCGAACCAGTCGAAGTCATCCTCACTCCTCGTCTCCCTTTGGAGCTCTATCAAATCCTTTGAAGCACCTTCATCAATCGAGAATTCTCAATATGAAACTTATCAACACCTCTATGTTAACTAAGATTTCTTATCAAGTTTGCTTTCGTGTATTATCTATATAGATATCTAATAAATCAAGGAAAACTCCTTTTATGAAGTCTCATGTTCCACACACACATTCTTATTTGAGGAGGGGTTGAAAGTCGTTAGGGCCGGCCCAACAGTATAGAAAAAAAAAATAGGGGGTTTTAGGTTCCAAATTTTTAAAAAGTCTTATAATTTTAAATAAAAAAAATTGGAAGGAGGTACACCAAATTAGACTTAATTGTAAAAAAATACACAGAAAAAATGTTGGGTAATTAAGTCCTTAATTTTGATACTTATTTGTATCTAAGTGCATTATTTGAATTTTATTGATTTTTTTGTGACATTTTTGTCCTCCATTAATTCATGTGTATTTAATTCACCACTTTTCCTTAGAAAGTGGTGCATTAAACATCTCCTAATTTTATAGAAAAACTTTAATACGTATTTATATATGAACAATGCTATATATCTCAAATTTGTATCCCAAATATACATCACAAATCAATAAGAACTATTGGATGAGTGGGTCCTATCAATTTTTTTTCATTGGGACGCACTCATTCAATGGTTCCCATTGATTTGAGATGCATATTTGAGAAATAAATTTGGGATACAAAGCATTACTCTTTATATATATATTTCATGTTAAATCTCATATCTAAATTTTGAATTATCTTTAAAACACCTTGATTCATGTGTATTTTTTTTTGAAAAGTGGTTTTATTTTTAAATTATATTTATACATTAAATATTTACTACTACTATAGTTTTATAAGAGAATTTTAATATTTCGTTTATTTTAGAATATATCACTTGTTTGAATTTCAAAATTTGTTAATTTCCGAACTCCATAATAGTATAACAAAAACAGTGTAACAAATACACTGTAACAAAGACAGTGCAACAATATACTATAACAAAAACAGTGTTCATTAGTTTTGTGCATATGGTAACAAATTCAAAACGGAGATGAACTGTTTTGAATGAAAATATATGTTTGACAAAATATAATAGTACAATATTATATATATATAGTTTGTTACATTGTTACACTTTTATTGTTACACTGTTATTATTACACTATTACATTATTCGGATATTAAATTAATTTAAAAATAAAATCACTTTCCAAAATAAAAAAAAACACATGAATCAAGGTGTATTAAATATAATTTGAAAACAAAATCAATTTCAAAAAAAATTCGCATGAATCAAGGGAGGACATACAAATATAGAACATTAAAGTTATCTCATATATATATATATTAGTTATTGTCTGTATCTGAAAACACAATGTAATAAAAAATGGTAAACAATAAACATATTTGTATTCATATCCATATTTAAACCACAAGCATATAGAAGATATAAATGATTTTAAGCATTAGTTTGTAGTGGGGTGAGAGGTAATGGGCGACAGTGGTGGTGGTGGTAGTGGTGGGTGGCAATGACCGTGATGGCGGCGACGGTGATGGTAGGGGGCAATGGTGGTGGTGGTGGTGGTGACGATGACAACAGTGGTGATAGTGGTGGTGGTAGAGGTAGTTGTAAGACAATTTCAAATACTATTATTATTTTTAAAGTACTTATGAAAAATAATTTCTAGAAGTACTTTTAAAAATCACTTCAAACACTCTCTTTTTTTGTAAGAGAAATTTATTCCATAAAAAACAAATGAATTACAAGAAGCAAATGAATTCAAAAATTCTAATTACAAGGAGTTGGCTTTAATCCTTTAATAGGATTAAAACCTTTAAACTATCCCTCACAGTCTAGGACACAGCCTTCAAAATGCAGATAAAAACTAGCCCATGACCATCGCAGTTTTGGTGAGTAACGGCCGGTG
>CM042187.1:4789222-4803275 GCA_023539305.1 Ilex asprella | reverse complement strand
ATACATATATATAAATATATTATATATTGATTAATTTTTTGAGTAATTTGGAAGGATTTGTAACATTTTCAAATCTTGAAAAGTTTACTTGTAATAGAAAAAAAAAAAATTTATTAGTGAGGGTATAATGGTAAGTTAAACTTGCATATATTTTCTTTCCTTTCACTTTTCCTTCGATTCCAAACAATGAAAAATTAATTCATCCAAGTTTCCATCAATGATACCAAACAAAAAGAAAAGAAAGTTGTTTTCCTTTTTTTAAAGATGAAAAATCTATCCCTCGTCCTTTTTCATCCTTTATATTTTTCATTCTTTCTACCAAATAGACCCTTATGAACCATTTTCCTTATGTGTTTGTAAATGACATCAAGAAAGAAGTAGAATAATCACACCAAAAAGAAAAGAAAATCAAATCTCAATCAACATCAGCATTTTTAACTGAAGAAGCAGCAACTGCATAGAACTAGGAGTTGTATATCATATAGAAAAATATCTCTATTTATCACATTTATGGATATTTTATTATGATTGTGGATAATTTTTATCATTGTTATATTACAACACTAATAAAAATATCCACTGATGGTGTTTGGATTTAGAATGCGAAGCCTGTGAAACGAACAAGAATCATAAGAACTATAATAGTTCACCAGCTATGAAGCCTGACTAATCCATTTTAATAGAGTTTCTTGTTCTTGAAAAAATTGTATATTGCTTGGAGAAAAAAAATCGGTTATAATATTTGTTTTATGACCTTTATGAGTAAGAGTATAAGTATTTATAAGAGATAGTGTTGTTACCATCAAGTGGTCCCTAATTTGTTAGGATTTTATTGAGAGAATATTAGATCATTTAAATTTATATTTCTAGTATTGATGTGGCCTTCTGGGAGGTGTTGTGGTGGCAATATGCCATGTACTCCAGCCTGAACATATGACAATCTTGCACGCCTATGGCAGAGCCTGTCATCTCTTAAGTGTACTTTAGGACGAACACTCTTGTTTAAGCTAGCTCGAGCTTGTAGGAGATTGTTTCAAGCTGACAATGTTAATCTTTTTCTGGATTTCTACAGGCGACCTAAGTGATTCTCCTTGTGTTTGTACTGGACCAACTCGGGTTCCTTTCCTCGGATGGTCCTTGTCGTATTGCTCCGTGTTGGGTCCAATTTTTTGACCAGACTGATGATTATATCTAGAAGATTCCATCTTCATCACTCTAAAGTAAAATTTGTATTGGCTTGGTTTCGGACCAAAGTGAAAAACATAAAGATGTAAACAAGCTTAATCATCACCATGTAATAAATATCTATGCTCCAGACAGCCTCAAAGGTAATCAAAATATTCCACTTCATTTCCAGGACCCAGATTGATTTTCTTTCCCATTTTTTTGGCAATTGAAGGCTTTTCCCCTTACTGATCATCACCTAAAGTTTAACGACACCTAAAGCAATTGGTAGGGATAATAAGAGTTTCAGAGCCCCAGAACAGATCCATCCGGGGGATGGCCTTTCATAGGTCACCTCCATCTTTTCTTCTTTTTTTTTTTTTTTTGGGGGGGGGGGGGGGGTTGAAAACCAGTTGCCAGGAAACTTGGAGCTAGCCATGGCAGATAAGTAGTGCAATGCTGCACATTTGAAGATCACTTGATACAATGTCTAGTGAATGAACTTTTAGTATCCAAATCTATAATCTTGCCAGCCAAAATTTCTCTTTGCTTCATAATTTTGAAAGATTCATTTATGTATGAATAAATGGGTAAAGCTTGAAGCATCAGAATTGCAGAAAGTGGCAAGTTACCACAACATGGTGATAACTTGTATTCGAATAAAAGCCACAAACTAGATAATGATTGAAGATCATTAAGTTCTTCTGGTGACCGATTGACACAGCGCATCAATTTTTCCTGTAATAGTTTTTGATGGAACACAAAGGGAAATGTTAGTTGAATCTTATTTTGGAACTTTATTTAGAAACCTAATGACATATAATCATTAGATTGGTTATGGGTTCAATCTAACATTGAAATTCACAACTAATACTGAAGGGACTCGAGCCGGCTTAACAACCCTCAAGGCGACAGGTGTACAAGTGTAGTTGATAAGAAGCTGAGGAGTGAAGCCGAGGAGCCGAGAAGTGAAGCCAAGGAGTGATGTTTTCGTGAAGCCGAGTACAACCTCTGACAAGCGATTAATGCGACGCAACCCAGCATTTATGGAGACGTAAGTGACTCAAACAGAGCATTTAATGAGCCTCTACACCCTCGAAGATCTAACCTGACAATCATGAGTGAGTGCATTAATGGCTGAGACACCGAGCACAGAGTTAGGGGTGTTAGCCCCCTAGACGCCGACTGCTCAGGAGTAGGTGTCAGACGTCGTTCATAGGCACTCGAATACTCAGATGTAGCAGGAGGTTCTCGGCGTGGCCCCGAGGGCTGGTCCCATCCTCCAAGCATTAATGACACGAAAATCCAGGTGAGAATCAATCATTACGCATGGGTAAGTGTGAAGGGCATTAAATACTGAGATGACCTCTGTGTCAGAGCAATCATTTCAAGTCCAGGTATAAATACCCTTCAAAAAAATGAATAGAGGTACGCAAAATCAAACAAAAGAACATATTGAATTGAGCTTGATCCTCCCACTCTTACTGACTTAAGCTTCGGAGGGGATAAGCCAGGTGAGCGCCTGACCCCTTTTCCTAACCTCGTGATTGTTTCAGGGTTCATCAACAACTCGATCGCTGTCTCAAATCGATTGCAGGAATTATCCCGTGCAATTTGGCGTCGTCTGTGGGAATATACGACATTTTCCTTGTAGTGATCGCATCATGGTGAACACACGATCCCAAGGTGATGGGATATGGGGTTTACGCATGAGGAACACGAAGGCTATCCGTCTCCCAGTGGTTACAGAATTAGGCCCAGTGGATCAATCAGTAGGGGGTAAGCGTTCCTCGTAACGAACATTCCCTGTGGATCAGGGTCCGAGGGGCAAGGCCCCTCAGCTCCTAACATCGCAAAAATGATGGAGAGACGTATGGAGAAACGCATCAAGGAGCTTGAGAAAGACAACGCCAAGGTGCGACGTAGGCTCGTAGGGTTCGAACAGTCAGCAAATTCAAGCTGGCGTACCCAAGAAATGGAGGGTTGAAGACCTATCCGAAGGGAGTTCAAGAGCGCGGGGTTAGAGACCCCCAAGAAGAATCGACGCGGGCGCTCAGCTGATAGACAAAATCCACGTAGCTGGGGAAAGCACGCACCTGCTGAAGGATCCGGGGAAGATCACCACCAAACAGTTCTCTCACGATGGGACCTCCGTCGAGAGATTCCTCGAAATGCCGTGGCAATGGAGTCTCAAGCGGAGTCTATCGCAAGAGGGTCGAGAGAAGCTAGAGACCCTTGAACGCGCCCCAACGATAGGCGCTAGAAATCATAGCCCAAGGGAGATGATGAAGAACAAATCTCCTCCCTTTTTGTGAAGTCTATTAAGGAAACCGAAATGCCGAAGAAATTCGCGGTCCCCCGATTCAAAGTGTATGATGGAAGAACTGATCCGGAGAGCCACATTCGACATTATAAGCAACTAATGTCAATTTACGACACCGATCAGAGGGTGTTGTGCCGAGTTTTTCCCATGAGTTTGGGAGAAACCGCTATGAAGTGGTATGAAAGTTTGGCCCCTGAGAGCATCAAGTCCTGGAAGCAAATGACGGAGCTTTTCAGAGCACGGTTTATTACTAGCACTAAAAGGCCGAAGGACATCGACGCCTTATGGGGAGAATACCTCCGGCAGTATGCAATACGATACTGGGAAGAGATTAACGAGGTGGACGCATGCTCGAAGGCGATGACCGCAGCGTTCTTTTGGCTGGGGTTTTCCTGAGACACTGACCCCTACAAATCTTTGACTAAGAAGGTTCCTGAGGATATGAATGACCTGATGGCACGTATAGACAAGTATGCACGAGTCGAGGAAGAGACCACGGACCCAGAGAACAGAAGAGGAAGAGACCACGGATCGGTGCCGAGGAAGAGGGACAGAGAACAGCCGACTGGGAGAGGCGCGCCTATCACACCACCGAACCGAAAGTCCTTCCAAGGGGTCAACACAGTTTTTAAAGAAATTATTTATAGGATGCTGAGGAAGATACAAGACCAACCTTATTTCAGATGGCCCCCGAAGATGCTGGGGGACCCAGCCACAAGGGATCCAACGGCCTGGTGTTCCTATCATAGGGATATGGGCCATATGACCAAAGATTGCAGGGTGTACAAGTCCTTTCTCCAGCAATTGGTCTGGGACGGTCACCTCGAAGAGTTCATTGATCAGAGACCTCGCCGAAGAGCGGTCGAAGAAAGGGCGGAGCCGCCTCGAGAGGTTGTTTCTGTAATTAACGTTGTACATGCTTGCACAGTTGAAAGGTCGCCATATAACGTTCTCCGAGCCGAGCGCAAGCCAGTCTCCCAGGCACTTAAGGTTGAAGAAAGTGAATGGGAAGGAAAGTTCTCCAAGAGGCCTCAGCAGGATCACGAGGTCATCAGCTTCTCCGACACTAACTTAGGGGGAGTGCCCTGCCGCATGATGATGCACTTGTGATCATTTTGCTGATTGGCAAGTATGATGTGAGGAGAATCCTAGTAGACTTAGGGAGCCCGTCTGAGGTGATGTATGACGACCTCTTCCAGAAGATGGGCTTGACCTGAGAAGATTTGAAGTCTGTTCAGACACCCCTCATTGGTTTCAACGGCTCTAGTGCCCTTCCACTTGGCAAGATCACCTTGATGGTACAAGTGGTGATTGTCTCGATTCTAGTAGAATTTTTAGTAATTGATTCTAATTCTCCGTACAACACCATAATGGGGAGGACTTGGTTGCATGCTATGAGAGCAGTCCACTCTAGTTATCATCAGAAAGTGAAGTTCCCCACCCCACGTGGCATCATGGAAATCCGGGGTGACCAGTTGGCTGTAAAAAATTGTTTCTATGCAGCGATGAAGATAGGACTTGGTACCTGGCAGGGAGACCTTGACCCTGAGGAGGTGGTGGCTAAATAGCAATCACAGTTCGATCGGCTTGGGGTAGACGACGCGCAGTGGATCCAGCCGACTGTTCCACCGAGCCATTGATCAAAGTTCTTCGGAGTCCCGATGATGAATGGAGGTACTTCTTGATAGGATCGTCACTGGATAACGCCGGGAGAGCAGAGATGACTTCTTTCCTGCGCCGAAATGTCGATGTCTTCGCCTGGACCCAAGCCGATATGACTGGGATCAGTCCTGAGGTGATGACCCATCGGCTTCATGTTAACCCAAATTTCAAGCCGGTGAAACAGAAGGCACGCAGAACAGCTCCGCATCACGTGAAGGCCGTGGACGAAGAGGTAGACAAGTTGCTAGATGCGGGTTATATTTGGGAGATCCAGCTCCCCGAGTGGCTGTCCAACACGGTGTACGCCAAAAAAAAGAAAGGGAAATGACGAGTTTGCGTGGACTTCACTGATCTAAATAAGGCATGTCCCAAGGATGGGTACCCGTTTCCTAAAGTTGACCAACTGATGGATGCAACCGCGGGCCACAAGCGCATCACTTTCATGGATGCTCGAGCAGGCTATCACCAAATCCCATTGGAGGATTCGGACCAAGAGAAGACAACTTTCATTACACCCCGAGGAATCTATTGTTACATAGTAATGCCTTTTGGATTGAAGAATGCCGGTGCTACTTATCAGCGTCTGATGAACAAGATGTTCAAACACCTGCTCGGCGTAACCATGGAGGTATACATCGATGATATGCTGGTTAAAAGTAAGGAGGACGCGGATCATCTCATTGACCTTGGCGCCGCATTCTCCATACTCCGACGCTATGGTCTGAAGCTTAATGCCTCGAAGTGCGCCTTTGGGGTAAGCTCAAAAAAGTTTTTGGGATATTTGGTAACCCATAGGGGCATTGAGGCCAATCCCGAGCAGATTTGGGGGGTACAGAACGTTCAGGCGCCGAGGACCATAAAGGATGTCCAAAAACTAACTGGGATGCTAGCCGCCCTTAACCGGTTTATTTCCAAGTCCTCTGACAGGTGCAAAATATTTTTTGCCAAGCTTAAGGGGGCGGCAAAGGGTGGACGAGAACTGTGGCCTAGCACTCGAAGGGATTAAGGAATATCTGAAGCGTCCTCCGACTTTGTTCGTACCAGTAGCAGGGGAGACACTCTATCTATACTTGTCTGTCTCAGAGGAAGCCGTCAATGGTGCTCTGGTAAAGGAGTGTGAAAGCGTGCAGAAGCCCATCTACTTCGTGAGTAAGTCCCTGCTTGATGCTGAAACAAGATATTTGCCGATGGAGAAATTAGTCTTGGCCTTGATCGTCTCAGCAAGGAAGCTCAGATACTATTTCTAGGCACACATCATAGAAGTATTGACTGATCGCCCTCTCAGGCCCATCATTTAAGAACCGATTTATCTGGAAGAATCGTCAAGTGGGCTGTAGAGCTTGGAGAATTCGAAATAAGGTACAAACCTCGTACTTCAATTAAGGGACATGTCCTTGTTGATTTCATTGCCAAGTTCTCTGCGCCCGAGCCCTCACCGAAGGTTGACGCCTGTGGAGTCTGGGGTATTCACGTCGATGGGTCCTCAAACACAAGTGGGGCAAGAGTAAGGGTAGAACTGGCCAATTCGGAAGGATTCACAATAGAACGAGCTATCAGATTGGGATTCAAAACGTCCAATAATGAAGCCGAGTACGAGGCACTCTTAGCAGGGCTCGATGTAGCCTACTCGGTCGGGGTTAGACACCTGTATGTTTTCTGTGACTGCCAGCTAGTGATGAACTAGATCAATGGTGATTTTGAAGTTCGGGATGCTAGGATGAAAGCATACTGTAAAAAGGCGAAATCCAAGATAGAGAAATTGAAGAAGGTGGAAGTTTCCTAGATTTCTAGGGATCAGAACAACCACGCTGACGCTTTAGCTAGCTTGGCCTCGGCATTGGCCTCAGAGGTAACCTGGCATATCATTGTTGAAAATCGGGAAAGACCAGGCATAAAAGATACATGTGGCAAGCAAGTATTACTGATATAGACGCAGTCAACTCCTTTGGGCTGGATGAAACCTATTGTTGCATATCTGACGGAAGGCGTGCTCCCCGAGGATGTCAAGGAAACAAGAAAGATTAGGCTAAAGGCTCCCAGGTTCTGGATATCCGCAGATCAACAGTTGTACAGGAAATCCTTTTCGAAACACTATCTGCTTTGTGTCCCCTAGGACAAGGTGGAACCTTTGCTCTACGAGATCTATGAGGGCATATGCGGAAGTCACATGGGAGACAGATCTCTTGCGCATCGAGCAATGACACAAGGGTATTGGTGGCCTTATATGCAGAAAGATGCGAAGAAGTACGTTCTAAAATGCGAGAAATGTCAGAAATTCGCTCCCATCATCAGGTAGCTGGCAGGAGATCTGAATTTGTTGACTAGTCCTTGGTCGTTCTCTCAATGGGGGATGGATATTGTGGGGCCGTTGCCAAAGGCTCCCTTAGGCAGAAGATTTCTGTTGGTGGCTACAGATTATTTCACTAAGTGGATCGAAGCCGAGCCCCTAAGCCGTATCCGAGATACCGAGACAAAGAAATTCGTATGGCAGAACATAATCACACGGTTTGGAATTCCTAGGGCTATCATCTCGGACAATGACACTCAGTTCAATAATGGTCTTTTTAGAGAATTTTGCTAGAGATTTGGAATACGCAATTATTATTTTACACCAGCCTATCTTCAAAGTAATGGGCAAGCAGAGGTATCCAACAAGACTGTGTTGGCTGGGATCAAGAAGAGACTTGAGAAGGCAAAAGGTAAATAGACCGAGCGGTTGCTCAACGTGTTATGGGCCTACAGAACCACGCCGAGAACTTCAACAGGGGAAACACCGTTCGCCTTAACGTATGGAGTCGAGGCCGTCATCCCGTTAGAGGTAGGGCTCCCGACGATTCGAAGCCAGACATTTGATTTGGAGAACAATGATCAAATGCTTGCAAATGATCTTGACTTAGCCAAAGAGAAGAGAGAACTGACGTCCATCAAGCTGGCCAAGTACCAAGGGAAACTTTCAAGACAACATCAAATGAAGGTCCGAGCAAGGGATTTCAAAGTAGGAGACTTGGTCCTGGGAAGGGTAGTAGGCACTGCTCGAGAACCCGCCGAAGGGAAACTTGGGCCCAATTGGGAAGATCCTTACAAAATAATCGATGTAGGGGGCACCGGTGCATACAAACTTTAGGATATGGATGACAATGATGTAATCCGACCTTGGAATGTATCAAACCTGAAAAGATATTTTCATTAATCCGGGTTCAGTATTCTGTTTCTGTTTGCATGATACTCTCAAAATACCAGCACGAGACGAGTTGTCGGTCGCTAAGGACACGGTCCCGAGGGTTGTAAGACTCCGCCCTTGGAGCAACGCTCTCAAAATATCAGCAAGAGACGAGCTCTCGGTCGCCAGGGGCACGGTCTCGAGGAGTGTAAGACTCTGCCCTTAGAGCAACACTCTCAAAATACCAGGCGGACGCCGGGTAGAGATTAATGCGTTGGAGGGGACAAGCCGGGCGGACGCCTGACCCCTTTTCCTAACCTCGTGATTGTTTCAGGGTTCACCAGCAATTCGATCGCTGTCTCAAATCGATTGCAGGAATTATCCCGTGCAAATACAATAGTTACATTGAAGCCACATCATTAGGACTCTAAATAAGGTCCCCAAATAAAGTCCCCATAGCATTGCTCAAACAAAAAACTTTGAAGCATGAGATGGTGAAGGATGAGCTATAAAGTGTATGAGCACAGAAGGTAAAACAATTGGAGGAATGCTTGTGGACTTAAAACATAGATTTAAAAAATAAACTTGATAATTACAATAATTGATTTTACTATAGATCTCAGTATTTATTGAGATCCACTACCTATTTAATAATTATGATTATCAAATTTACTTTTTAAATCCATATAGTATTACTCAAAAAATTGCACAAGAAGTTAAGTGATTCACCAAGCTTAATCGGAGGGTTAACTTCGGTCATCATTATGTGATTTTAGAAACTCTCTCATCCAAGTGCCACATTATTTTTTAGAAGTGATGACGTAAGCTTCACATGGAAGGTTCTCCTACTCAAAGGTAAGTTTTAGGAAAAAAAAATAACATTAGAATTCCCAAAATTTGTCATTTAATTTTTTAAACCTCTAACATTTAAAATATTACATACAAGTCCCATAAAGTTTGTATACGCATAACACTTATACTCTTATCGTCAATGTCTGTTAGTATATGTATTAGTAAATTATACTTCGACCCCTTAAAGTTTATAAACATACTAGTCATAACTTGTATTGAAGGCACAATAAAAAATAAAATTCAAACGCCTAAAAAATCGATTGCACTATATTAAATTTTTTAAACATATGTATATTATTGTATATGAATAATGTTTGAAATAAAAATTATATTAAACCATAAATTAATCAAATATTAAATTATTGAACATGTGATAGAAATTAGTGATATGATATTTTTAAGGGAAAAAATATATAGGACATAAAAATTCAAGCTGCTATGTATTTTATTATATAGATAACACTTAGACCCCTCAAATTTAACATATTATGCTTAACCTCTTATTAATTACGGAACTAACATAATCTATTAAATGACCAAATTATCCCAATTAAAGATAGAGGATATTGTGTTTATTATAATTTAATTATTTATTTGATTTTTTAGTTTTATTCTAATAGACATATAGCTGTATACAAATGAATATAGAATTGAGTTTTTGATATATTTATACTCATTACTATATGGAGTTCATACATTTGAGTCACTTACTGGCTTAGGCATCGAAGAATCGACCTTTGGAGTTTCCCTCAAGTTTCCGACTTCTTTTTCATATGATCGAAACCCAACAAATTGATGTGAAAGTCGTCCACATTTTTGTATCAATAATACTAATTATAAATTTTTAAAGAAAAAAATAAAATTTTATTTCAAAAAATAATATAATAAAACGTGAATTTTGATTGTAAAATTTAAATTTTTTTTAAATGTCTAAGTATTACGCGTGTATAAACTATTTTATAAATGTTCAAAAGGGTCTAAGTATTATACGCGTACAAATTTTAGAACGTTTATATATAATATTTTAAATGTCAAGAGGACTAAGTGATTAAATAATAAAGTTTAAGAGTCGAAGTGTAATTTTCCACAGTGGTTGTAGTGAGAGATAATTCTGGGCGCATGGTTGATGGTAGAGCAAAGCAGATCCCTTTGTCTCTAGTCTCCACTCAGAAGCTGTAGCAGTACGCGAAGCTTCCCTTATGGCTGCTGGTCTGCAGCTCCACCATACCATTATCGAAAATAACTGCAAGGTGCTAATATAACTATGCAAGGGAGGAGTACCGCCATGGGAAATCTCAGCCTTCCAGGGAGATATTAAGTTAATTGGTTGTTCTTATAGCTTCAGCTTTGTTTTTAGACCTCGACCTTCTAATCAGATAGCTCACTGGGTTGCTAGGACTAATATCACTAGGTCGCTTCCTTCGTTTTGGGTACATAACCCATCAAGTGAGTTGAGCGAGTTACTTAGATCTGAGTATAATTCTTCTGCTTATTAATGAAACTTTTTCTTTGGTTCAAATAAAAAAAAATGCAATTTTCGGATCTATTAACCTGATAGATACAGTACCATTAACCCCACCTAGATGATTTCAATTAATACCACCTGGTTGGTGGCATTAATTGGAGGGATTTGGGCCGCCAAAAGTATAAAGCTCAAATTTATCATTTTAATCCTCTCACATGAATGAAATGTAATGTTATCAGAATCAGACCGGATATCGAATTGGAAGGGAATCGGGTCAATAGTTTATCGGTCTAACCATAGGTCAATTAGTCGTATAATAAAAAAATTATAAAATTATAAAATAAAATTGATGATACCAAGAAAATATTCTAAGTATGAGCTCAGACAAAGAGGTCAGCCTAGGAGGGAGGTCGGATGGGGCATCCTGAGCTCAGTGGTGCCGACCTAGAACTTACCCCAGGCAAGATGATAGAGAAAACACGGAGTGAACAACTGGCTAATAGCAAGTGCACCCAAAGCAGTAGGAAACTACAATCAAAGCATTAAATCTCAACTAACCAAGATCCTCCCCTAAAATCAAGGAAAATCTCACGGGTGAAGGGCAGAGATCTCGCTGGATATTCCTTAGAGATTAAAAATTGCATTATAAATATTGTATGACGCCCCCATCGAAAGAGATACAACCCTACATGTATCAAAAGCGTCTGAAAAACAAAAAAAAACATTCTTGAGAGGAATATAGATCCTAGGAGCAAGAGCCTCCATTGAAGAGTGGACTAGCCGAGCTTTCCAGCCGGTGAACGACTATATTTTCACTATGTCACATACACCCCATCCCAGATAACCAACACATTGACCGATCATTTTCACAAGTCTCGTAGCACAGTTCCATACGAAATAGCTTCACTCACGCCTTCTGCTCACACCCGTGGTTCAACACCATCAAAAATAATTTAATTAAAAAAATAAAATATATTCACAATATATACATTGTGTGTATACTAAATACTAATTAGCTTCTGTATACTAGCTAGTGAGTTATTGACTGTGTATAGAGTACACAAAAGGACAAAGCCACCCAAAATAAAAAGAGGGAGAGAAAATTGCCCAAAAAAGATTTTTAATTTTTTTTAATCACTTAAAATTCCAACCGCCCGATTTTAAAATCTCAGCCGATTCACTGGTTTTCTTCAAAATCGGCCAATTTTTCGGTTTACAGCCGGTTCATTTGCTTAAGCAATCCAATTAGTAAATCAGACCGACTTAGGACCCGGTTCTCTGGTTCGACCGGCTGGTCTGATCCGATTTTGTTAATACTGATGCAATGGATGATATTTGGGATAAATGTGTATAGATATTTTTTACTGGGTTCCACAGTAAAATATATTGCTCAAACAAAAACGAGATGTAATTGCCTTAATTTTTATGTTGGGTATTACTTTTCCTCTGTATCAAAAGTATATAGAATACATTTGCCAATCCCACAAATACTGATCCCCCAAACAAACACACCCAAGAAGTTTTTCTGGTGACTGTTGGACACAGCAACTTAAGTTAAATCTGAAACTTTAATCAAATATCACCGCTCCAAGGACCAAGTCAACTTTGTTTGTCAATTTGTGGTTAAAAAGTCTCTCTTTCACACGTGTAGATAGAAATATACATCATAAACTAGATGTAGGAACAAGTCCATATCCTTTCTTAGACTCTACTAGTCTACTGTGTAATGGATTTCCTCCTTCATCTACCAGCAATTGCCGGCCTTTTGGCTTTGCTGTGGGTCTACAATCTATGGAAGGCAAGGATTCGTAATAACAACAAGAAGGGCAAGTCTCTCCCGGAACCATCAGGGGCCTGTTTGCTTCGAGTATAAGGGTGGTATAAGGGGGTATAAGAAAAATAATACGTGGGGTCCTTTTTATACTTTTTTTGTTTGGCATTTTTGACTTAGTATTATTTATTGGGTCGTAGTACCGATCCAGTGTAAATAGTAACGTTAATGTATTTTATATGGTACTGAGCAATACCACATATCAGGTGGTATTATTTTTCCGGTACAAGGGGAAGGATAGTATAAACGAGTAAAATAACACAAATGTCCTCCTATGTGAAGAGTTCACATATAAAAATTTATTTTAAATTTTTTTTTGTATTATGTTTAAGCGTACGGTGTCATCGTTTTTTTAAAAAAAATTATTTTGAAGCATACGGTATCATTAATTTTTTTTAAAATTTTTTTTAAAAATTATTTTGAATTTGTTTCTTGTATTATGTTTAAGCGTACGATGTCACCGATTTGTTTTATTTTTTTAAAAAAAATTATTTTGAAAAATTTTCTTGTATGATGTTTAAGCGTACAGTGTCACTATTTTTTTAAAATTTTTTTAAAGCATAAGGTGTCACCGATTTTTTTAAATTTTATTTTTAAATTATTTTGAATTTTTTTCTTGTAATATGTTTAAGCGTACGGTGTTACCGATTTTTTATAATTTTTTATTTTAAAAATAGTGTGAAATTTTTTTTTTGTATTATGTTTAAGCGTACGGTGTCACCGGTTTTTTTTTAATTTTTTTTTTAAAAATAGTGTGAATTTTTTTCTTGTATTATGTTTAAGAGTACACTGTCACCGATTTTGTTTTTCTTAAAAAAAATATTTAAAATTTTTTCCTTGTAAACGGAGTAATTAAATGAAAGATGTTAAGGGTAAAATATTATATTTGTTATATAAGATGTGATAAAATAGATAGTTGTTTGTGTGACCCACTATAGTACTTATTGAACAAACAAACAAACAGGAGAAAAGATGAAATAAAAATTTAAAACCGGGTATAGTGTACCATTAGATAGGAATAGAATGTAAATGATTTCTAATATCACCTAAATCTAATACTGCAAATAAACATGCCCCAAGTGCTTGGCCTCTTATAGGCCACCTCCATCTACTAGGTGGCCAAAAAACAGTTGCCCGGACCTTAGGAGCTGTGCAGGCTTTTGGTTTTGATTTTGATAATAAAATAAAATACAATTCAAATTTTAAAAGATAAACAAAATAATTTTTACTTTTCACAGTTGAGATTTTTTAAAATTTTATTTTAAAGTTAATCAAATGGATAATATTAACACCACAAATTTAATAAAAAAATAGGCTCATAAAAGTGTGTTTGAGTTAACTTTTTAAAAGTGTTTCTAAAACTTATAATTTTTCTTAAATATTTTTTTAAATAAAAAATAGTGTTGGAAACCGATCAACCACCAACCCCACTGCCCCACTGTCCCACCACCACCACCATCACTACTTCAACCATCACTATCGCCATCGCCGCCGCCGCCATACCACCACATCTGTCATAATAGTCACCACCATTAACCCTATCGCCACCCCACAACCACTACCACCCCCATTGTCACACCACCACCACTGTCGTCA
>CM042187.1:4767834-4783302 GCA_023539305.1 Ilex asprella | reverse complement strand
TATATTAATATGTGGAGGCTTGGACATTTGATAATTAAATTTATAATTATATTGTGTCATTTGAGGTTGAATAGTAATAGTGGTGATAAATTCGTGAGTTTTATAAATTGTGTTCTATTAGTATTTTTTTTTTGCTCGAGGTATATATTACATGGGGAATAGGGTGGATTGGAAATATGGTGGTTTAGTTTATAATTATGTTATGTTATGTTAATGTGATGAATTCGTGAGTCATATAAATGAGTAAGATTTTTATTACTTAAAAATTGTAACTTTTGATGTGTTATGTTAGTATTTTTTATTTTTATTTTTGGAGACATTTGTATACATGATGTTGTTTTGAAAGTTTTTATATATTTTTAAGACAGTTCTATTAATATGTAGGACATGGTCAACGATATATTTTGAGTCAATTTAGAAGAAGAATTGGTATGAATATTTTTATGTCATTCCTTTTGAATTTGGATAATTGTTTAAGATATTTTTGTTTGTTTTATAGTGTCTTCAGACACGGGCAATGACTAGTCTATATAATAAAGTAGAGCTGAGTTTGAATTTTGGAGGCAAAGAGAGGTCCAGATCGTTTTGAAACAAAACATAAACACATTTAACAGACAACGTAATCTCAACATAAAAGACGGTTCAGATCAATTCAGTATTATTGATCCGACGATCCTAATTAATCTACATTCCAACAAGACTCTACTACATTCATTTTATCACTCCTCATTCCCATTTAAATCATTGGAGAGATTGACTAAGACTCCACTACATTCCTTTTATCTCTTATTATTCCCATTTAAACTATTGGAGAGTTTGACTTAAACAGTTATATACATATATATATATATATATATGTATATATACACTAACAAGATAGAGACAATTTCAAATTTTCAAAATTAAAATTAACACTCTCAATTTAAAAAAGGAGAACAACAACTAAGACTTAATTGAAATTTAATATACGGTTTAAATATCATCAAAATTCATCTAATCTATCCCACCCAAATATTAAAACCCACTACACAAAACCCAAAAAAGTCAATTTGTCTTCTCTCATCTCTCTCTCTCTCCCCTACGACAGACGCTCTTGCCAAAAACACACACACAGACAGTAACTCTCGCTCTCTCCTACGACTGTCTAACTCACCTCACCATCGGTGACGACCACTCACTCAGGTAAGTCTCTTTCTCTCTCTCTCTCTCATGACACACATTCGAACCCCCCCTCCGACACACATTCAAACTCATACACACAAAGAGCAGCGAAACTATAGGCACAACATCACACACACCCCGCAACGAGTTGGGATTGAAAAAAAAGTTATTTTGTTTGCGTTTGTATATTTTTGTGGAAAAGAGTTATTTGGGTTAGGATTTTCTGGAGAAATCTTTGTTTGATTTGAGTAAAACGCCATATCTGTGAGAAAAATTTTGAAGAACTGATAAAGCCAAGAAATTGCTAGGGATTTTGGCAAAATTTCAAGAAATTACTTCCTACTGTTGCAATGTGAGTTTTTTTAAAAAAATTTCAATATAAGCTTAAAACTTTCTGAATTAGTAGATTATGATTGTGAAATTTCTTAATTTGGTACTGAGAATAATCCATCCATTACGAAATTGGGATTTTGATTTTCTTGAGTTTGCGAGTTATGAATTGGAGTTTATTGACTTGGGTGACCAATGACAGTGGGCATTTTTGTGTTTCAGTTTGTGTCCGTGTGCATTGTGTGTGTCCTATTTTGGGTTCAGCTTAATGGTGCACCGTTTTTTTTTTTGGGCAAAAGCAAGTTATATTTGATTAACTTGCTACCATAGTACCACTCCGTTTGTTGATAATCCACATCAACCATTTGTTGAAATTCCTAGCATAACCAAATCATAAAAATTCCAGCTAATGGCTAACATATTGTCATTATTTGCAGATGTCTTCTTTGGCTTTTATGTAATATTTTTTTTATTGATTGAGTTTGATTTTTGCAAGCCCATTCAAAGGATGACGTGAGCTGAACAATGGTACGTAGTCGTAGTTACATTTATATGGAAGGCGTGATTTTTTTTTTATTGGCTTGAAGCTCTTTTGTTATATTTCCTGTTGGATTGTTGACAATTTCAATCTTCTGATAGTTCATTTATTTAGATCAAGTTATCAAGACAGTCAATCCCATGTGTTTATTATGCATTGGTCATCACTGTTTGATGGGAATGACTTTTCATGATGTGTGCGTCTTCTTGCAAGATTCTATTCAAACAATAGTCATTCAATCTCTATTTCTTCTTTGTCTGTCTATGTGAAACACCTATTTGAAGAGAACTATTAAAGACAGTAATATAGTTTGATACTCATGGTATTTGTGAAGTCTGTTCCCAGCAAAATTGTAATATTACTTTTTGTGCTTATTGGGTCAAATTTCATTTTGGCAATGGGTCTTTCTTTATTCATGTGTTCAAGCTTTTTCCAAGTCAATATGTAATGCTATCTAATTACATTTGCGGTGGTTAGAGGTATTACTAGGTGGTTTTGAAAGAGTTGTATGACGGCCTTTGATTTTGAGAAAAATTACGAATTTTGTTGGGGCTGTTTGGTTGTTTTGGGGAGAAAAGTTTTGAATGTTGTTGTGTGCGGTGGCTATAAGTTATTTGAATTAATTCATTATGATTTATTTGTTACTACTCATTATTGTGCATGCAGAATTCTGTGGGGAGACTTACGCTTGGAAAAATAAGTGGCGAATGTGGATCTAATTCAGTAAACACTAAGTGTGAATTCAAGGTTTGCATGAACTTTTAAAATGCCTTTTTTAATCAAGATGTACTTGGTTTATCTTTCGTATTTCCTTACTACATGATCTATGAGTATTATTCTGGATTGTAAGAAAGTCATTTTTTTAAATAAAGTTTTTTTATTTCTTTAGTATTTGGATATTTATTTTATGGTTATATGGTGACGATATTTAGTATCATTAGTGATGAAATTGGTTTGAAATCATTTTCTTTAGAATGTTGTGGATGCCATTATATTTTTCATATATGACTATTCATTTAGTAAGTGCATTAAGTGCAACATTTTGGTAAATGTTTGAATTATGATATTGCAATAGTTGGTAAGTAGTTGTATTAAAGCATTATTGTGGTGCAATGGTATGTTGGTTATTGGTTTCAAGCATTTTTTTAAAAAAATATTTTTGCGTCAATTTATAGTGCCTTCAGGCATAAGCAATTGCTTGTTGTTCTGTTGAGGACAAATATGGAGAGGCATTGTGACTTGATTTTTGAGGTTATTTGGTTTCTATGGATTGAGTGAATGTACTTACTTACTTATTCTTATTAGTTTAAATTTGATGTTAATTCAGTTTATATTTGTATGATAATATAGTGTTAATAGTACTATTAACGTGATACGATGAGATTATTGATTTAAGTCATGTTTATTTACATAAAATCTTATTCTATAAGTTATACACAGTAGTCGATATTGTGATAATATTTTCAAATTAAATTTTGACGACATTTAAAAAAAATAATAGTTGGTACATGATAATTATTGAAATTTTGTTTGTTATAATAGTTATTTTGATCTGAGTGTGTTATAGGTGGTGTAGAATTATGGCATACATCAACATGGATGCAGTTTGAGTTATTGTTTTTGTTGTTGTTATGTAGTGCCTTCAGACACGAGCAATTTCTAGTATATAATAAAGTAGAGTTGAGTTTGAATTTTGGAGACAAAGAGAGGTCCAGATCGTTTTGAGACAAAACATAAACACATTTAACGGATAACGTAATCCCAACATAAAAGACGGTTCAGATCATCTCAAAAATTTTGATTTGACGGTCTACAGTGAGTACTGAATTTTTTTTCTCCTCCTAATAACATTTCCTTTTTAAATTTTGATTACCTAATCCTAATTGATGTTTGAATATTTTTTTTCCGTTCAAAAATTTGAGCAAGTCTTTCATCTCATATACAACTCTAAACTCCTATTGCTCATGTACCTCTCTCTCTCACACTCAAACGATGTCTCTCTCCCTCCCTTAGTCTCCTCTCTCGGTCACAGCTCTTCTTTTCTCTCTCTCTCTCAACGCAAAAAATACACAGAAAAATACTCACACATGCAAAAAAAACACTAATGTTTAAATTATTAAACATTATTAAGTTCATAAATAATTTAAACATTATTAAGTTCATAAATAAGTTAAACATTATTAAGTTCATAAATAATTTAAACATTATTAAGTTCATAAATAAGTTAAACATTATTAAGTTCACAAATAAGTTAAACATGATTAAGTTCAGAAATAAGTTAAACATGATTAAGTTCAGAAATAAGTTAAACATGATTAAGTTCAGAAATAAGTTAAACATTATTAGTTCATAAATAATTTAAACATTATTAAGTTCATAAATAACTTAAACATTATTAAGTTCATAAATAATTTAAACATTATTAAGTTCATAAATAACTTAAACATTATTAAGTTCATAAATAACTTAAACATTATTTAGTTCATAAATAAGTTAGACATTATTTAGTTCATAAATAATTTAAACATTATTTAGTTCATAAATAATTTAAACATTATTAAGTTCATAAATAATTTAAACTTTATTAAGTTCATAAATCATTTAAACTTTATTAAGTTCATAAATAATTTAAACTCTATTAAGTTCATAAATGATTTAAACTTTATTAAGTTCATAAATCATTTAAACTTTATTAAGTTCATAAATGTAATGCAGCAAAAAAAAAAGGTAACTTGCATATTTTAGTGCAAAAGAAAGTGAAAATTGTTCTTCCTTGAGATATTTTTGAATGAAATTGTAACTATTTATATAGATTAAAATTCTTCTGATCTCAAGTTTATTATTTTTTAAAGGAAAGAAAAAAGTTGAACGCAATGGTGAATGCTAGTTGTACACGAAAAGGAAAATCAAACTCTTATGCCAAATAAAGTGAAAATACCGAATGTCAAATGGTATTATTAGTCGAATAATCGCAATACTAAGTAATTGTAAAGAAAATTTTACTCATTCATACCAATATTTTTTGTTATGTAACTTTTTAGGCAATCGACAATAATGTTTTAACAAAACATCAAATGGCACAACGTGCACGTCGAGAGTGTGAGAGATCGGATGTCTTTCAAGTCAGTCTACTCCTGTGCTTGCAGAAATTCCTGTGCCTACACAAATTCTTGAGTTTCTAGCAAAACAAGCTATTCAAACAAATGTCTCTAGGTCATCATCTTTGCCGACAATGCTTTGAGAATCTTCCACATAATTTTTATGGTGACAATTTTGTTGAAGGCACTTCGGTGCAATCGACACCACCGTCTATTGGTGCCATGAACAACATTACTATTTTTTACCACGTAAGATCTTTCTCTAATATATTTCATTTACAACCTTTCATAATATATAATCTTTCACTAATCACAATTTTTTTAACCACCTTTTTATAGATGGATAATGTGCAGTAAGTCGATTTTTGTATTGGTCATTTAGTACTTCTTATTTCATATCGTTCAATTTAGCTTTACATGTTTTTGAATTTCTAGGTCCAGTTAATTCGAAAAAACAACGTAGGCGTTGTGATTCGTGATGAACATGAGCTTAATCGCCTTCACATATCTGAAATGGTAACAATAAATTTAAATATAATGATATATGCATTATTCTTTTAAACTATAATGATTTTTAACATACACATTGTTTTGTTGAAAGGAAAAAAGAAAAGCAACTATCATGGCGACCGCTAACTCTAAAGGAAAAGAAAAAGTAGGCTCTTCAAGCAAAGGAAAAGAAAATACAGAACTTCCAGTGGTATGAATGTCGAATTCAACAATTATTAAGTTTATATCTAATTGCTTATGTTCACAACAATAACTCTTTTAATTATGTTTTAGATATTCAACGATAATTATTATATATCAAAATGCCAGTTGGCACAATGTGCACGTCGAGAACGGGAGAGATCGGAACATCCATGCATTCAACCTAGAATTTTTCCTATGTCAACACCGAGCCGTCGTCATCTGCCTCAACTAGAAAGATCGATAGCCAAAATATCTTTTGTTCAAACCACATCCATGCCTACGAAAATTCCTGAGTTTGTACCAGAGCAAACTGTGTAAATAAATTTCACAAAGTCATCTTCTATGGTCACTATACTTCGAGAAATGCCTACACAAAATTTAGGCGAAGACACCACGGCGCAAATGGAACCACCCTCCATTTGTTCCATGGAAATCCCTATTCAAACAGTAGAACAAACTGTAATAAATGAAACGGGGTCAACGTCTGTTACAACCATGTTTCAAGAAATGTTGAATTTAGACGAATGTAGCACGATACAAGTTCCCTCCAGGTGGTTATAAATTACAACTTTCTTAATGTTATTATTTATGAGCTTGATTGAAAGCATAACTATAACCACAAGTTTTTTAACTTATATATTTTAATTTAATTTATGTAGTGTTGAGTTTGATTCTCGAACACTTGGAGTAGAAGGTCGCCATTCACTCAGAATTATGAATGTACCATGTCCTCATTGTTCAGCTTTACATTGGAAGGCTGAACAATTATCACATTCCCGTACATGACACCCTCTGTTTGGAACATGTTGTTTGCAAGAAAAAATTAGAATACCACCACTTAATACACCTCATTCAGCACTTTAGGCATTGTATGATAACAATGATGAACAATCAAAATCGTTTCGTCAACATACCCGTGAATATAATGCAGCAAATGCTTTTACAAGTCTTGGTGCTACCTTTGATTCAAGATTGGTCACTAGAAGGGGTCCTACATCATTCACTGTCCATGGAGAATTACGACATTAAACCGGATCACTCTTGCCACAACTAGGTCAAGATGCGGTGTATTCTCAACTGTACAGTTATGACCCTACTTCAGCTTTAGACATTCGTAGTCATAGAAATTCTCATTTGCAACGGGATGTTTTGAAAATTATTCAAGACCGTTTGTTGCACGTAAATCCATTTCTAAAAAAATATCAGCAGGCTTATGAGATTTTAAGTCAATCAAACGTGGCAGGTCAAAATTTACCTACTTATTTTCGTTACAATTCTTTCACAGATCGACGTTGGTATAATCTGCCAACAACTAATGAAATTGCGATAATATTACCGGGCGATGGAACTGAATCAAGTGGAATGAGAGATATCATTTTACATATGAGAGAAAATAATGGGCTGAAGCAAATTAATGAATGTTACCCCACATATTTACCTCTACTTTATGTGTTACTGTTTCCTTATGGTGAGCTTGGTTGGGAACTTGAATTGAGACAGTGGGACAAATCTCATGGTAGACCTTCAACCAATCGATTGACTCAATTGTAATTTTATAGTTATCGCATGTTTCAACGTGATACTGAGTATTCAATAATTTTGGGAGGGGAAAAATTATTTCAGGAGTTCGTAGTAGATGCTTGGGCCTCTACTTAACAAAATCGATTGACATATTATAAGCTTAATCAAGCAAAGCTCCTTGTAAAACTTTACCAGAGACTTACTGATGTTTGTGAAGATGAATCGAGACCCGATCAAATTGGTCAACGAATGATTTTGCCATCTTTATTCACTAGCAGTGCAAGACATATGTTTGAAATCTATCAAAATTTGATGGCTATCACACGTTACAACCAACACCCAGATATTTTTCTCACCATGACTGCAAATCCTAATTGGCCTGAAACTTCTTTAGCTCTGTTAGAACACCAACAACATGTTGATCGTCCAGATTTAGTTACCCGTGTTTTTGAGTTAAAGAGGACATTTTTGGTGAAGATGATAGAGACAAAAAACATATTTGGTAAAAAAGTAGCACATGTTTTCACGATCGAATTTAAAAAACGAGGGTTACCACACATGCATGCTCTTCTAGAAAATGGTCCAGACAAAATTCAAACATGTTCTCAGGTAGACAATGTAGTGTGTGTTGAATTTTCTAATCCAGACAAAAATCCTCTTCTTTTTTATACGATCAAGAGTTGTATGATACATGGACCATGTGGTGTTTAAAATTCACATGCATTATGTATGTAAAATGGTGTCTGTACTAAGAGGTACCCTCGAACATTTGTAGAATCAACAAGCATGGACGATGATGGATATCCTATTTATCGTCGTCGTAATAATGGTCATGTTTATACTATTAGGGACCAAGAAGTTGATAATAGGGATGTCGTGCCATACAATCTTTATCTTTCAAGAATGTTCAACTGTCATATTAATGTGTAAATTTGTGTGGGAATAAGATGTGTGAAATACATCCATAAGTATATTTATAAAGGTCATGATCGCACCACTATGGTGTTGGGAGGAGAAAATTAAATTCAACAATATCTTGATGCAAGGTATATTGAATCTCCAGAGGCTGCTTGGCGAATATTTGGTAATCCTTTACATGAAGATATTCCATCGGTTACACGTTTGGAACTTCATTTACCAGGGATGCATCGTGTTATTTTTAATTCGGACGAACCGCTTCAATCAATCATTTCAAGAGGTGCACAACGTGATACAACTTTTCAGGTAAATATGTTTTCTCAATTTTTTTATTATTTGAATGTGGATGAATTGAAAAAAATATTTATATGTTTTTATAGAATGAAAAAACATCTAAATATAATATTTTTTATGAATACATGTTGTATTCATTCTTTTGGAAGCTGGTAGAATCTCAAATGACAAAACTTATTCTTTTGACAAAATTTGTGAACTTGTTTTATTATGTAGATGGTTGCATATGTGGACAGTTTTTTGTTTGAGATATTTATTACATAGATGAATTGAGTTTATAATTATGTTTTGTTATTGAATTGGATTATGGTAATGATGATTTTTGTTCATTTTTTATTGATTTTATCTATTGCTTAAAGATTGTAAATTTGATTTGGTTCTATTAGTATTTTTTTTTCCTAATGTATTTGTATATGTGTTGTTGATTTGGAGAATTTTTTGTTCATTTTTTACAAGCAACGCAGTGCTTTCAAATTGATTTCTGTTTGTCGTATAGTGCCTTCAGGCACGAGCATTAACTAGTATATATATATGTGTGTGTGTGTGAGAGAGAGAGAGAGAGAGAGATAGTCCTATAGATATGAGAGATAACAAATTTTAATACTAGTCAAACTCCTAAACTTTATCAGTTTTTAGTTTTTAGTTTTACTTCACTACTAAACGGAAGTGATAGTTGGAAAAAATTGACAAAAAAATAGACTTCATAACAAATAAATTTTCTTAGCGGATTTAAATCCAAATAAATTCATATAGGAGAACCGACCTTTAAATTTCTCAAAAAAAATAAAAAAAAAATTAGGGGGCCTAAGCAAACAACTTAACTGTCTAGACGTTCGACCAACCTTGGATCTACTATTTTATGTGTCTAATAATTTTTCGGTATGATACCGAAAAATTAAGTAGACCGTATTGTTATCTAGTACTACTCTTTTGTCCTTCATTTATTAGTAAAAAAAAGGGGAATTCTATGGTACCGAATACAGAAAAAGTCGATACCATACTAAAAAAGTGGCGTGCATGGTCAAAAAGTAAAAGTAGAATGCAAAAAAAGAAAAGGCAGATTGAATGACATTCAAAGGGAATTAAGATCAATCATAATTTTTTTTGCGATCAATTTAATTTGAAAGATGAATGTTTAACCACAACAATTTTACATCAAAAGATGGTAATTTGGTCTCAAATTAATATTTATTTTGAACCGTTTATCTACTTTATATTTAAATTCATCAATTTAAAATTTTATTTTATAAAATTGGCACTAAATTAACCTTCAATTTTATTTAATTAATTAAATTAACATCAAATTAACCTTTAATTTAACCAAATTGACATTTGAGTTTACTAATATAGAATTTAATTTCATCAATTTAACATTAATTTTCACCAAATTAATATTTCATCAATTTAACCTTTAACATTAATTGAACCTTTAATTTATTTTTGGTAATATTTAATTTCATCAATTTATATTTCAAACAGAACAAAATGTTGAATGTCAATTTAATGTTAATTTGATGAATTTTAAATTTATAATTTTGAATATTAATTTAATACAATTGAAGGTTAATTTAATGTTATTTTTTATGAATTGAGAGTTAATTGGATAAAATTAAAAATTAATTTCATAAAATTACATGTCAATTTGATGTAACTAAATATAGGATCGGGACTAGTTCAGGAAAAAAAATGTTCAACTAGTCATGATTGATCCTATTTAATTAGAACCACTAGAAATTTAGTTTTGTAGAATTTTTTGACCATCTAATGCATTAAGATCAATCTCATATAGTCATGATCGATTCAAATTGAGTGGAATCTCAAAAAAAAAAAATTAATAATAATTTGGATCCATCAGCGGCATTTTGATCGATCCTAGATAATTATGATCGATCATGACTACTGAAATGAATTTATACCTTAAAGGTAATGTTATTACTTGCAAAGAAAAAGTTATAATTTTTGAGATAAAATTATCACATTTTAAGGTAAAGTTACTATCTTCAGAGGTAAGATTACAATAATTTATGGTTAAGATACAACATGTAAAAATAAAGCTATCACTTTTAGAGGTGAGGTTATAACCTCTAGAAGGAAAGTTATAATCTTTTAAGGTAAAACTACTAGTTTTGGAGGTGAGGGTACAATCATTTGAGATTAAATTACAACCTATAAAAGTAAAATTATCACCTTTAAAGGTGAGGTATAAACTCTTTAAGTAATGTTACAATAATTGAAAGTAAAGTTACTATCTTTGAAAGTGAGGTTATAATCAATTTAGGCTAAATTACGTTCTATATAAATAAAATTACCAACTTTAGAGGTTAGATTACAACTTTTAGATATAAGGTTATAACCATTTATGATAAAATTTACTACATTTGGATGTGAAATTATAACTGTTTAAGATTATATTACAAGCAATAAACGTAAAAATATCACCTCTAGATATAAGATGTGGTTACAATCTCTTGAGGTCGGTTTACAACCATTTAAGGACTATTGTCACATTTAGAGATAAAAATATCACCATTACAGATAAAATTACAATCTTAAAAAAAAAAGGTATAACTTTTATAGACAAAGTTATCACCTTTAATAAGTAATATTTAATGACAAAAAATTAATAATCATACATTTTTTACGGTATGGTACCGACATATGTACCAGAGCCTCTCCCAAAAAAAATACATGGATCTGACAATCCGGGGAGCAAGGTTGTCATAAAGTCGGTTGATGTTGAAAAAATGTGATTCATGCCATTCCTAGGAGCATCTCACAAGACCAAAGAGAAAAAAAAAAAACGTAAAATGTAAATAAGCTTAGAAAGGATTGTTGAAGGACTTGACCATGAATATAAGTATCAGACTACTAGCTGGGAAACGATTTTCCTGAGAATCCAGATTGCTCGAAGACAATTCCATCAAAATTAATTTTAACGACTCCAACCGGAATTTGACATCTTTTATTAATAACCATTGATCCACACTTTTTTTGTTTGCATTTTTCAATTTTTTTATCGTACCTAACGGAATATAATAGATTGAAGTTGCTGGAATAAGAAGTTGGTATTCATCCCACTTTTTTTTAAACTAGTTGATGCACACGTATTTTGCACGTGAATCATTATGACTTATACTTAAATTAGTGTTATTGGATCAAAGATTGAACATAAAATATCATAACTTATCACACATTACTGCCTTTCCCATATCTTGTTTGAATCAATTAAGACATGGTTCCTTCAAATTCATTATTTGGGTACAAATTTGTCTCATACAATAGATGTTTGTATGCATACAAAACCAATGGATTCATTATTCTTCAAGGGTTGCACACAGATTCTTAGGTCAAAGGTTCTACAAGAGTTTAAAGATAAAACCTTGATCGAAAGGGAAATAAAATATAAAAAAATAAAAAAATTGTGTGAGCCTAGAGAGCATTATGAATATCTAACATTAAACACGCAAACACACTCAGAATTCCAAAGCAACCACTACTCCTGTACCACACTGAGTTATCATAAACAGAATGACTTGCATAGTTCCACCATCAAATCCAACTATTAAAGCTTCCACTTGGAAGATTTCTTATGTCTTTGTAAATGGTAACCTACTTGCATCATAAGCAACATCATAATGGCGTCCGTGCATTATTGCAAGCACTCGTAAGAAATTGTAGCTAGAGAATGAACTTGGAAAATCTTCACAGGCACTCATTTTACTTTAGCCATTAACATTAGATAACATTTTTAGGCTAATTCACAGAACAGAAAAACAGTTAAAAATTTTGTCAAAACTTAATGGTTATGTGTTTAATCTACAAAACTATTGTGGTCAGTCCAAGCACATTTTAGGCCAAACTCTAAAATGTTAGCAAAAATTTTGAAAAAAAGACAAAGTTTAGTACAATGTTACACAGATTGGATGGTTATCCATCATGTAATTACAATGTGTATCATGTAGCTAAGTAAGGAATCGTCAAACTTGGAAAGATGCTTCTTGTCTAAAAATGAATTCTCCAAAGATTTTGGGCACAATATTCTTACTCACATATAAATTATAAACCTTGAGCTCGTGAAGAAATACAACCACATGTGTCCATACAATTTTTCAAAAGGACATATCAAAATAATTCAAAAAATTAAGACCAATAATATTCGAAACTTTTGCGGTATATAATGAAACTTAAATGCATCTAAGATAACCATTCCATTTGCCTACAACAGCAACAGATCACCATATAGGTATTACATTGTACATTAATTATATACTTCTTCATCAATTTCAACCATCCAAAGTACTCCTTTATTAGAAAATTTCAACACATAATTAAGTAGCCAAATTTCAACTTAATTTTGGTAGAAATTAAGTAGTCAATTTTGGCCCATGTTTGACAGTTATTGCCAAAATCTCTACCCGTAAGTCTGTTTCATGGTCTAAATCAAATATAAACTTATACGACATGAGGCAATTTTGAACAAATTTTTTCGTACAACCCAAAAAAGTTAAAAAACCAAAATTCCTAACACAAAATTCAAACCAAATTGAGAACATTGAAATAGAAAATGTGAAGAAATATCTATTACTCGCAACTGAAGTAACAACACCTCTTTAAAAAAAAAAAAGCTTACTTCTTGACAAAATTACTCTTTAGCTATTCAGTTACACTCTCAATCGCGAAATCTCAATAGTCGTCTTCTTCATTCCTTCAAAGGATACACACATGTGCATACATTAGAATATTATGGGACTTTACCTTAGCCAATGACTTCATAAATGATAGTGCTATGACTCTCTCACCCTATATACATATCCAACACAGAATGTAATGGTACAAAATATCAACTAATAAGCAAAAAATGGACTAAAGACATACATTTGAGTATCCCAATTGGTAAATTTTTATCGAATCCATTGAAGCTACATACACACGTTATACAATCACCGACACCTTATTTAAGAAAATAAAATCCCAAAAACCATGAGATGAAATACTATAACGAAAATCACAATCAACTTATGCAAAACACGTTTGTTTTCGAAGATTACAAAGGCAACAAATATAGTTGTCACCCTATTATTTTCCAAAGTTTTTTTTTCTAACAGAAACAAAGTGTCAATGTTGAGATTACCATAGAGTGGTCGAATTTAAGAGTCCTATTTAGAAGTTATGCTAATCTGCCTACTTAGGATAACGTAATGGGTGGTGAGAAGAAAAATATAGAAACGAAATGTCACTCAACAAATAAATGTATTTCATAATGAATACTTATTCATGTGCAAGATATTTTTGATATGTAAGAGTTGTTAGAGATGCAAATTGAAGGGAATCTAAAAAATTTATTTTAAGTTGTCACTATTCATCTCTTAAAATTTAAATCTATTGCCCTTTAAAAGATTTATTAACTGGACAAGAAATGATCCTATGTTTGTCAAGTTTTCAGAATGTAAGGATGAATTCGTCTTTAAAAAGTAAGGTTAAAATAGAAAAGCAAAAAAATTTCATGTTAAGAGACTTTTACAAGTAGTATATATTTTATCAAATTAATAATAAATTGACCTTCAATTTTAACAAATTTACCTTAAAACTTATTAATTTAACATTTAATTCCATCCAATTCATCCATTTAACACAAATTTAACAAATTTATATTCGAATTCATTAATTTAAAATCAATTTCATCAAATTAACATTCGATTTTATGTAAATTTGGTGTTAATTTAATGAATTCAATGTATCTATGTGTGTATGTGTGCGCGCGCGCATATGTGAGTGTTTTTTGTGGGAGAAATTTAGGATTAAATCTCATCCTTACCCAAATTTGAAGGAATTTATGTAGTTTGATATTATGAATAGAACGAATTCATCCAAATTGTGGTCATTAAAATTCGTAAGTCGGACTCCGTTTGGTATGATGGAAAAATAGAAGGATGAAAAATTAGAGGGATAAATAAAACATCATATTTGGTAAAGAATGAAAATAAGAAGGATGGAAAAGTGGATGGATTAACTTTCCTTTCAACTCACCAAAATCAATCCTTTCAAAATCGGACGGAAAGTGGATGGAAAGTTAATTATTTGTGTTGAGATGTATCTTATTTGTCTATATATCTTATTATATATACATATATTATGTATATATTAATTTCATATAAAAATACAATAATAAAATATGTATTTATATATATTTTTAAAAAAATTAAAAAAATTAAAAATTAAAAAAATATTTTTCCAATCTTAATTAGGGGTAAAAAATTTTAATTAATACAATGACACGATTTGAACTCGACACGAATTTTAAAACACGAACTTGATTAATGACACGATACAATTAGTTTAATGAGTTGTGTTAGGTGTGACTAATGTTCGACACAAACCCGTAATGACTCAATACGGACCTGACACAACACAACTCGATTGTCACCCCTAATCTTAGTCAACACACACAAAAAAAATAGTCATTTTTATTTTCTATCCATCCAACCAAACACAAAGAAAGGAAAGTGTATCATTCCTACTTTTATTCCTTGAAAGATAGAAAATGTATCTCTCTTACTTTTCATCCTTCCTATTTTCTATTATTTTTACCAAACGGAGCATAATTCTACGAAGGTCACATGAGAAACACATGTGACATTTCTAGTGTAATACGATGAAGGTCAGCTTTTTGTAGAAGTACTTCAATTATTGCAACAATAATAACCTCAAAAGTCATATGTATCTAACAACGTGAATCTCTGAAATCTTTTGCGGTGGCCCAGCGACAATCTCACTTGTGGTCGTAGGTTCCTCGTTTCGTATTCCAAGTCCTTATCGGTCTTATGTAATACTATGAAGGTCAATAATAACCTCAAAATTCATATGTAAGACCTAGGTTCTGGCCCATTTTTAATTACAGCCACCCCTTATTCCTCA
>CM042187.1:4754960-4767824 GCA_023539305.1 Ilex asprella | reverse complement strand
TATCCAGTGGCCCAAGGACAATCTCACTTGTGGTCGTAGGTTCCTCGTTTCGTATTCCTGGCCCTCAGTAGTGGTCCCAATCAAAACAAAAAACAATCAACGTCGAAGTTCAATAATTAAGGATCTATAAAACACGTATATTTTATTGAGGTCAGCGTATTTGTATTAGATATGAAACTCATCGGATATTTAAGAATACGTATTAGATATACCTCCTACGTATTCGATAATAATTAAATATTAGGATACTTTACAGATATTTTTTTGTTCAAGTAATATATATAATTTTTTAGTTAAATTTTTAACATTTTTTTTCGAATTCACATACCATACAATACATTTACAAAAATTCATACTACTTCAAAGGCACATGAGTATTTTTTAAGTATTATCTACAATTACATGTCAAAAGATCATAAAATAAATCTATTACATAATAGTTTTAGGAAAAATTACTTCTAAATAAATTGACTTGGTAAATGTTAGATTTGATTCTTTAATTAATCATTTTACTTTAAAATTATACCAGTGATACGATATATATTTTCTACAAACTAATAAGAATTACAAATTTTTCTTATTATTAAAGAAATACCAAAATATATAAGTATTATACTGATTGAAAATAATAAAAATATTAAATATATTTTATTATAGTTGTATCTTGACCGAACTCGTATCCTTTTTTTTTAGATTTTATCGTATCCATATCATATCGTACTCATATTCTGTATTTGTATCCGTGCTTTATAGTTAAAGATTATGTGGAATAAGTGGCTGAAATATATATCGAAACTATTATTTTTTTATCTTCAAAATATTTGTAATTTATCCTAAGATCTTGTGATCTATTGCAAGGTTGAAGTAATCTCCCCCAAATTTTTTGAAAAAAAATAAATTTGTGATCAATCACATGGCAATTTACCACAATTTAAGGACAAATTAACCCCTTATGAGGGGTCAATTTACAATAATTATGGATAAATTTATAAGTTTAGAGGTTAATTTAGTAAATATTTCATTGATGTTGTAATCTTGTTCATTATTGTTGTAAATTTTTTATTAATATTGTTATTTTGTTACTATTGTGGTAATTTTATCTGTTACTGTTATAAATTTTGCACTAATATTATAATTTTTTTCTATTATTGTAGTAAATTTTTCACTGATATTATAATTTTATCTATTATTGTGATAATTTTACCCACCACAATTATAAATTTTTTACTAATTTTATAATTTTATCTACTATTATTATAAATTTGTCACTAATATTATAATTTTATTCTCAATTGACTTAATCACAACATTTTTGTAAGTTACCAAAATATTCTATTTCGATACCTTAGCCTTGGCCGTATGATAGAGCAAAGAATTTTTTTGTCCCACAAAAACACATGTATGGAACCGATGGATACGTCAGACAGAGGACAAAAAAAAAAAGGTGAAGATGTGAACAAGCTCGGAAATAAGGCATCCTCCACTAAATCTGACGGTAAGTTGGAAATTCTAAAAATTATTATTCAAAATTGAAATAAAATTAATAGGTTAAAATTAATTATTTTTTAATACAAAATTATATATGACACGATCTGTTAGCACTAATAATAAAAAAATTAAATTAGTGACAAACATAAATAACATAAAATTAATATGATTAACACGTTTAAATAGTATTATAAAAATAAAATGTTAATTTTTTATTATAGTTTATTAAGTAATGACCTAGTTCTTGTACAAAAATAAAATCACTCATTTTTATTATTATATTTTTTAAATTAATTTTTAGTTTATAAAAAAAGTATGAGCACATGTTTGATTAAGACACAAAATTGAGCGTTAAATTTTTTATTCACGAGTTATATAGATTAATACGAACACAACATAAAAATAAATAAGTCAACACGACATGAGACCCCGACCTACCTAAGGGGAGTTACCCAGCCATCACTTTCTTATAAATATGCAATGCTTAGTTGCATTACAATTCAATTTCATTTCCCGAAACCATATGGATTTGCTTTCCCATTTTCTAGCTATTGTAGGCATTTTAGCTTTAGTTGTCACCTATGGTTTAACGAGAGGTAAACGGAATAGTTGTGATAATAAGCGTATTGAAGCCCCTGAAGTAGCGGGAGCATGGCCTTTTATAGGTCACCTCCATCTTCTAGGGGGCAAAGTGCCCGATGCGCGGATACTCGGCGCCCTGGCCGACAAATATGGTCCAATTTACAGACTCCAGCTCGGTTCTCGCCGAGCACTGGTGGTGAGTAGTTGGGAGATGGTCAAAGAGTGCTTCACTACAAATGACTTAGTTTTTGCATCACGACCAACTATGGCAGTAGGGAAGTGCTTCTATGACTATGCTGCTTTTTCACTAGCGCCTTACGGACCATATTGGCGTGATGTTCGCAAAATGGTCACTCTGGAGCTCTTAACGAACCACCGGCTCGAGAAGCTTAAGCATGTACGAGCATCAGAAGTAGACTACAGCATTAAAGATCTCTACCTTTTGTGCACAAGAAATGCGAGTCTTCAAACCAAGGTGACCATAGACAAATTGTTGAAGGACTTGACCATGAACATAAGTATCAGACTACTAGCTGGGAAACGATTTTCAGCTAGCAGTGAGGTGAAGAACAATAACGATACCGAAGATTTGCATCTCAAAGAATCCATAGAGAAAGCGTTGTATCATAGTGGTGTTTTCGTGGTGTCCGATGCCATCCCAAGTCTTGAGTGGATGGATATTGGAGGGCATGTCAAGGCTTTGAAGAAGGCTGTTAAGGAAGTTGACAAAGTCTTTGGAAAATGGCTGGAAGAACATCTTCAGAGGAGAAAAGAATGTGATCAGACTAATGGAGATGGTGACTTCATAGATGTCATGTTGTCTACCCTTCCAGAGGATGCCACAATGTCTGGCCACAAACGTGATATCATCATCAAGGCAACAACACTGGTAATGTATATTGCATCATGCTACTTCAATATGAGAAATTGAATTATGCTGTCTAGTGTCAAGTGATTTTCTTTTTAAGTCTATAGCTGACTATGTAAAATGGCTCCTTATACACGAATCTGACTAGAAAATAAATTAGGATGGCATTTTTTTTGTTGTCAGGCCATCTAATATCTGAAAGTCACATTAGGTTCCGACTAATCTAAATTCAAGTCGGGTAGGACCATAAGAGCGATAAAACTCTCCCTACTGAATGCAGCTGCGTTCCCAAGTCTCGAATCGAGGACCTTGGTTAAGTTAGAACAGCCTCTCACCATCTAATCTAACGCTCGGTGGTGCATCGCATCTATAAATATCATGATGTGTGTTTCTGAGATGATATAATACTAGCAGCCTAGATGTTCCACTATTCACTAAAATGAAATCAACCAGTTTAAAACACCAAAGTCCTATTTGGTTTGTATCTCATAAACTATTTTTTATTTTTAGAAATAGTTTTTGGAAGAAAAACTATTTGACTAGTTTTTTTTTTTTTTTTGAAAATTGGGTAGAATTAAACAAAAAATTAGAATTATTTTGTGTGTTTTTAGAAACAATATTTCTAGAATTTAGAAAACAACACCACCATCATGTCCACGACACCACACCACCAACAACACCAACACCAACATCACATCCACCACATCACCACCATCATATTTTTGTTTTTATTGTTTTTTGAATTACTGTCCAACCAAGTTTTAATATTTTTTATTTTATAGAACTGTTTTTAAAATTATAAAATCAAACAAGTTCTGCGATATAAAAAATACTAAAAATAATTTTTTAAATTTGTTCTCAAAAATAATTTTTAAATACTATTTTTTAAGATGTAAATTAGGTTCCAATGACTATAGATGGAACATATCCAATTTTTACGGTACTATTGCCAGTTCATGGCCTAACTGTGCCGACCATTAAATAGGTCTAACGGTTGTTGTCTTTAACTTACTATTACGCCCAATTTATATTCTGTGTTAACTTTTTTTTTTCTCCCAGATTCTTATAATGACTGGCTCGGAAAGTACAGCTGAGACACTAATATGGGCTGTCTCTTTGCTATTGAACAACCGTCACATGTTGAAAACTGCCCAAGATGAGCTGGACGATCGAGTAGGCAAAGACAGATGGGTGGAAGAATCAGACATCAAAGACCTAACATACCTACAAGCCGTAGTGAAGGAAACACTCCGTTTGTACCCACCAGGTCCCTTGTCCGGACCTCGCGAGGCCGCTGAAGACTGTTACATAGGTGGCTACTATGTCCCAAAGGGCACACGTTTGATCGTTAACCTATGGCAGCTACACCGAGACTCACGGGTGTGGTCCGATCCTGACAAGTTTCAACCAGAAAGGTTTCTCAAGGCACACGCCAATGTTACTTATAGGGGCCAGAGTTTTGAGTACATCCCATTCAGCTCCGGTAGAAGAATGTGCCCTGCGGTCACGTTTGGGTTGCAAGTGGTTCAACTGACCCTCGCTCGTCTGCTTCATGGGTTTGATATATCAACACAAATGGGCCTGCCCGTGGACATGTCCGAGGGCTTGGGCCTTGCCTTGCCCAAGGTTGAACCACTCGAAGTCATCCTCACTCCTCGGCTTCCTTTAAAACTCTATCAAAACCTTTGAAGCACCTTAATCAACCGAAAATTCTCAATATGAAGTTTATCAACACCACTACTATATTAACCGAGATTTCTTATCAAGTTTGCTTTCGTGCATTATCTATATAGATATCTAATAAATCAAGGAAAACTCCTTTTATGAAGTCTCTTGTTCTACGCACATATTCTCATCTGAGGTGGGGTTGAAAGTCGTTAAGCAACAAGACTCAAAACTCATTACTCTGAAATGATCCATTTAATCATTTTCTTGTTTGAGTTTATTTATCTCAAACTTTTTTATGGTTAACTCATATCATGCCTAATCCATTTACTTGACAAGTTTGACGAGTTTTCTTGTTCATCACTCAGACTCGCTAAGAACTAACCAGATTTAGTTTGTTTATTCGGGCTTGATACCATTACTTTTTTCTCCAAGACGTCAAATTATCCAACTGTTTCTTCTAAGGCATGACAATCTAGGGGTGTCAATTTTATCTATTAATACGAACCCGACTCGACATAAAATTCGAATATAACACAATTAGTTGACATGAGTAATAAATGAATTAAATTAAGGTTTGATACAAATAACAAAATTAACAGGTATCGTAAATAGAAAATAAATATTTAACGAATATTCTAGACAGAAAAATAAATTTTTTTAAAATTTTAAATAATATTATACAAGTTGTTATAGAATTAAGTAATTTTTTATTGACACGAATCCTACATATATTGAAAGTGACCCGATACAAAAATAACACGACATGATACAATAATACACGATGGACACCTCTTAAGAAAATCTACTAATATCTGACTTTGTTGCAGTATCGCATTGCTTTGCTTAAGTTACGGCTATGTGCAATAAAGGTGGCTCTCTCTCTCTCTCTCTCTAACACATTAATCTGTTTTAATTTTTGGTAATAAATTTGTGGTCGTTTTAAGAACAAACTTATGTCGAACAAGAAATGGACTGCAATACAACCTTGGATGAACGTATTATTCAATTAGACATCTGTTTGGTCACACTCGTTTTCAGCATGGTTTCGAATGGTCCAATTGATTCATGGAGGTCATGATAGTTGCACGAGTTATTTCCAGCAATAGATTTGAAGTAGCAGTCACCTGTATGGTAAACCTGCAACAATCCACAAGAGTCAGAGAAGGGGCCGGGAGAACACCTGGCGTCTTCACTTCCCACACATTTAAAGAGAGGCATCGAAAATCCTCGCTTGTACAAATTTTCCAGCAAAATGGAAACTTATGTCGAACAAGAAATGGACTACAATCCAACCTTGGATGAACGTATTATTCAATTAGACATATGTTCGGTCACACTCGTTTTCAGCATGGTATCAAATGGTCCAATTGATTCATGGAGGTCATGATAGTTGCACGAGATATTTCCAGCAATAGATTTGAAGTAGCAGTCACCTGTATGGTGAGCCTGCAACAATCCACAAGAGTCAGAGAAGGGGCCGGGTGAACACCTGGCGTCTTCACTTCCTACACATTTAAGGAGAGGCATCGAAAATTCTAGCTTGTACAAATTTTCCTGCAAAATGAAAACTTATGTCGAACAAGAAATGGACTACAATCCAACCTTGGATGAATGTATTATTCAATTAGACATCTGTTTGGTCACACCCGTTTTCAGTATGGTATCGAATGGTCCAATTGATTCATGGAGGTCATGATAGTTGCACGAGATATTTCCAACAATAGATTTAAAGTAGCAGTCCCCTGTATGGTGAGCCTGCAACAATCCACAAGAGTTAGAGAAGGGGCCGGGTGAACACCTGGCGTCTTCACTTCCTATACATTTAAGGAGAGGCATCGAAAATCCTCACTTGTACAAATTTTCCTGCAAAATGGAGAACCTGACCAACCTTACCCTCAGTTTTGCAGCCTCCTTGGGATCTGCTGGCAGGGTTCCATTTTGAAAATATTCTCTGATGGGGTTCATCTAACTTGCTGGGGCCAAAACTTGGAGCATTTCTCCTTTCTTAATACTTACTGATGGCACTGCCAAGTGCTCTACTGGTATCAATCTATCCAAGTTTTTTTGCGAGACAGTTGCTAGCCTTAGCAGCGCATCCACTCGAGAGTTCTCTAATCTAGGGACATGTCTGACCTTAACTTGCACAAATTTCATGATTAAGTCTTGCACTTTTTTAAGATAGAGGGTCATTTTCTCACCCTTGGCCTCGTAACCTCCCTCTATCTGCTTTACCACGAGTTGTGAGTCACTGCAGATCTCAAGATATTCTGCTTCCATTGAGTGTGCTATGTTGAGTCCTGCTATAACTGTCTCATATTCTGCTTCGTTGTTCGAGACCTTGAACTCAAACCTAAGTGCATATTCAACATCTATTTCCTCAAGGGAGGTCAGAATTAAGTCAACCCCGCTTCCTTGCGCGTTAACAGCTCCATCTACCAAAAACTTCCATGTGGGGAGGTTTGGTATAAACTATGTTGCCACCCTGGGGGCCTCTTTCTCGAATTCCAAGATAAAATCTGCTAAGATCTATCCTTTGACTGGTCCTTTTGGTTTATACCTAATATCAAATTCACTGAGCTCAAATGGCCCATTTTACCAACCTCTCTGAAGATTCTGGCTTATGTAACACCTGCTTCATCAGTTGGTCTGTTGGAACCTCAATAGCGTGAGCTTGGAAGTATGGTCTGAGTCTTCTGGCTGTCATGACCAGAGCTAAGACAAGCTTCTCTATTTTTTGTGTATCTTTCTTCTACCCTCCCTAAAAGCTCTGCTACAATAATATACTGGTTGCTGAGCTTTATTTCGTTCTCGAACAAATGATGTGCTAGTCGAGAAATCTGAGACAACCAAATACAAGGTAAACACCTCCCCTTTCAAGGGGCTTACCATAATGGGAGGAGAACTCAAATTCTCCTTCAATTATTTAAATGTCTCTTCACATTGAGCATCCCATTCAAACGTTTTTTTAAGATTCAAAAGAAAGGCTGACATTTGTCACTTGAGCGGGATACAAAGCGACTCAGGGCGGCTATTCTTCCAGTCAGACGTTAGATTTTCCTTGTGTTTGAGAGTGGCTGCATATTCAATACTATCTTCACTTTTTCTGTGTTAGCCTCTATTGCTCTACTGTTAACTATCAAGCCCAAAAAAAATTCTACAGAAACTCCGAAGGCACATTTGGCTGGATTAAGTTTCATCATGTACTTCTTTAGAACCTGGAATGAGTCAGCTAGATGCCCAATGTGGAGCTCTGCCTTCAGTGACTTTGCTAACATGTCATCGATATAGACCTCCATGGAAATTTCAATATGCTTTTGGAACATTTTGTTCACCTGGTAAGTGGCTCCATCATTTTTCAACCCAAAAGGCATAACTTGGTAGCAATAAGTCCCCTGTTCAGTTATAAAGGAGGTTTTCTCTTGATCGCTAGGGTCCATCCTGATCTGGTTGTAGCTTGAGAAGACGTTCATGAAGCTGAGAAGCTCATGTCCAGTGATGGTGTCCACTATTAAATCAATCCGAGGTAAAGGAAAGTTTTCTTTGAGGCATGCTCGATTGAGATCTGTGAAGTCAATGCAAACTAGCCACTTGCCATTAGTTTTTTTAACCAGGACCACATTTGCTAACCAAACGGGGTAATCTACTTTCCTGATGGCTTTAGCATGGAGGAGTTTGCAGACTTCTTCATTGATTGTCATCTGATGTTCTAGGGTGAAGCTTCTTTGCTTTTGTTTGATGGGTTTATAAGTAGGATTCACACTTAGCTTGTGCGTGATAATCAAGGGATCAATGTCTTCTATGTCTTCTTGCTTCGAGGCAAACACTTTCATATTTTCTTTTAGAAACTGGATAAGAAGATCTTTAATCTTTCTGCTCAGCTTAGACCCGACACAAACAAGGTGTTTAGGCTCGTCGTCGAGCTAAACAGGTTCCAGTTCTTTCGACGGTGTTAGCCTGGTGCCCAGCTCGTTCCTCATGTCGAGCTCGTTTAACTGGATGCTTTCAACTTTTTTATGTTTCATAAAAGCCATATAGCACTCCCTGGTCATACGCTGGTCTCCTCGGACCATTCCAACTCCATTCTCAGTAGTGAACTTCATATCCAAATGAAATGCAGAGGGGACAACCTTTATCGCGTTGAGGAAAGGTCTCCCAAGCAGCATATTGTATACAGATGAGGCGTTAACCACTAAAAATCTCACAGTTGTAGTTGCTTGACAGGGAGGATCCCCCATAGTAAGTACAAGTTGGATCGATCCTAGGAGTGACACTCTTTTCCCTAAGAATCCCAACAAATGAGCACTTACTGATTCTAGTTTTTCCCTGTCTATGCCATTTTGTCAAATGCAGAAGCAAAAATTATGTCTGCTGAGTTCCCGTTGTCGATCAAAACTCGATATACTGTTCTATTAGTCATGACAACCCTTACTACCAATGGGTCGTCATAGGGATATTGGCAACCTTTCAAGTCTGAGTTTGAAAAGGTGATGGTTATGTTCAGTCGTGGTGCCTTGGACATAGTGTGCACCTCCAATACTTCATCAGCTCTGATTCTATGCAGGTGAGCCTTCCTGGCTACACTGGACTCCCCTCCTCTTACAAATCTCCTTGATATTACTCTGATCTCCCCCAGAGGCTACTGATCTTGTGCAGGGGCTTGCTGCTGTGGTGGTGGAGGTGGAAGAGCTCGGTTTTGGTTGTCATAGGCGACAAAGAGACGCATTGCCCTCACTGGATTATAAATTTAATTTCCTTCTTCTATTAAATGCAGTCATCAGTGTGATAACCATGATCCCTATGGTAATCACAGTATTTTATGGGGTCTCTCTTTGTTGGATCCGCCTTCATCTAAGGTAACCACCTTAAGAATTTCTCATTCTGGACCTCATACAGGATCTGTGATACCGAGGCGGTAAGAAGGGTAAGCTATCAAGGTGCATACCTCGGTTGTAGCTATGGTTGCGAAGGACCTAAGTGGTCTCGGACATCTCTTCTTCACTTTAGATAGCGATCAATGTCTCTCCTTGGAGACTTGCCTCGTTCCCTCTCCTTCTTGGGACTTCGATCCCTCTTTTTTTCTTCTTTTCCTTTCTCTTTCTGTGATGAGGAACTCTCTACCTTGGAAAGGAGAGCTTCTTCGCCATTTATGTATTTCTCTGCTTTAGCCAACACTTCAGTCATGCTTGGTTGAGGATTCTTTGAGATGCAGAACATCAAATCTTTTGACTGCACTCTCAGGCCTGATATAAAATGTTGTAATCGCAAACTTCTCATCAAGGACATCCATTTTCAAAGATTCCAAATTAAACCTCTGGACATAAGATCGCAAATTTTTGTTTGGTCCCTGTTTTACGTTCAATAGATAGTAACTTGGCTTCTTGTATGTCCTAGCCCCAATGAAGTGAGACATGAAAGATATAGATAGCTCTTTGAAAGAGGAGATCAAGGTTGGGGGAAGCCTATTGAACCAGATAAGGGCTAACCCTTTCAAAGTAATGGCAAAGGCTCGACAGCGTACTGGGTCTTGATACCCTTGCAACTCCATCTGATTTTTGTAGGTATTGAGGTGGTCCACGGGATCTTTTGTCCCATCAAAGGCCTTTATTTGTGGCATGCTAAACTTCAGAGGGAGAGAAAAGTGTAATATTCCCGAGGTGAATGGGGATTCAAGTTGCTGCACTAGCGCATCCATTGTGACTGGGGTCCTACCCCTCACGGCTTCTTTCATATGGTTGAGCTCTTGCTAAATGTCCCTGAAGCGTTGTTCCCAATACTGCTCCATCATTTCTTTCTAGAAAGGGGGCGTTGTTTCTTTCGATCCCATTATCCTGACTCTGTGATTCTTCATTATCACCAGCCCTAGGAGGTGGGGGAGGGGGATGGTTGTTCTCACACCCCTCGTTTGCTTCCCCTAAGGGGTCAAGATGTTGAGGTTTCCCTAGTGGAGGACCTCCTTGAGTTGGTCGTGGCTGCTGTGGGCCTTGCAGGAGCTTCAACCTCATTTTGTTGGAGTAAACATTGGTTGGCTGTGCGAATGGCCTCCATCTCATCGATTGCAGGGGGTTTCCCTCAGGAGGGTTATTTCCTGCGATATGGATATAGTCAGGAAAATTCTCCTGTTGCCTTCCACTAGTGGTTTCTTGTTGATTCTGTATTCGTACGGGATTCACTTGACTCCTGCTCATGTTACGTGTTGAGACCATCAATTATTGAAATATCAGTGTACTTGTAACCGAAAACAATTGTTCTCACAGACGGCGTCAAACTGATGGTGTATGACAATGTAGGTGAGCATAAGGTGTGAATGATTATCTGGTTGTGATACGTGTAACATAGAAGAAATATAGTGGTTCACCGGCTTGGGAGCCCGGCTAGTCCACTCTTTAATGGAGTTTCTTGCTCCTAGGGTTTATATTAATCGGGCCAACGGTTTACAGTATGTTTTTTGGCACGATCTTTTCCTCTCCTTCAATGGAGGCTCTGTACAGCATTTATAATAAGATTTCTCTATCTAAGGGATCTGTAGCGAGATCCTTGCCTTGCATCCGAGGGATCTCCCTTGATTTAAGGAGAGAATTTTGGTCCTTTGAGAGTTATTCGCCTTGATTATAGTTTCCTGTTGCTTCGGGGGATGTTTGCGGTAATCCAGTTGTTTCTTTATCACTCCCGCTATTATATCTTTTTTAGGAAGAGCTCTAGCTCTGGACCTCTATGCTCTATAGGTATTGTCTGACCTCCTGAGTTGAGCTCAACTCCCGAGCTCATATTTGGAATTTCTTTCCAAGTATCATCAAGCATAAACATTGATAGATCTGGAAAACAAACAAGAATCATATGAAATATAGTGTTCACCAGCTGTGAAACCTAGCTAATTCACTCTAAAGGATTCTTTTGTTCCTAAAAAATTTGTATATTGCTTGAAGAAAAAGAGTCGATTATAGTATTTGTCTTATGACCTTTATAGGTAAGAGTCTTGATATTTATAAGAGATAGTGTTGTTACCATTAGGTGGTTCCAAATTTGTTAGAATTTTGTTGAAGGAATATTAAGTTATTTGAGTCTATATTTCATAGGTTGTTAGAGGCTACGTACATTCTCTAGCATTGATGTGGCCTTCTAGAATGTGTTGTGGTGACAGTATGTCATGTACTTGTTGAGATTTAAACGAATTTTAAACTCACAGACAAACACACATAATCGAAGAACAAACCAAGAACGTAAAGCAAAGAGAAAAACAATAAAGAACAAGACACACAGATTTTACGTGGTTCGGCAATTTGCCTACATCCACAAAACTGCAAGAATTTCACTATTGAGAGGGAGAATTACAAAGAGCGGCTACAATGCAATCACAAAACCTAATCACCAAAACAACGGGTTTTTATATGTCTTATACACCGGACCACAAAACAGACCCAAAAAATTACGACTTGGGCCTATCGGCTCAAGCCTTCGCTCCATGGACTAAGCCTCAGAAAATTTCTCAGTAAAAATCGTTCAACATTATTTCAGATCGGGTCACCATCCGGATCAACACAAAAAATTAAGCTCTACAAAAACTCAACAGTACTCCAGCCTGAACATATGACAATCTTGCATGCCTACGGCAGAGCCCGTCACCTGTTGAATGTACTTTTAGGACGAACCCTCGCTAGCTCGAGCTTGTAGGAGATTGTTTCAGCCAACTGTTTCAAGCTGACAATGTTAATCCTTTTCTGGATTTCTACGAGCGACCTAAGTGATTCTCCTTGTGTTTGTACTGGACCAACTCGGGTTCCTTTCCTCGGATGGTCCTTGTCGTATGGCTCCGTGTTGGTCCAATTTTTTGACCAGATTGATGATTATATCTAGAAGATTCCATCTTCATCACTCCTCTAAAGTAAAATTTGTATTGGCTTGGTTTCAGACCAAAGTGAAAATCATAAAAAATAAAGATGTAAACAAGCTTAATCATCACCATGTTACAAATATCTGTGCTCCAGACAGCCTCAAAGGTAATCAAAATACACCACTTCATTTCCAGGACCCAGATAGATTTTCTTTCCCATTTTTTTTGGCAATTGAAGGCGTTTTCGCCTTACTGGTCATCACCTAAAGTTTAACGAGACCTAAAGCAAATGGTAGGGATAGTAAGAGTTTCTGAGCCTCAGAACTGAACCATCCGGGGCATGGCCTTTCATAGGTCACCTCCATCATTTTTTTTTTTTTTTTGGGGGGGGGGGGGGGTTTAAAAAAACCAGTAGCCCGGAAACTTGGAG
>CM042187.1:4727314-4739079 GCA_023539305.1 Ilex asprella | reverse complement strand
TGTCATGTGTGGGATGACACTAGACGGGGGTGGGGACAGGGGTGGGGTGTAGGGAGGAGGGGAGTAGTCTCTACCCTGTACCCATTTCAAAAATATTTATTTATTCCCGTTAGTAGGAAAAATTTCAATACCTACCATTATCGTTGTCTATAACAATTAATTTATATTATTTTTAAAAAAATCATAAAATTCACAAATAAATTTGTAAGAAGGATAAACACTCATTATATAATAAATAGATTAAACATAAAAAATTATAAAAATAATATGTATAATAAATGTGTATTTCACTTAATTATTTTATTTGTTTTATATATATATAATGGGTTTAAATGGGCGGGGATGCATTTTTGTCCATTCCTGCCTCCATTTCAGTACGAATTTATACAGGTATTTTCGTATATGTCTATTGTCTAATACGTATAATTCATCCCTAATCCAAACAGGACGATTTTCAGACGACGACATGTTTTTTCCCCAGTCCACTATTATTCCTAGTCACGTGTATATAAATATACGCAAAAAATAATTTGGGCAACTTTTGTCAAAAAATATGTAATATGAGTAACTTTGGTCCAAAATTTGAATAACTCATGATTAAAAATATGTAATTTTGATAGCTCTTTGACCAAAATTTGAATAAAAATTTGATAAAAAATTATCAAAATTATTTTTTATTCCTATTTAGGTATTATGTGACAAATTTATAATAAAAAATTATTAACAATCTGGATGTTGTCTGTATAAGATACCACATAGAAATATATTTGATATTTTAAGAATTAAAATAATATTATTAAAAGATTATAAGCCAAAATAAAATAAATGCATACTTTAATGACCTTTAATGCTATTAACCATTATTATTCATTTGAACCTTCCTAAATCGCATCGAAGTAAATGTCTAAATCAGCGGCCAACCCCCGTATTAATTTCCGTATCCAATATGTTACCTCATTAAATAGAAATAAATCCACGTGGCAACTACTCATTGGATTTGGCCATTAATCCACTCCAAAATAAATGCCAACTGCATGCCCTTCGTGTCATTGCAAACGTCTCTCTCTCTCTCTCTCTCTCTCTCTCCACTGCGCCAAATACACCAAAAACCCACCTACGTAAACTACCTTCTCTGTCTCTATCTTTATCTCTATCTCTCCTTTCCTATAACGCTTTCTTTCTCTCTCCAAATCAATCTATCAGAGGAGAAGAGGGAGAAACAAGGGCCAGTACTGATGGGAAGAAAGAGGGGTTCGCCGGTGAACAAGCTGTTTGCATGGGTGCGAAGGCAATCGATGAAGGTGAAGACCTTCTTAGCCGTTACTTCTGTGCTCTGTGCACTGGTGGCACTCAGACTTCTGGTCGAAGATTACACCCATTTCTTCGTTGCCTCTGAAGCTATTCACGTCGCCGGGATCGTCGTCTTGATTTACAAGCTCACCAACCAAAAGACTTGCTCTGGTATTTCTTTCTCTGTCAATACACAATCGTTATTTTTTTTTTATGATTTTGTCAGTTATCTGATCAGTATTTGATTGTCATATTTTAAATCTTGGGTGTTAATTTCTATCTATTCGTTGTTTTTGGTAGATCAATTCGGATTATTTTTGTTTTTTGTCTTTACCTAGAATTTTTCAGTCCCTTGTGTATAGTAAAGGTTCAGGGTTTGACGATATGGAGAAATCTATTTTGATTCATCTTTATTTGTTGAAGACGTATTGCTTTGATTGGGTGAATCTTTTGTCTGTGGGTAAATTACACATGCCTCATCTGAGAGTTTAACAATTTCAGAAGTACCGGAGCATCTTCTAAGGTCGAAATTATATTTACCTCGTTGACACTATTAATTGCATTTTCGGTTACAAACACGTTAATTGAGAGAGAGAGAGAGAGAGACGTTACGAACCTCAATTTGACCCACTTATTTTTGACTTGATGACTTTTTTTTCTTTCTTTTTCTTTTATTTTTTTTTGTGTCAAACATCATGTATTTCCATCCCAGTTCTTAGGTAGCTACCCAATGTGCAGCTTAATTAGAGCTCCTACTAACTTACTGCAACTTGAGATTTGCGGTCTGATCTTTGTACTTCATTATATCCCTGTCGATTGCCTCGATTTCCATTAGGATTGCCTGCCTCCCCTTCTTCAAAGAATCTATACAAACCTTTGACTTGATGACTTAGTTGGAGAAACTAATACGTGGGTTTTTCTTCCTTTTTTCAACATTAGATTATTGAGACATAATTTTGTGTTCCTCTAGTTAATAAGAAGATTAGGATGATAACAACTTTTGAAGCAAATAACTATTCCCTCTTTAGTTCAATGGTAGTCCAATGAAGGGGAGCTTCTCATGGCACTGTCGTGAAACCACTCTAGATTTACAAAACAGAGAGCTAGAAGATGCTAGCTACTTCATTGTTGTGGTCTGTAAGAGGTAAACCACAAACTTCTGTTCTAATATAAACGTTATCAGCAGTTTATTCTGTGTTAGTTAACACCAGCTTGCCTATCAAAAATACAAGAAAGGGAAGTAGGAGGACTTTAAACTGCATAATTAGGAGGGGCAGGGCTCCCTCTCTATCTGCAGAAGTTACAATTGGCTAAGGCTGATTGTAGGCCTCTCCTCCCAATAAATTGTCTCCCAGAACTTCAGCTTCAACTTACAGAGGTTGGTCTCAAGCTGATTACTAGTTGTAAGCTGATCCTCTTGATAGATCCCAGTGAAATTCGTAAACACATATGCAACCATATTTTACCTACAGTACCAAAGGCATTGTTTTCCAACTTTGGTCTTGAGGGGCACTTTAATTTCTTGGGGCTATTGCTATTAAATGTTTCATGAAATTCTAATCATTTATGCTTTAAAAGGTTGCATGCCTCAAATTATATAATTCATTGCAGTCTTGAGAATATTTAACCCGATACATACAAATCTTCATTCTCTTGTCTTGTTTAGGCCTTTCATTGAAGACCCAAGAGCTTACAGCAATATTCCTAGCTGCAAGATTGTGCTGTAGTTTTGTTATGGAAGGTGACATTCACACCGTGCTTGATTTCGCCACACTTTTGTCAACGCTATGGGTTATATACATGATAAGATTCAAGTTGAAGTCAACCTACATTTCAGAGCTTGACAACATGACCATATATTATTTGGTAAACACATTTTTCAACTCTTCATTTTTCCAATATTATCTCTATGCAGTCCCTGAATTTTGATGAGCCCCCCGTCCCCCCCTTCCCCCTGTCCTATTACCCAGCATGATGTAATTCTTGTGCATATTCAATATCCATTTGTTGCCCTTGCTATGCATCTGAACCTTCTGGTATAAATGCCCTTTTTCTTTTGAACATTATACACTATGAGTTGCATCTTAAAGGGGAGGATGTCATTCCTATTTTCCTTCAATATGCCAACTATCACTATCATGGCTGTGTAAATTCCACTAATTTACATTCATAACATCCACTTTGAAGAGTTTTTGTTTATCTAGTCTTGACCAACTGTGATGTTTTAATAAGGTTGGCTTTTGCCCTGTTTGTTTGGGGTATATGTGTCTATGTAGAGAAAGAATTCTCCTTAGTTGTGAGCTATAGTGGGATTATTCTATCAGGTGTGTTCGTTCTACACCTTAATCACGATTCAAAAGTTCGAGTTGTTTTCTGTTTGGGGTATGTGCGTCTATGCAGAGAAAGAATTCTCCTTAGTTGTGAGCTATAGTGAGACTACTATCAGATGTATTCTTTCTCCTTTCAAAAAATTGAGTTGCTTTCTAGCACTGTTCTCTCCTTCCATTGTAAAAAAGGGTCCTCGGTGTACAACATGGTCTATAGACCCTTCTGCTTCCTCTCTACAAATTTGTGTGTGCTCTTTCGTTTTTAAAGGAATTACCTTGCTTTATAGGATCCGCAACTGCCTATGTCCATGGCTTGTGAAGATTATTCATTGCATTCAAGGAGAAGTCATGAGATCAAAGACCATCATGTCACCAAGCATTCTCATAAGCCTCTTCAAAGACAGCTTGTACAAAACATGCTTTGGTTATAGTGTATTAGAGTTCAAAGGCTGGCATAGTCCTTTCTGTCACACAAGCTGCAAGACAACGAATGATAATAGATTGGCAGTATTTGGTTGACTCATGAGATGTTTCAGTTGTAGCAGCCACAAATTGCAAGAAGATTCACAAATTTCCTCTTGATTTGACGAGATGTTTTGCAAGACTGTCTGCGATTCCAATATGATACAACCTGTTGAGTTAAAAGAGTTGGGGTGTTAGTGTAATTTGTGCCTTTTATGGTTCAATATCTACCCTTAGACAGCCCATCCATGGGATTTGGGTTCTCTCTCAATTCTTCTCATCTATTTTTCACTTATATATAAGACCTAAACCCTAACACTGCTCCCCAAACACCATCTCTAATTGTACTTAATCTTTTAATATTTCACTCCTTCCTATTTTATTCCAAACACACCAAAGACTTGAAATGTAGTTCTTTCTCTCTCCTACATTTAAGCATCAATAAGTCGAGGCTCAATGTGGCTTGTTTTGAGTTAGTTTTTTTAGATTGTCTCGTGTGATTTTTTATGTAAATGCCGTATGTAGGCATTATACATACTTTCAGGAATGTCCCTTCAAATATAATGACCCCTAACTAATATTTGGAGAAACCATGGCTTGCCTTTAATTTTGCTCTGCCTCTGGCATAGTTGCTGTTATTTAATTTCTTCTCTCTCCTCGAAAAGTCGTGGGAGCTGCTAGTGACTAGTCAACCTGTCAAAACCATAAAGCAAGCATTTAAATGTTTTAATCACTGCACTCATGTTTCCTCTATCTATGTAACAGGTTGTCCCTGCTGCTGTTCTAGCCCTACTTGTCCACCCATATACACAGCATTCTCATATCAGCAGAATCCTTTGGGCATTTTGTGTGTACTTGGAATCTGTTTCAGTGCTGCCTCAGCTTCGTATGATGCAGAATGCAAAGGTTTATACTTGACTCGGTTGTATCTGGTTCTAAATCTATGTTTTATCAGTATGTGAGAGGTATAACTTATCCATTTTGCTCAAATGTATTTCAGATGGTCGAACCATTTACAGGCCATTATGTGTTTGCACTGGGTGTTGCAAGATTTTTGGGATGCGCTCACTGGATCATTCAGGTTAGTTTATGTAAATTGCATATATTGACTTTCTACTAGAGATATTAATGTACACACCTTAAACACAAGCACTTGGAGCTGGGCTGCATTAGTTCAATGCTAATCATGGTATTCAAAGGGCTTATGCATCTTTCAGAACGAAGTGAGCTTGATTGGCAAAATTATCGTCAGGACCAGGATACTGGAATTTCTGACTTGCTTGGCACCCATTTAGCTCTATTTGTTTTTTTAATATGTTACCAGGGGAAAAAAAAAAAGAATAACAGCACAGTGATTGCAGCAAACACTTGGTGGCTAACTTTTCCTCATCATATGTGGCAATAAATGATAATTCCATGGTTTTCTGTGACCATATTTTTTTTACCTCATTTTCATGCTGAATTTAATATACTGGTAAGGATGTTGCCTTCAAGTAATTAGAAATAGCGTAAATATCATAAATGTTCCCCCGATTTTGACATTAGACTCAATTTGTCCCTCAAACTTCATTTTTTCTAATTGTTACTTTGAAGTCTTAAAATCGTAGCAAGTAGTACCTTCAGTTCAATTCTCCATTTAATTTCTATTTTTCTGGATTTTCTGATAAAACAAACGCAGGAATTATGGAAGGGGCGGATTACTATGGTTTTAAGAGTCTTAAGGGTGAAATTGAGGAAAAATTAGGTTCAGCAGGCAAATTAAAAACAATGTAAAAGTTCCTATGGGGAATTTTTTATGCTTATTCCAAGAAATACAAAATCAATTAACTCCATGTTTGAAGACATCCAAATTAATCCCAACCCTACGACTTATATAGTCCTGATTTATTGCCATCCATGTGCAGGTTTACGATACTGCTGGAACGTATCTGTTCTTGGTTGGAAGCGGGTACCTTTGGCTACCGATGGTTCTCATCTCTGAAATAGTTCAGACATTCATTTTGGCTGACTTTTGTTACTATTACATCAAGAGGTTAGCCCTTCACCCTTCACATTTTTTATTTCTAATTCTATCTGTTGTTTTCATGTCCATCATCTGGTGGAAATGTATCCGGTTAGGACGTTTCTCACTGCCTGTGCATTCTGATTTGCAGTGCGATGAGTGGCCAACTTCTCGTAAGCCTGCCTTTGCCTGTCTAAAAATTCAGGTTATGAACTTTGGAGGGTGTAATGTACATTATATCTACAGATATTTACCTGAATCTATACATTTGGTAGCATCAAACTTGTGGTACTTGTTTTCCTTTCTGGTGTCCAACCGAAATGTTTTTTTTAAAAAAAATTGTCCTGCCAATACTATTGAACCCATTGACTTGCAGGAAATACATCGGTAGGGGGTGTTAATCAACACGAGCTACTTGGGCTCGGTCTCGGGCTCATCTGAGCTTGAACAATTTTTTAGGCTGGTTTAAAAAAATAAGCTTAAAAAGCATGGTTCGTTTATATGTAAAATAATCGAGATACTCTGGTTCGACTCATTTTCTAAACAAGTCGAGTTTGGATAATTTTTTAAGTTTGTTTATAAAAACGAACTTGACAAGTTCATATTTAAGTTGATAAAGGTATTAACACGTTTAGATAGGCATAACTGGACCGTTGTTTTTTCAATAGGATCCTGCTTAAACATAATCTGCTTTGTCATGTCCTAAAATTAATTATAACATATGAAGCATGGATATTTTATTGAGGTCGGTGTATTTGTATCGGATATTTTATTGGATATGATATTCTTCGGATATTCGAGGATACGTATTGGATACACATCTTACGTATTCGATAATAATTAAATATTAAGATACTTTTGTGTTCAAGTAATATATATAATTTTTGAGTTGAATTTTTAACATTTACTTTCGAATTCACATTTCATACAATACATATACAAAAATTCATACAACTTCAAAGGTACATGAGTATGTTTTAAGTATTATTTATAATTACATGTCAAAAAAGCATAAAATAAATCTATTACATTATAGTTTTAGCAAAAATTACTTCTAAATAAATCGATTCGGTAAATATTAGTTTTGATTCTTTAATTAACTACTTTACTTTGTAAATATACTATAGTGATACGATATATATTTTCTTAAAATCAAAAAGAATTACTAATTTTTTTATTGTGTTAAAGAATTATCAAATTATATAAGTATTATGCTGATTGAAAATAATAAAAATATTAAATATATTTTATTATAGCCGTATCTTGATCGAACCCATATTTTTCTTTTTAGATTTTGTCGTTTTGCCGTATCCATATTATATCGTACCAATATCCCGTATTCGTATCCGTGCTTCATAGATTATAACTTTTTCTTGTGCTTTTCGCTAACTGAATGCTAAAACCTGAAATAAACCTAGTTAATATTCAGAAGGGTAATTTTTTATGTACTAAATTTGTGCCCTAAAACTTGCATCAAATTAACTATAGTCTTTGGATCAATGATGAGACTCACTGATCTAATAATTGTAAGTGATTTAGAGTAAATTTTAGTGCATAAATTTGGTCCACATAGCATTACTCTATTGAGAAGTAGAAATTTGCTTCAAAGGAAAAAGTAGGCGATGAACGCGAGTTTGAGATATATGGAGCTGATACAATTCAATTGTGATGCATTGCAGACTTCCGTCTACAGTGGAGTCCGGGAGAGTTGAGTGGTATGCAATTATATTTCTTTTTGGTTGAGCTAGTTTTTGGATTCAAACATATAAATTAGGGAAAATTTCAATCATATATTTTCTAGTTTATCATATCTTCGAGGAAATTCTCTCTATTTTTTGAATCTTTAGTAACACTCCAGTTAGATTAAAGGTGTTAGTTAGAATGTATTTATGCGCGTTAAATTTCGCGCGATAGTTGATTCGACAAATTTCTCCCGTGGTGAGCTCGTTTTTATTGAGGAAATTGGGTATCCTGCAACAAGAAGGGAGTTGAGAGGGTCAAAGAGGGCTTAAGGAGTGGTGATGAATTATTTCAAGGGCTGTCCCGTGAGTTCCGGCGTATCATGGGTGGTCCCTGGAACATAAAAAACACGTTAGAAGAGTGTCAGGGTGTTTTTCGGCGTATCCCCTCCGATGATCAAGTCAGTTCTTTGCGAGAGGAAAATAAGAAGACACTGTATAGCTTTTGTGAGATGAGTTTGCGTACCTTCGCATTGTGTTTTAGAGGACTATTTATACTCACCAAAGACTCATTATTGTTGAAGGCCTACACAATAAGTAGCGTAAGACATGGGGCAGTCTGCCATTTATTCTGCACGGGGAAGATCCCCTTATTAATTGTTCGACGCCCCGAGCACTTAATGCTCTTCCTTCTAGGCATATATATTAAATATTCGACTCCTGGAGCTTTTAATTTTTTTTTCTTCAATGATGAGGCATTAAATGTCCTGGCTCTTGGAGCATTTAATGCCCATTCTTCTCGGCTTCTCAAGCCAATTCTAACGTCTCATCAACTGAGGATTCATTAAATGTTTGTCTGGAGCAGCCGCATGCCAGCAAGGGTATACTATCTCTTGACCCCTTATTTTGCATTTTACGCCACGTGCCTGAATCTTTTGGGTGGGATGTCTTATTCACTCTATCGTTCTGACCTCATTGGGAATGCAAAACAATGATTCACAGTGTGTCCTTGGGACTGATGGGTTGTAACTGCTAGTTACCTTTTCAAAATAGGAGGTAACATGTTCACACCCAGCCTTTTATGAAGCTTGTGGACCCATAAGGGAACAAGGGAAGTGTCCCGGTGCCGATGGCGCCGCTAGACATAAGGATGTGCTTCGGTGCCGAGGACCATGCCACAGAGACAAGGATGTGCTCGGAGATGTCCCAGAATGACGACATGTTTCTGTGCCGAGGACATGTGTCATTGAAAAAGATGAAGATATGCTTCGGTGTCGAGGACTCGTGCCATAAGTAGAGACAAAGATGTGCTCCGGCGCCGACGACACGTGTCGGTAATCCATCCCCTTCTCAGAGATGTCCTATAAATGACGACATGTTTCGGTGCCGAGGACATGTGTCATCAAAAGAGATGAAGATATGCTTCGGTGTCGGGGACACGTGTCATAGGCAGAGACATAAATGCGCTCCCGCGCCAAAGACCGGTGTTGGTAATCTATCCCCTTCTCAGAGATGTCCCATCAGTAATTTTAAATTTTTTTATGTATTAAAATTCGATTCAAGTTAATTAAAAATTATATATTTTTATGTATTAAAATTGGACCTGATTAAAATTTTACTCGATGCTTGAATTAAATTTTAATCAACTTGCATTAACTTTTAATTGGCCCAAATTTTGATTGATACATAAATGAATTTTTTAGGTATGGGTACAATTTTTTAGACTTATTTAGGCAAAAGTGTATGAATAAGTGGTTTATTCTATTAAGTACATTTTCTATAAAACTTTTTATGTTTAGGTACAAAATTCAAATGAATTAAAATCTTTTTTACTTAAACACCCTTCCTTATTTTATGCAGGCATGATTAACAGTTATTTTAGGAAACGAATATATAAAGATTACATATTTGTTATGTTTTTTAATTTTTGAATTTTGAATGAAGAATTTTGTGAGAGATTTATGCATCTATTGACAGTTATTTTAGGAAACAAATATGTAATCTTTACATATTTATATATATATAAACTGCTCACACACACACACATATATACACACATATAAACTGATCATACGCACACAGGCACACACACACACACACACACACACATATATATAAGCTATGTATATATAAAGTGAAACAAACTGTGAAAGTGAAACAAAATGATCACGCACACACACACACACACACACACACACACACACACATATATATATATATATATATGTCGCCCCCATGTCATGGGGAAGAATCGGTCAAGATGTTTTGTTAGATATTATGTATTGGTCGTTGATGAGATGTAGGAAAAAAAAAATTTGTCTTTTTTAATGGGTGTTACTATTTTTTTAATGGGTGTATCTATTTTTTAAATTGGTGTAACTATTTTTTAAATGAGTGTAACTATTTTTTTAATGGGTGTAACTGTTTTTGAATGAGTGTAACTTTTTTTTAATGGGTGTCACTGTTTTTTAATGGATGTAACTATTTGGTTTATTTTGTATTGTTGTAATATTAATATAAATATAATAAGAGAAAATAGGTGGAGAGAGAGAGAGAAAGAGATAGAAATTGGTAGAAAAAATATGCTCATATTTTATCTCTCATTACTTGATTGTAGGAAAAAAAAAAAAGGATAGAATACAAAAAGGCTTCCATCCATATATTGTTTACCGATAACAATAGTGACATTTCTAAAAAATATGCACTTTATTCCAAATAAGTTTTTGACTTGTACTTTTCTCTAAATAAGTCTAAAATATTGTACCGGCTTCTAAATCACCCTACATAAATTTTAATCGATTCAAATTTTAATACGTAAAAAAAATTAATCATCTTAAATTGAATTTTAATAAATAAAAAATTTTAATTTTAATTAACTCGAAACGAATTTTAATCGGGACTAACAATTCAAGTAGAGTTCAAATCGACTTGAATTTTAATACGTAAAAATAAATCAAATTTAATCAACTTAAATTTTAATATGTAGAAAAAAAATTAATCAACTTAACTATTAATATTAGAAAAATAAAGCGACTCAAATTTTAATCAAATTTTATATAGAAAGATTATTTGAGATTTATATAGGGATAATTTGGATATTTTAGATAATTTTTTTTTGTTATAAATAATAGTTTAATAACAGAAGATATCAGTGATGTTTAAATATAAATAAAATGAGTGTCAGTGATATTTTTAATAATAAAAAAAATGTCTTTAAAGATATAATAAATTATAAAAGCAGGGTGTAACTGAAATTTTCCTATATATTATTGTTTGAACCAATGAATACTCTTTGTATATGCCCATGTGAAGCCATAGTTTACAATTGTTTCTTAAGAGTAAGGCTTATTTTTCCTATGAAAGAAGAGAAAAATTAAGACTTACTATTAAAAAATTTAAAATACTCTAATTTGGGCATGATTAGTTATCATAAAAATAACAACAAAATAAAATAATCAAGGGAAAACTTTAATCACATGCCCTCTAGTTTGTTATATCTTCAAAGACACCCCCTCTAATTTCTGAATCTTCAATGACACCCCTTGTCAAATTAAAATTTTTAACTAAAATACAAATTTACTAAATTACCCATGATATATTTGAGGATAAATTTTAACTACACCCCCTTTAAATCTATATATCTTCAATGAGACTCCCTATAGATAAGCATATCTTCAATGAGACCCCTTATATTTTTTAATTTTTTTAAGTATTAAAATTTTGAGTGAATTAAAATTCGATTCAAGTTAATTAAAATTTATTTTTTTAACATATTAAAATTTGAGCCAATTAAAAATTAAATTTTTTTACGTATTAAATTTAGGCTAATTAAAATTCTATTTGAGCCAATTAAAAATTATTTTTAATCGACTAAAGTCAAATTTTAATCAATTCGTATTGAATTTTAATCAGCCAAATTTTAATACAGAAAAATATAAATTTTAATTGACTCGAAAGTGAATTTTAATTGGCGCTAACAACTCGGGTAGAGTTCAAATCGACTCA
>CM042187.1:4711905-4727214 GCA_023539305.1 Ilex asprella | reverse complement strand
AGTTTATATTTAAACATCACTAACACCCCCTACCATTAAACTACCATTTCTAACAAAAAAAATTAATCTAAAATACCAAAAATGCCCCTACATAAATCTCAAGTAATTTTTTTACATAAAATTTTATTAAAATTCGAACCGATTAAAATTTATTTTTCTACATATTAAAATTTGAACCAATTAAAATTCGATTGAAGTTGAATAAATTTTATTTTTTTTAATGTATTAAAATTCAAACATATTAAAATTTATTTTTTATATATTAAAATTTGAGTTAATTTGAACTCTACCCGAGTTGATAGCACCGATTAAAATTCGCTTTCGAGTCTATTAAAATTTATATTTTTTAACTTATTAAAAATCGTGTTAATTAAAATTTAATGTATTAAAATTTGAGTCAATTAAAATTTATATTTTTATGTATTAAAATTTGGCTGATTAAAATTTGACTTTAGTCGATTAAAAATAATTTTTAATTGGCTCAAATAAAATTTTAATTAGCTGAAATTTAATACGTAAAAAATATAATTTTTAATTGGCTCAAATTGTAATATGTAAAAAATAATTTTTAATTAACTTGAATCGAATTTTAATTCACTCGAAATTTTAATACTTAAAAAAATAATAAAAAATATAGAGGGTCTCATTGAAAATATGTTTATCTAGAGGGGAGTCTCATTAAAGATGTACATACTTAGAGGGTGTGTGGTTGAAGTTTATCCTCAAATATATCATGGGCAATTTAATAAATTTGTATTCTAGTTAAAAATTTTAATCTAATAAGGGGTGTCATTGAAGATTCAGAAAGTAGAGGTGATGTCTTTGAAGATATGATAAACTAAAGAGGGTGTGGTTGAAGTTTTTCCCTTCTTATAGCTTTAGATCTTAAATACAATAATAACACAAATTGCTCTATATAATACATGTATATATTAATAATTAGGTTTAGTAAATTAAAATAAAAATTAATTACTAAACACATAATTTATTTATTCAATTCAATCACACATATAATCTATATTTTTTATAAATTTAACAAAATTATTATTATTTAGATGTGTTCATATGCAATATACGTTCTGTCTTACTAGCCTAATTTTTATGAAATCAATTATATTCTTATACCTTCGTATATTTTTTGTTCGGTAAATTGTAAGGGGTACACAATTGGGTTTAATTGTAAAAAAGTACATAGAAAAAAATATAAAGTAAGGAAGTCCTTAATTTTATATTTTAATTTTGTACAAGTACATAATTTGAAATTTTTGAATTTTTCTTTAACATTTGTGTCCTCCCTTAAATCATGCAATTATTTTTTGAAACTATTTTTTTTAATTATATTTATGTATTAAAAATCTCCTAATTTAAGGGAATATTTGATTCTTCTGTTTATTTTGAGGATAAATTAGTTGGTTTGAATTTTAAATTTTGCAATAATATCATTTGTTGTCTTCTTCTTTTTTGACTTGTGAGCAATTTATCAGTGCAAGTCTGAAATATTATTTCATCCCTTATCATTTAATCTATAAGCAATTACAAGGTTTGAATTCATAACTCTATTAGGTTTATGTCTATTATTTTAAAGGTGATTATACTATTTTTTTTTATATACGTTTACAATATAACAATAACAGTGTAAAAATTTACTTACACAAAACACTGTACTGTTATATTTTGTCAAATATATATTTGTATATAACTTCATTGTAATAGTATAGCTCTATTTTGAATTTGTTACCATACCCACAAAAATCACTGAACACTGCATGTGTTACACTATGTTACACTACGTAGGAAACATGGACAAACTTACATGTACAATGGCGAGCCAATAGTATTTTCTTTTTAAAGACAAAACCCTGTAGATGTTTAGGGAACAATTTAGGACTTCTTGCCGAGAAAAATGAAGCAATTTTCAAATAAAAAGAAGAAGCGATAACCGTTTTTTAAAGATGAAGCTTTTAGCGAATTAATGTTCTTAAAATCTAATGGTTAAGCCTTATCACTGTGTACTTAATTAATTTTAAAATATATTCTTAAAACTGTTTTTCAAAAATCTAGCGGTTAAGCCTTATTATTGTGTACTTAATTAATGTTAAGATATATTCCTAAAACCGTTTTTATGAAAGTAAATTTTAAAAGATGGACAGATAAGTCTTTGTATCTTAGCAGTGTACTTCTTTACAATAAATTTTTTCTGTGTATTTTTTTACAAGTATATCTAATTTAATGTACCGACTTCCAAATGACCATTTTTTGTTTTTATACGTAATTTGACTTTCAAGTTCTTTTAAACTCATTTATGAGTAATATTTGACTTTTAAATTCTTTTGGACTCTTTTATAAGTAGCACACTTACATAAAAATTTGAGTTAACTGTTTATTTAACCCTTGAATTATATCATTTGAGTCAATTTAGTCATTGAATTGTACTTGCTGTCAATTTAGTACCTGAACTATACTATTTGTGTCAATCTGACCCTTCCATTCAATTCCGCGGTTAACTTTGATACAATTCATCATGTGCGAATTATGTGAGTTGGGAATTAAGGTATAGAAAATAAGCAAACATGAATCTATATTATATTATTATATATCTATAGTTATCAAATTGCATTTTAAGATGAAATATATGCTATATTTATTTTTTTAATAATTAAGTTTAACAAGAAAATAAAATATAGATTAATTTTTTCACACCAAAATTATCATTTAATTTAATTTGACATAAAATTTACATTTTTATAGATTCAACAAAAAAAATATTATTTAAATTGTTTACGTACAACAAACATCATGTATTGCTAATTATTTTAAATAAGTATTATCACCGATCAATAATAAATAAACTTCACTCATGTCATGTGATAATTATTATTTGTGAAATTTATTGGTTATTATAGAATTTGGTTGGATTCATTTTTCAATATGTTTATTTATATTTAATTAGTTACATTACGTAGTACTAATAAAGTCACTCAATTTAAAATAATGTTATTGAAGTCTAATTTATTATGCACTTTAGATTGACTATGTATTTCATCAAATATTAAAATTTAGTATTGATCTAATGATTCGAATGAAATCAGATCATTAAATCAATAAATAAAATCAAATTTTTTAGGCTCAAATATCATTACTTTTTAATTTATCTTCAAAAGAAACCCTTGCGTGTCCCCCACCAACCGCATTTGGCCACGTCACCCCATCAGTCTTATTATCACATCCTCAAAAGTTACTAGTATAATATTCATGTATATGGTGACATCACCACACTATTATTATGTGATATTATTATCTAATAAAAATATAATAAAATGAATAAAATATGTTCTATTTTATGCATAGAGTGATTACCAAACAACATGACCAAGTAATTATAAAAATGGATTTTACTTTCTTATTTGTTATGTTCTTATTAAACAATGGGCAATGTTATATAGATCTTATTTTGTGACTTTATTATTCTATATCATTAGATTAACAGTGAGACTAATTATCAATTCAATGACTATAATTTATTACATCATCAGATAAAATCACTAAATTAAATACAAAAAATATTTATCTTAAATAATACATTATCACGTGACAACAATAAATGCAATTTCACCGATACTCTCTCCAAAGTGTAATGCTACACTGACCAAATTTTAGGACCAAATTTAGTGCCCAAATGACATGACAGTTGAGTTGGGCTTCTTTAATTGGTGTCATGTCATTTGGGTCCCAATAAAAACTTCAAATGATATGTTGCCATGTCATTTGGGCTCTAAATTTGGTCAGTGTATCATTACTCCTCTCCAAAAGCAAAAAATCAACAAAACTCTTCAGGTAAGATAAGAACAACTCTAACTCACTTTCTAATTTTTTTTTTATAGTTATTTTACTTAACCAAACACTTAAAAAACTCTTTAATTCAGTCTTTATCTCACTCTCTATTTTTCATTTCACTCAAATGGCTCTTTAAATTTGAAGAGTCATTTAACTTATCAAAATTCTCTCTCTTTATATATATATCTATTTATCTATATGTTGCAATCTCCTTCAAATTAATAGCAGTTAGGTGAAGTAATTAATTAAAATTAAACATAGTTGGAGTCAATTTGTAAAAATAATTCTCTAAAATAAAAAATTTGGTTAAAGTTACTCTAACCTCTTAATTCATAAGAAGGAGAAAAAAGCCCTCCACGTGTCATTTTCATATTCTCCTTATACACCACGTACCTCAATCGAATCTCACCACGTGTTGATTATCTACATGATTGAAAGAGACTGCCGAGATTTGAAGGAGACAACCAAGATCTAAACCCACGTGATCCGCAAGGACAATTTCAACGAAGTGGTTCTTGTAACCTAATGGAATCCAGTCAGCTCATTCACAAAGCAGCAAACTCTCAACTAGACTCTAGAGTGAGAGCGGTTTCATCAAGTAACCCCCAATCCAGGCCAACAAAACCCGATGAACAACCCAACTCATCACACACAACTTGATCCTGTTAACAAGTCCATTCGAACAACTGCATTAGCAGAAACCAAGGTGGCTTTTGGTAAGCCTCCCGAGCCTCAGATTCAGATATGGATTGATGGTGAAATTTTTTCTGTCACTGGTAGTTTTTGTATTGCTCGTTGTCTTCTAGAATTTTATATTTTTTTTGTATATTTTTCGGTATCAACGAAAAGAAACCTATATTTGATCTTTTTGTGTTTTGTTTTGCTTGTATATTCTCTTGGCATCAGTGGAGTAGGAAGGAACTGTAACTTGCCACCAGTGGCGTAGGAAAGAACTGTAACTAAATGATGAGTGACTATGGTGAGGTTTTAGATATGGTGCTGCTGAAAATTCATATTAGGGTATAAGAGATCTTCCTAGCAAGTTGATGGAGAACACTAACATCTTTATGTATGGACCCTCCTTTGTATTTCAAGAATACTTTTCTTTATCTGCTGGTCACAAAAGTAATCTAAATCAATTCTCTTCTTAGACTATTCCCTATAGTTTGCATTAATGGAGGTCTTGATGGTCGAATACCCTGCAAGACTAACATTAATAAAGTTATCTCTCTCCTGACCTTCTTCCTCTTCTTGTCATTGGCTTTTTTTTTTTTTTTTTTATAATTTCGAGTGGTGTGGGACTGACTATTTCTTAATTGATACGAATACTTATCTCAGACCCGAAGCTTGTTTAATTACTTCCACCTGAAGAGATTGACTTGCACCATAAGTACTAGACTTTGATAAAGGAATTTGATGATGCACAAAAATGTGTTTATGTACCACCTGCTAAGTATTTAATGGAATAATTAAGAAGGAGACTCAACACAAATAAATACAAATATTTGGTTGTTTGATTTGAGTGACTTACTCCACTGAAAATGACTACGGCCACAAGTTTTCTCACACTTTACTCTTATGAAGCATAAAATATAAATAGTCAAGTTCTATATGGAAGTTGAATTTGAACCTAAACTCAGAATCAAGAGATACACATCTCACGGTTGAATCACAACCACCGCACACAACATCCCCTCTCTATAATTATATATATATATATATATATATATATATGTATTTGTGATTTCTTTAAAATAGAAGAGGAAAATAAAGTAATTAGAATGATTGTTATAATCACCTTCTTCTAGAGTGATTTGCTAAAAAATGAATCGTTTTAAGAATATTTAGACTCAATATTTGTTTTACTCGTTAATTATGCATACACAGCAACCAAACGTGTACCATCGAGTGTTAGATCAGTTGGTGAGAGACTGTTTTAGTTTAACCAAGGTCTCGAGTTCGAGTCTTGGGAATGCAGCTGCGTTCGGTAGGGAGAGTTTTGCCGCCCTTGTGGTCCTACCCCGCTCGAATTCAGATTAGTCGAAGCCCAAAGTGACTTTCAGATATCGAATGGTCTGATCGGAAAAAAAAACAAAACGTGTACCCATTTAGGGGTATTAATCGAGTCAAGCTCGACGAGCATCACCATGCTCAAGCTCGACTTGACATTTTAGGAAGATGTTCAAGCTCGGCTTGAGCTCGAACATCAAGTTTTTTTTTTAGCTCGAGCTCGGCTTAACTTAAAAATGAAAAGTTAAAGCTCGGCTTGATTAGACTCGTTTTCTGTTAACAAGCTCGAATCCGAGCTCTAGCTCGTATAAAGCTTGACCAAAAAAATCGAATTCAGGCTTGCGAACAGGCTTGAATTTTAACAAAATTCAACACCATTTAACACAACATATCAAATTAACACAACATAACTAATTCATGAGATTTGAGAAGCATCACAAACACCAAAATTAATCTAAGTCAAACTTCAAAACTGAATAAGAGAGCTCAGCAATCCACATGAGTGGGTTAATGAGGCATACCATCCCAAAATTAATAAGTTTGAGAGAAGATGGGAAAACTCTTCTAATTTATGAGATTTGTCTTTCTTTTTTTTGTTTGGGGGGTTGGGGGGGATTAAGATTAAATCGGTCCAATACTTTTAACTACTGATTTGGCATTGATCAATGAACTTTGCATAAGGATGCATCATCTAAACATTTAGTCTAGCTCAAAAAACACATGACAAAGAACATAATTCACACAGTAACTACCTTGCCACGCCTGGTCCAAGCAGCTGTAAATATGTCCAATATATTGCAACCAAGCAAACATAAGTATTCCATGGGAATAACATGAGGCTTCACCGCTTCGAGAGATGGAGAGCGGAGATGAGTTGTATTGTGACTAAGAATCACCGTGAGGCTTCACCATTTTGTGTTGTACTGTGACGAAGAATCACCGAAGAATCGGTGATGAGTGGTGGCAGACGAAAGATGGAGTTGAGGCTTCACCGTTTTTGGCTTCGGAGAACGGCACCTTCAGATTTGGGTTTGGGGTGTATTAGGGTTAGACAGGTTTATATATATGTTGTCCTCACCGTTGGATCTCAGTAGAGGTTTGGAATGGACAACTATAATTGGACCACTAAAAAATAATAGTAAAACTAGGTAAAAAATATAAAGCTTAATCAAGTCTGTCAAGCAACTTGAATTCGAGCTCAAGCTCGGCTCGTTTATAAACAAGTCTAAAATTGTATTCATACTTGACTTGTTTATAATATTCGAATGAGCTCGAACGAGCCCAAAATGAGCCGAACGCAAGTCTAGCTCGAATAGCTCAGAACCCTATACCCATTGTACCACCGACACACACAAGCGCACATCGCCAAACTCACACGATCGGAATGCATAGAATAAATTTCAATGGGTAGTTTAAGTGATAATATAGATGAGTTGTAAACTTAAACATATTGAGTGCAAATCTTAATAATTTATGAAGGTTAGACTATGAATAATTTATCTATTATGAATACCTTAATTTTAGTGTAGATGATCTACCTTTGACTAAATTGAAGAGGAAATTAGTTGAACTACGCGTAAATTGATTTAAACGGTCAGGACAATTGAACCCAAAAAAAGGAATGCATAGAATGCACCTCCACACTACACAAAATCAAAAACCACAGTTTAGCATGTCCACCACACCAAAACCAAATATCATAGAGTGTATAGTGAATTTTTTCTAAAATTATGAGGAACCATAAATAATTTTAATAAATTTGTTAGGATGTGAGTATAATTTTTCCAAAATAATAGGTGTAGAACAACGGTTCCATCCCCATCGGAAATTAATAAATCTGCAAACTAACGCTACGTTTAAAGTTTGAGAAAATTTTAGCCACCCTTTTAGTCTAACATATCTTTTTTTTTTTTTTTTGGATAAGTTAGTTTAACATATCTTCAAAGACATCTTCTCAATATTTTATAACATCACTGACACTTTTTTTAATTTTATATTTAAACATTACTTTTTTTTATTTTTTTATTTTTTATTAGAAACGGTCACTTCCTGTTGTTAAATCACCGTTTCTAATAAAAAAAATATAAAATAACAAAATTACTCCTACATAAATTCCAAACAATATTTTTACATAAAATTCAATTAAAATTTGAGCAAATTAAATTTTATTTTTTTACATATTAAAATTCGAGCTTGTTAAAATTTAATCCGATTAAAATTCGATTTGAATTAATTAAATTTTTTTTACGTATTAAAATTTGAGTTTTCCGTAAGTTGTTGGTGCCGATTAAAATCACTTTGAGTCGATTAAATTTTATATTTTTTACTTATTAAAATTTGTGTTGATTAAAATTTAATTCAAGTTGATTAAAATTTATTTTTTACGTATTAAAATTCCAGTGGACTAAATTTATATATTTTTTAATGTATTAAAATTCAATGTCAATTGATTAAAATTTAATTCAAACTGATTAAAATGAATTTCAATTGGCTCGAATATAATTTTAATCGGCTCAAATTTTATTATATAAAAAAATATAATTTTTAATCGACTTAAATTTTAATATGTAAAAAATAATTTTTAATTACCTCAAATCAAATTTTAATACATAAAAAAATTTAGAAAATAAAAGGGATCTCATTTAAGCTATACGTATCTAGAGGGAATGTGGATGAAGTTTTTTTAAAAATAAATCATAGACAATTTATTAAAATTTGTATTATAGTTAACATCTTTAATTTAACAGGGTATATCAGTGAAAATTCTGAAAATAAAAAAGATATCTTTAAAAATATGATAAATTAGAAAGGGTGTAATTGAAATTACCCCTTAAAGTTTTAACAACTCAGCTGACCGACTTCTTGAAAATTATCGAAAAAATCATTTAAATGCAAAACGAAAACCTGATGAGTTGTACGGACCAATCTCTCTCCTCTCAACAATACAAAGCACCCGAAAACCCTTCTTGTACTCCACTCCCTCTCTCTCGCGCCTCTTCAAGATCCACCAGTCCTCTTCCCCAAGCAAACCCTAGATTGCGCACTTGGGAGGAGGAGAGGCAAAGTAGAGAGAGAAACTAAATACATTCTCTCTCTCGATCTCACCTTCTTTCTCTCTCCGCAAAATACCTCGCCGATCCGAGCCAAATCCAGGTACTCATCTCTACGAACACGGATCAACCGATACGTTCATCTTTATTCCTTTGTACCTCTATTTCTACGTAATATGCACTGAAACGTTAGGATTTGTATTATTCCGCTTGTCTTTCTAGCTGTGGTTGTGATTTTGGGGTTTTGGTAGCTTTTCTGAAGATCGATCAGTGATGGCGGCAGCGGCGGTGCAGCAACCGGTCTCTGCTCAAGTTGTATGTGTTCATTGAGAGTCATGAGTTTTTTATTTACACTTGTATTTCTTTTTATTGTTAGTTATTTAGCTGGAATTTGTAATGATTTTGATGCAATACGTTGTTTGGGGTTAGGTTGGGAATGCCTTTGTCCAACAGTACTATCAGATATTGCACCACTCGCCGGGGCTCGTTCATCGATTTTATCAGGATTTCAGTAAGCTTGGTCGGCCGGAGGATGATGGCTCCATGAGCATCACAACTACAATGCAAGTAAGCCCCCTCTGTTTCTCTCACTATCTGTGCGTGCGCGTCCCCGCCCGCCCTCGTGTAAGTCAGTTTATGTGTTTCTTCGTTGAGCACTAAACCTAGTTGCGTCATGTTTAATCTTCCTACAATTGGTATCTGAAAACTAATTATTTTTGCTGTGTTTAGTTGTTGAAAAACCTGTAGTAACGAAAAGACAGAAATCATTGAATTTCATTTGTTTGGGGTTTTGGTGAGAAACCTGGAGTAACTAAAAGACAGAAATCATTTAAATTCATTTGTTTAGGTTTTTTAGTTCTGTATTAGGCTTAGTAGGGTGAAATTTTGTACTTTTGGGCTTTTTTAAACAACTTGAAGTCCGTCCTTCAAAATTCTGATTCATCTTTGTTTTGCGCCTTTTTTAATTTAAGCAAGGAAAAAGGAAGTTTGGTGAAAGTAAGAGCAGCAACAGATTCTGGGAGGCTTGCAATTCTAAAATGTCTTTTTTTGTTTGTTTGGGTGTCAATGCCACAGGCTATCAATGATAAGATACTATCACTTAACTATGGCGACTTCAGGGCAGAAATCAAATCTGTGGATGCACAAGAATCTTTTAATGGTGGAGTCCATGTCCTTGTAACTGGGTATCTGACTGGAAAGGATAATTTGATTCGCAATTTCACCCAGAGTTTCTTCCTTGCCCCCCAAGACAGAGGATACTTTGTGTTGAATGACATGTTCCGTTATGTGGAGAATTTAAATGAGGGTTTGGCTGTTGATGTGGTGGCCCCTGTAACTCCAGAGCAAAGTAATGTAGTTGCTCAGTTTATTTGATTAATTAGTGTTTGTTTCAACAATTTAGTGGTGAAGTTTTCATTTTTCTCATTGTGGTTGGCAGATCCTTCCCCTGTGGAAGAGAATGATGTTCCCAAGCAGACTGCTGTATTGGTTGAGGAGGCCAATGGCGAAGAAGTGTATGATCCCCCCAATAATGGAGAGGTGTCACCTGTGGAAGAGGAGGTGCCAATAGCTGAGGTGGTGGATGAAGTGCAGGATGATTCACAGATAGTGGTTGAATCTAGCATCAAAATTGAAGAAGTGCCAAAGAAGTCTTATGCTTCGATTGTAAGTGGCCATTGAGCATGGTACTGTAAATCATTCAAAGTTTTGCTTGTAAGAAGTCGGCATGCGTTTGTGTTGATGTCATGTTAGAGGTTGGCCATCTTTTCATAAATATATATGTGGTTATGTAACTGTAGGATGCTGTCATCTGGGAACATTTGATTCTAGTTGCTAAATATGTGAGATATTACTTACTAAAAAAGGGAAAAAAGGAAAAAAAAAAGTGGGTGCGAAGACCTGCCTTTAGATCCATTAAACAACTTTGTAATATTGTTTAGGTTAAGGATTTGAAGGAGAGGGATGTGCCCTTTTCGTTTCCAGCATTGGCTTCTCGTAAATCTCCACCAAAGAGCCAGGAGCAGCAAGTGAACCCTTCCACTCCTCCAGCCTTAGCAGCTGAAGCACCAATTTCCAGTTCAGATGCTGTTGATAATGGGAATGAGGGAGAAGGTACTGAACTCTCTATTGGTATGGTCGTAGTCCTTCTATTTCCAAATCATTACTTGTTTCAGAGCCAATTTGTCTTATATCTCTTTTATTTCATAGTTTACTTACCTAATAGTTTATAACTTTTGGGCAGCTGATGGTTACTCAATCTACATAAGGGGTCTGCCTATGAATGCTACACCTGCCTTACTTGAGAATGAGTTCAAGAAATTTGGACCTATTAGGAGCAATGGAATTCAAGTTAGAAACAACAGAGTATGTATCAAAATTTTCTTTTTGTGGTTTGCTTCTAGTCCTTTTTTGTTATTGACCACTAATGGTCCTTATATTGTAGCAACAAGGATTTTGTTTTGGCTTTGTTGAATTTGAGGTGGCAAGTGCTGTGGAAAAGGCAATCGAGGTATATATCAGTTTATGCTTCATATTACTTGGCTGTTCTGATTTTGGCTTGTTTATGTGGATGATATGTTGGATGCTAATTTTTTTTCTCTTAATTGGCTTGATCCGAGTGACTTAAGAAGGGAATAGAGTAAAAATGGCCAATCTAAGAACTTCGTTCACAGTTAAATTCTTATATGATTAATTTGTCCATGCTCTACATGAGCCTTTCTACTATTTAAAAAAAAAAATGAAGTCAGATGGTTGAGCTTGCAGTATTATAATTGATCTCACACATTCGATGTTTTACTGATTGGCTGCAGTCATTGTATTTTCTATTATGCATGCATACTTCTGGTCCTTATTTTTGTTTGCTGGGATTTTTGGTAAGTTTCGTTTGGTACATCTGCAAATATGTTCAAGTTTTGGGCTGTGTTTTAGCCTTTTAGGTTTGATAACCCACCAGCCGAGAGATTGTTTGTAGCAAAACAAGGAAAGGCCAAGGAATCTCTTATAGCATGAAGACAAACTAACTCAAACTAAAAATCCACCTTACATTTATTGGTAATTTTTTACTACACTTGCAAGGAAAGGGGAGGGGAGGTAACATTTATTGGTAACAAATTGTTCTTTTTGTTTTGTTCTCCTTCAAGGGAGGGGAAAGGGGTGGGGAGGGGGGATATGATGAGGTGGGGGAGTGATCATAATTTGGTATGCTTATTGTCTTTTATTTGTAAACTTTGTATTTACCTGGTGATTGTTTACTAGCGTAATAAGTAATAACTTTAATGTTAGATCAATGTATACGAGATATACTCTACATATCAAGAAGTAGCAATTTTCCCATCTTGTTCTATACATAATGATAAATGAGTTTTTTTGACGTGTCAAAATACATTGATTTGTTTTTGCATCCTTGTTTGGTCCATACCTTTTTTTGGTTCTTCTTTTTGGGGATTTTCCATGCCAAGTGTGTCCATATCGTGTCTTTTCCCTGTCCGAGTATGTGTATGCGCTTTATAGTTGTGGCTACTGCAAGGAAGATCTACCTTTTTAAAAAAGATTTCAATAATACAATACTTACTGGTTTTGTACTGTGCATCTCTACCATTGGATTGCAACTGTGGTCGTATATTTGTGAGTCTCTATTTTTAGTTACTCCAAGCATCATCTATTTGTGCATTGACTGAAAAACGTGTGCATCAACTTTGAAGTACATGAACTTGTGTTGTATTTCTTTCCATTGCGAGAAATAAATGCTGCTAGAGTGACATTTTTGTCACCATAGATGCAGAAACTGTGACACTCAACTCTTTCCATTCTAGCATCTTTGTCGTCAAATTTGGTTGCTTAATTGTTATGTTTACAAGTTTGTTGTAGCTCTATACTACACTTGGGTGCGTGAATAGAGTATCTTGGATGAGTCAATTTGTCTACCAGGCCCTCGATTTTTGAGTGTTTTTATTGGGCAGTAAAATTAGAGTTGAACTATGTTGTGTGTAGTAGGTGTGATGAGTTGTGTCGAGTATTAGTCAATTTTCACCGGACATTTTTAATTAACCATGTCTGATGACCTGAGACTTACCTGACCGCGTGTGTTGTATTCAGGTTGATATGCATAACCAGTGAACCAAAAATCCTAAGCTGGGACCTATTTCTCTCTACCAAACCTGTCAATCATAAGTCTTCGATAAGTTAAAAGCACACATTCAAGTCTGAACAAAATTAAGTTAAAAACCCTGTAGTTCTACCCTATTTTATGTACTATCAGATTTAAAAATTGGAAACATAAAAATTACACATTTGCATGATACGTTTGCAATTAAACAAGTTTAGTATTCAGCCAGGTTGTGCCATTTTTGTCCCATACAGTAGTAGTCAACTTTGTCATGCTAATTTTGTGTTGGGTTTGAGGTGCAAATGGGTTGTGTCAAAAATTATCACCCCTAGCACGCAATTAGTAGATCTTTTGAGGCTACCTCCTTTTTTGTATGATAAATTAATCTGCTGTTTTTACAGTGAACACTGTTTCCTTTGATGTTTCAGGTTTCACCTATTACAATCAACGGGCGGCAAGTTGTTGTTGAGGAAAAGAGGTCTACCTTGCGAGGTAAGTTCACTTATGTTGCGGCACTTTCCTCATTTATGATAGGAAGTTGATCATCAAATGCATGCTTGTGTGTACACACCAATATTACAATATTAATAATGGTAATGTGGCAAAATCATCTAAACATCACAATTTTGATAATGCATATGATGTGGTGAAGTCGATAACCAAATTTGCTTGCACAATCCTCTTACGCATGTGAGAGGTGGGTTTTTCCTTTAGTTTAATTATGTAAGCCTAGGTGTACCACCCAAAGGGTACCTTGAAGTATTGGTAATGTTGCTCTTTTGCAACATGGGCATCAAAGATTCGAATCGCGGAAATAGTCTTTCCGTGTGTAGGATAAGACTGTACATTTAACTCTCTCTAGGGCCCAACAGTGGTGGAGCCTCTTCAGGTAGGCGCACTGGGTAGTAAAGGCTTGTTGATTTGGAAAAGATGATCTTTGGATGTCATGTAGTGCTGCATATGTTATTGTAGCCAATATACCCTGGTATTTGATGACGCTGTGGTGCCTTTACATGAATTAACTGGTGGCAGGATGATTAGTAGTTCTTCCCCTGTGCCTACTCTGCTGTTGTTCTCACATGGAAACTATGTTTTGTAACAGAGGTCAAGTTATTATGTTTGCTGATGAAGAAAGAAAAAACCGTTTGTTCTAGAGTTGAGTCTTGTTTCAGCCCTTTTTGATTTCTTGTGGATTTTTTTTTCGTGTGCAGGGAATAGTAGGGGCAGGTTCCCTCCTGGAAGAGGTTTTGGATTCAGGAATGAGGGAGCGAGAGGGCGTGGAAACTATGGAGGTGGAAGAGGCTACAATCGAGGTGATTATGGTGGAAGGAATGAGTTTGGGAACAGGGGTAATAATCGGGGAGGATTTTCAAACCGTGGAGGTGAAGGATATCAGAGGACTGACAGCATGGGGAGTAATGGTGGCCGCATCAACCGTGCTGGTGGGATGGCTGTAAATGGAACTGCAAAAAATGTGGCACCAAGGGTATCTGCTGCTGCTTAGAGGGTGGTCAGTGAGTGATTTAGTAGGGTTTTCTTTTGTGATCGGATCTCATTTAGGTTGGCAGCTTCTGATCCTTATGGATGGGCTGTCTGAAATTTTCTTAGGCATTTTTCTTACATTTTTACCCCACGTGGGTGCCGTTATAGGTGGTGGATAGTAGATGAGTGAAATAGCCTTTTGTTACGTAGCATCCTGTATTGAAAGCATCCAGGGAAGTCACGCGGTCATTTGTAGGAGTTTTGTATTTGGTATATTTTGGAGACTTGTAGTTCTTTGGTACGCTGTGGAAATGAAATTGGTCGTAGTCATTTGTTCTTTGCATGGATTTTGGTGGATCAGCTCATTTAAGTTCAATGGTTTTACTATCGAGCGGTGTGAAACACAACGAGAATGAGAAAGTGTGAAAGCTTGTCTTCTGAGCTGCCTGTAGAGTACCCATTGAATTTTGGGGGTTTTTGGAAGTCGGTACACCTCATTAGACTTATTTGGCAAAAAGTACACATTCAAAAATGTTTTAGAAAAAGGTACACTAGTTAGATACAAAGACATAAATGCCCATTTTAGAGAAAATAGTGCATTAAATATCTCTTAGTTTTATGGGAGACTTTAATATTTAATGCACCTTGATTCATGTGTATTTGTTAATATATATGTGTGTATGTGTATACAAATAATTATATATATATATATATACGTACTTGTATATATATATAAATACGTATATGCTCATTTTAGGGAAAGTAGTGCATTAAATATCTTCTAGTTTTATGGGAGACTTTAATATTTAATGCACCTTGATTCATGTG
>CM042187.1:4688428-4699816 GCA_023539305.1 Ilex asprella | reverse complement strand
TCTTACATGTTTATCATTGTGGCGTTCTTTTGTAGCGTCTACCTCTTGTTTAAAGTGTTTTTTTCTTGTTTCTGGAACCAGTTACAGGGAAACATGGGTGGGGAGTTACAGCATGTGTGCTTGCCAGCTTGTGTGTGTGTGTGGGGGGGGGGGGTGGGTGTTTTCGCCTACAAAGTATGCTAAACATGCTTCTCTGGTCCGATGCTATTCAGGTTTGTTGTGTGTCCCCTTTCATCTTTTGTGTTATTTTATTCAGTGACTCAGAAACTTAAGCACCGATGTGTGTAATTGTTTTCAGAAAAGGCTAGTGATGTTTGTGACTGGTGAGAGGTTCATTTAATGAAATGCACAATCTTGTTTCTGGAACTGCAACGGTGGTAGCCCCACATAGCTATTTATGGTTCAAGTTTTCCTTCTTTCTGTATCAAAAAAGCTGCTTTTTTTTTTGTCTGGGAAAGAAAGAAGCTGCTTTTTAATGCTCTTATTTTCTTGAATAACAAACAAAAAGAGATGCAACAAGGAAAAGAGGAACATAGATATTTGTCCCGTGAAGTTTTATTTCAGTGGATGTTGGAGATATATTTATGTATGTGGGTCTATCTTATTTAAATAGATTATTTTTGCTTGCTCGTGAATCCTTTATTCAGATGCATGAAACATGAAAATAGCTGGGAAAGTTGTTCTACTGTTTGGCAGTTACTAGTAAAAAAAAAAAAGAAGATATGTGGGGTATGCGGTGAATTCATTGCAATCATTTCAAGGAGGAAAACGTTTTTTCCTCGAGTCATACTGGGAGCAATAACTTTCCTGGCTCATTCTTGTTTTCAATGATATATCTTATTCATTTGGCCATGCCAGAGACTGAAGAAGTATGTGGGGTACTCTGTTTATAATTTTTATTTGCTATCAGTAGCAAAGTATGGCATATCCGAGTATCCTTGATTAGCTGCAATGGCCAAGAAAACCTTTGTTGTATAAGGCTCTACACATCCAACTCTTCTTAGAGCGCATATTGGCAGGAGCTTTATGCACTGGACCGCTCTTTTGTTCATCTGCTTACCGGAAAAATCAGTTTTATCTCTGGGTTTCTTGGTCGTACAGTCAACGAGGCATTTAGTGACTCTGTTTTTCCATTTCTCCATTATGGTTTTGTGAAGTAAAAATTAAGTGACGTAACTTTAATTGTAATGGAGGCAAGCAAAACAACTTTGCGATAGGCTTTCTTGTTCGTGAGGAATGTTTTGCAAACTCTTACATAACTTCTCTTGTTTAATCCTTTTGGTTAACGGGATCTAAGCATACGTGATGCCATACATTGTACAAATTGTAGCTAGAGTGTGCATTTTTTCTTCTCTGGTGCTGGAAAATAAAAAATATAGTATGGCATAATTTTGATTAGTTTTGCAATTTTTGACAGGAGCACTAGGGAAAGCACACCTTGTAGCTTGATAAGGGACTTGAACAGCATTGCCACCCCTGGTTCTACTACGAGACCGACCAGGGCCACAACAGCTAATCAAAGAATTAGGAGTGCCATGCAAACAATAGTTCCTACAATGCATGAGATGGAAGAATTCTTCAGCTGTGTGGAGCAGCAGCAACAGAATTTTTTTATGGAGAAGTATGTGTTCCCTTTTCTTTAAGTAAACGAAGACTGTTGGTATAGTTTATTTCAACTACATTGCATTTTTGCAGAATTATAACCTACCCCTCCATTAGCTTATGAAACCTTATATTCCTTTGGGTGTTTCTGCAGGTACAACTTTGATGTCTTAAATGATTTACCCCTCCCAGGACGCTACGAATGGGTGAAAGTGAATCCATAAACAGGATACATGCCATTGTGGGTTTCTGTTTCCTGCAACTCCTCCATTGAAATGTGTTGTGAATTTTGAAGCCAAGGGGCTGGGTTTGGTGGGTGTGACTCATTTGTACACCCTTTCTTAGTCAATGTAAAAAGTAGTTATGAAAGAGGTGTAATTTAATGTACTGTTAACATAACAGAGCTGACTAATTACACACTAATCAACTAGGATTGGAATGGGAAGAAAATGTTGCTCTATCACTGTAACATGCAAGGGGTGATAATGAATTACCAAATTTTCGTTTCTCCCTCTTTATGCCTTTTTATTTGTTAAAACTTCTCTATTCTGTTCTCTTTCTATATTGGTGGGAATTCACATGATGAACTATGAATACCCTTTAACTTGAGTAGTGAATGTGACTTGACTCATTTCCCTCTCTGGTTTTTGTCTCTTTCCCAGTTCTGCAATTGTTTTTCACCTCCATTGAAAACAAGTAAAAAACTCAGCCAACCCTTCAAATTAATGTCATGATGGTGATGTTTCTGGGTATGTAATCTATGGTAAGATTGCATCACTTCTTTTTGGGCCTCTTGTGAGGTATGATGTTGGCCAGTGTGCGAAGAACTTGGCTGGTGGTTAACTGGCCTCTAGTTCAACCGTGGGGGGTCTCCTTGAAACTTGACTTGGTATAAATTTGAACACTAGTCTGTTTTATGTGTCTTTTTCGTGTATATGTATCCTATAATTTTCACTTATTATTGTACATATGTAGCCTGGCAAGTAGTAATTTGAAGGAGGAATTGGACCCTTGTGTTCTTGGGCGGTTTGCGCAACAGCTTTTGGATTGATTGTTCATGGCAAGCATTCTGACTTGGGGCATTGGACCTGACCTGACCTGACGATGGTCAGAAGCTCCAGTGTCAGTGGCAATGGAGTTTGTGGGTTTATTATTATTACAATTTTGTCCTTTTCACTGAACTTGTGGTAGTAAAGCTGCTCAGTAAAATCAAAGGGGGCATTTATTGAGTGCCGAGACTCTTGTGTGTAAAATCGCTTTTTCACATGGGAATATCGTACGGATCTGAGATTATTTGTATCACATTTTGTGGCGTGCTATTACTACAAGTTTAACTGACCCAATAAAGTTTAGGGTAATTTTGGAAATAAAAAAATTTGATTTTGCGCCGAAATTACTACAAGTTCATGATTAATAACGAAATATTATATTATGATGGAATGGAATGGAATAGATGTAATTTTATGTTTAAAAATATGTATCTTGACCTAAAAAATAGCCATTTTATCTTTAAACATTATCATTTTTTCAATTGTAATTTTTTTACCCCAAAATAATATAACTTGATTTTAAAAAATTATAAATTTCCGTACAATAGATTTCAGTACCGTATTCTTCCTTCAAAGTTTCAGTTTCTTCTTTACCAACAAGAACACAGTTCATATACCTCTTTTTTATTTGTTTAAAATTATTTTTATCAGGGGCGGCTCAATCGTATTAAAAAAAAAACTTGGATTTTAGACTTCAAATTTTTAAAAAAATCATAATTTTAGGTACATTACTAACCAAAAAAAAAAAATTAAATCTATTAAATTTTAAACCCTAAAAAAAATCCCAAAAAATTAAGTATAGTCAAAATTTTTATTGTAATAATTTGGGTCCATGATTCAATTCAAAACATTAAAAACCTAAAAATCATAAATTGAAAAAATAAAAAAAGTACTTAAAATTAACTCATATTTACTCTTACCAGCACACTCTCTCTCTCTAAAAATAAGTAAAAAACATAAAAAATTAAGTTTAAATTAAACTCTCTTTAATAAAAAAAAAACAAAAGTTAAAATATTTTTTTACAACACTAGTACGTCCTTCTTCTATCTCTCTCTCACATAATAAATTAAAAATAAATTATTTTTCTTTAAAAAAATAATATTAAAAATATAAGAAAGCCTCCTTTATTGTTTTCGTTTTATGCCTTAAATTACATTAAGTGACCGCTAATTCTAATAATCTTTACTATTCTTCTTCTACTATTGGCTTTTTTTTCTTTTGTTGTGCTTGTCTATTCTTTTTTTAATTTTTTTGGGGGGGATAAGGGTGATAATTTTTGACACAATACAAAAATACAACCCAAAATCGACATGAAATTAGCAGGTTAAGATTGACCATTTCTCAACAAGAACTCATATATGACAGCACCCGTTAATACGAATAATAAATGAGTTAGATTAGTGTCAAACATGAACAACATGAAATTGACATGATTAACACGTTTAAATAGTATTATAAAAAAAAATATCAATCTTTTATTATATTTTATCAATTAATAATCTAATTCTTGTACCAAAAAAAGATATTTTTACTCATTTTTATTATTATATTTATTAAGTTAATATTTAGTTTATAAAAAAAATATGAGCATATATGTTCGATTAAGTGATAATAAAATTTTAGACATAAAACTAAGCGTTAAATTTTTTTATTCATGAGTTATATGAATCAACACGAATACGATACGAAAATAAATAAGTCTACACGACACAATTAGTTAAATAGGTTGAGTTCGAGTTAACTAGTACTCGATACAAATCCAAAATGAAAATATACAAACACGACCCAACACGATTCCCATCCCTGGTCTCTCATAGAATAATATACTTATTTTTTGTAGTGAAACTTATTTTATTAATTAATAAAATGTGTTCTTTCCATTTTATTGAGAATCTATATGGACAAAATATTTGTATTATATTGTTTATATGATATGTATATGTGTCTTATATTTTACATTATAGATAATCTAGTATGTAAAGTTCGACTTATGCACAGAAGACCAGATTTTCAGATCTTTGTATAATATGAGTAAATGTTTACAATCCTAAATAGAATTGGACATGCTATCGGTATGATTGTAGTGTAATATTCTGGAATAGTTTGTCTTGACTATAAAAGATTGTTTGATGTTTCAGATTATTGCACTAGTACATTTTATGTATTGAACAGACTCATGTTGAGGTTATTTTTTTACTAATTTAATAAGATAATAAATATCTCATGATTATTATAATTACTTATGCCCTTAATTCCTAAATATTTAATTGTCACGTGCACATAATGTTTGTTACTTTAATTCATCAAAGAGTGAGATTCATATTAGGTCAATAAGCTCGATGAATTGAAAAACGATGTTATTTGTATGATGGAAGTTAAATATTAAAAGAAATCACGTCATAGTATTTAGATGAGTGGATGATGTCTTCTTGACAAAGTTCATAAGTTTTGTTCATGTTAAACCCTACAAGTGAATTTAATTATCCGACATGACAAATAAGTTGAGTGGTAAAGTCTTAAGGAATAAAAGAAGTCAATTAAATATAATTGTTAGTGATTTATTTAATTGATGAACATTTGTAATCTTAAATGTGAAGAAATTATTAAAGATATAATAATAAGGAGCTCGAATATAATTTTGAGATAAGACCCAAAAAATTAATAATAAGTCTTTAGTGGAGTGACTTATTATTAATGAGTTGTACGATGTTTGTTCTGGATTGGACATAAAAATCCTAAACCCATTGAGAATCCGATCTTTATTTTTCCTTAGTGTCTCTATCGTAGCCTATATATAGACGTCTAGATTCTCTATTTCAGTATCCTATCTTTCCTCATGTTTTTTAGGGAGGTTGAAAGAGAGAGCAAGGATTCGGAGATCTTGACAGCTCACATTGCATCCAGATTCTAACGTTAGAGAATATAAGACAGACGGCTGCGAGGTTCGTTGAACTGTAGTTATTGTTCTGTTCTGTGTTTGTGTTGAAACGAGATCAATTCCGAAGGATCTCGAAGGTAAACCCTAATTCCTTCTTGTAGGATTTTATAGGAAAATTTTTAATATTCGATGCATACGCACTGTCAACTGACTCTTGAAATTTCCATTCCAATAGTCTTTTCCCCTTTGCTTTCAATGTAACATGTCAAGATTTGTTTGGCCGCTGGTCAATGAGTAGGTTGTTGCATTTCTGAACACAACCTTCCCTCACAATAATAGAAAATGCAGAGAGCCAACACCCTAAACTTTCTTACCAAAAAAACACTAAACTTGTTGGGATGAAACCTGGTTTGGGCTGAGCTGAGCCCTGCAGACTCATGAAAGCTACAAACACACTGAAAGTGAGTTCGGTATACGAGACGGTTGTAACTTTAATGTATAGAGTGATTGTTTATGCGATTAAAACTCTTGATGTCCAAATCACAAAAAAAACTTTACTATTGTGCCAAATACTACCTTCTACACAAATATTTTTATTTTAATTCCACAGCTTGTTTAGTGCCACATTCTCAACATCTATTAGTAATTCACCTGTTATTGTTACTCCAAACATGCTTTTCCATCATTATTTTGCAAAAGAACAATCAACTATAGTCCAAGTTCCATGCTGCTAAATGTTCATGATAACTATGACAGTTAAGAAACTATTTTGGTCATCTAACAGAAGAAACAACCATCAATTCTGCTAAAGAATAAGTAAACTGAAATTAAAAGCGGTCCAATGACAAAACTATCAGTATTATTATAAATCTGTTTCTGTTGTTATAACTAATGGGAGCCCAATGCTCAACAGAATAAAGAAGATCGAAGTCAACCAATTGTAGTTTAGGTGACTCACAGGGTTTGGAGATTTAAATACATCAGTATGCAAAGTTATCTCAGAAGAGTTTCCGGTTGTTTCGTGCCAATGTAGCTAACTTGGACTTCTCTAAGAGACAAATCCAATTGTTCACCCTGCTCTTATATCTCCTCCTCTTACTGGATCAGCACCACCAATTACTGCCAAATTATTTAATTAAAGCTGATATTTGTCAAGTCAACAATGGATAATTACAACATACAAAGAAAAAAAACAATAAACTTCAACAAGTGAGTATTTGAGCACATAAATGCACAAACTTTTTCAAAAACGTAGAAGGAACAAACTAATACCTATCATACATCTCTGCTTCCATTCCCATATAAAGGTGAAATCCTAGTAGGGTTCCAAGGAAGTTGCAGGCACTTCACTTGCCACTTGTTTTGCCTCTGACATTTCAACTTCACATGCGTTTGTGTCCGAACTATTCTCGTTCTCCATCCTCAACTGTTTAAGTTGTGCTAGCCGTATGGCCTGCAGCTCATATCTGGAAATTATTTGAGAGCGAATGAAAGACAAATCAATGCTCATGGTATGTAGAATAAGAAAAGAAAAAGAAAGCTGACTATTTTGCATAGACTGCAATTACTACAAAAATATAAGTATACCGACTAGAACTTGTTTGAGCTTGCTGCATGTGAAAAGACATCAACCTCCTATGAGGAATGAAACAATAAAATAGGACTGAAAGGACCATTTACAACAATATATCTCTCAGAAATGATCCAAAGAGAGTAATTCTATATCCTCCATTGTTGTGATTCATTATTAATGAGTTACAACCACATTTTTTGAAAAATGACATGCTTCCTTTTCTGTTTCAGTTGGATTTTCTCCACCCAAAATCGATTGATGAATTTACAAGGAAGACAATATCTAGGTCCAAATCAGGAGCAAAAATTATGCAATTTACTAACAAATTTTCTGGAAAACACACACAACTTACTTAGCCACATAGCTCTTGACAAGCGTAAAATATATTCTCCAGAACTCCTGCTCCTTCAAGTAGCGTGGGCATAACCTAAATCTAAGATTTGACAGTTCCTGGAGGAGGGGAAATTGTTGAGAAGCAGCATCACTACAGGAGCTAATCATTGGCATAAAACATTAAATTGTAAAAATAATAAGCATACAGGTAAGATAACCAATCAAGCTAACATAAGATCCGAAACCATACACTTGTTAACTATTAAAGAAGTATATCCTCAATTACTTTCTTCAGAAAAAGTAGATCCTCATTCATCTCATCAACCATGAAAGAAAATTCATTTTAAAGAAACCAACTGACTAATAAGATAATGTTCACCCTAGAGAAGCATAAGAGAAAACAAGTACACCATTCCAATTAACACACCCAGATTTACTATTAGTCTTCCTCGTAAAATGTCTTCAAAAAATAAATCGACAAAAAAAGAAAGAAGAAAAAAGAACTTCTGAAATGGTAAAATAAACAATTTGAAGACAATAATACCAAACAGAAGGTTTACATATCTTTGAGTAAACTAACCGAATGAATAAGAACAAAAGTGGTGAGGATTGTTTGTCATTGGGATACTTATGTGGTTTACTCGGGGTGAAGAAACATTTTTTATAATATATTTTTTCTGTAATTTCTTCCTCATAAACTAAGCTCGTAACAGAACAATGAAAAGGACAAAACAACAATATCCGTGTACAGTGACCCAATTTTTTGAAGCATCCATATATAGCACACACACATTTTTTCTTTTTTTTTTGTGCAGAAAGTTTAATCCAACACGCCAACAACTCTTCAACATCCTTGTTCTGCCATAGTTTCTAATAAAACTGATAATAGTGCTCAAAAATCTTATGCCAAACAACATAAAAGATGGGGAAAAAGCTGAAAGGCAATTAACAGTGTTGTTCCCACCAACACGGAGAGGTGGTGGGGATGCACTAAGTGAAAACTTAACATTCCACATTAAATTCAAAATACATGATGAGCCACCCTCTTACTTCGTACACCAACATGAACCTGAGCTTTTCAGCATTTAGCTCCTAGTTTAAATAGAAAACAATATCACTGATCTGGGAAGAAAATTGACGGAAGCTACAGGCCTACATCCACCATGATGACAAGGATGCCTGGAATTCTTTGCCTCTATTTAATAATGAGGTTTCAATCACAGATACATTTAGTTTAAGCACATTCTTTCACAGCAAAGTTTTTTTTTTTTAAAAAAGATTTCATTACTTGTATAACATTGATTCCTTTAATCTTTTTTCACATGAAATTCAACTAGATTCATTTTTTCCCGTCCTGTATGGTATTAATCTGTGCTTGTACTGTCCATGCTTAACTCAATATATTACCCATCCTAAAGGAACTGTCCCCACAAGTTCACCCATAAGATGGTCAATAATGTTGAATCTCAAAGCCGTAAAAACAACAATAAGTTTTCTATTCAAACGCTAACATTCAACTGTCTAACAATTCGTTCAATTGCACAACAATTCACAAAAACATTTCAAGCCGACCGCACCAATCCTGGTTGCTAAGCATTGTTAGCAGCCCTAAAGTCGATTGCATTACAAGCCGATGAGCTTTATACTGATTGTGTGCAAAGTTGCAAACTTTCCAACATCCCCATTATTTTCACCAATGACATCAAACTTTCATAAAGAAAATCAGAAAAATCGGTGAATTCACGTCAACTGAACAAAAACGTAAAAATCTTTAGAACCCATATGCACAATTGGAAATTCTTTGAAGATGACACAAATTGAGAGAGAGAGAACCTTGACTTTGGAGAGGACAAGGGTGGCATGTCGTTCTTGCCAATCAGACAAATCCTTCCGTAAGTTACTGGAGGTTGTTGGAGCTCCATCACCACCACCACTATCAACTGCCTTTTCATCTGCAAGCACACTCAATTTACAAACACACATATATATGTATTCCCGCCAAAAAAAATAAAAAATCCTAAGAGAAACCTTGAAGAGGGAAGTTCTTGAAGGTGTCGAGAGTGAATGACTTGATGAAATCAATCAATTGCTCAGTGACTCCATCTAGTAGTTGTTCTTCGTCCCCGTCTTGGGTTTCTTTGCTTTTCTGTTGAAGATGGGCGGCAGAGGGGGGTAGAGAGGAGGTCTTTTTGGGTCTCGAAAGACTGCGTTTCAACCATGAATACGCATCCATGCCGGCCAGTCGCTTCTTACACAGCCGGCGATTGTTTTTCGTCTCTCAGATGAAGCAAACCAGGTTCAGCTTCCGTCTTAAAAGCCCATTGTGAGTTTGGCCCACGCCGAAGCTCGGCCCAACTGTTGACCTAAATAATTCTTCGAACAGCGTTTGGTAGAGTGGATGAAAAGATGAAAAATACGAGAAGCAACTGATACAATTTCTATTCTTCGACACAAACTAAAAGTAATACGATAGAAACATAACACGGTATGATTGAATTGCCATCCTTCTTAATTCCCTAAGGACATGTTTGATATGTTTTTTTGGATGAGTTTGAATTAACTTGTTCAAATTTGAGTTTAATCAAAAAATGAGATTCAACTTTCAATACTGTTCATACCTATGTTTGGTATGTGCGGAGATATATGATTATTATGATAATATATTTGTATATAAATAACTCTTTTGTCCCTTAATCATTTTGTATATATAGAGTATATAAGATATATAGAGGTATAAATGTCGTTTGTATGTTAAATCCTTTTAATCTCCATATGAAACTCACCCCCCTTTAGTTTCATGAAACCCAAGTATGTGGGTTTTATGATCGGAATAGAATTCAAATCCTATCCATATTTTATAGTTGTTAAACATAGGTTTAAGGAGGTTTATATCCTAATTAATGTTTTTAAACCCTTCCAAACTCTCATACCAAACAACCCAAGTCCTCCCACCCATTACTTGGACTGGGCTGTCAGATGATAGTTGGGTTGGGCTCTGAACGACTGAAACTAAACCTATTATTTAAAGGAAAATTGGGAAAAAGTACATTTTTTAGAACTTATTTGTGAAAAATTACTTCAATATAAAACATATGTGTATAAGTACCTTTGTGTGTAAATGTTTGGTCAAAAGATACATTATTGCTGAGTTGTATTTTTTTGTCTTATAGAAATGCTCTTTTTCTTTTTTAATGGGAGACAAATATGGTAGTTATATTAGGGATTCAGTTTCCTAAATTTATGAAATATCATTTTTGAATTTTAAATTATATCTTTCTCTTTCATTCAACTTAAGTTATTCAAACATTCATAACTTTTTCATATTTGTATAATTTTTTTTTATAAATCGTAATAATCAAGAAGATGATTTTGATTCGGAGGATGATTTGCTACCTAGCACGATAATGTCACAGTGTTACAAGAAAATGTACACTGGTACTAGAAAACGTCACACTGTTACAAACCAAATTCACACTGCTACAATGTCGTCTGTATGTTTTTTTTTTTTATTAAATCGTTACGGTCTCTTAACATTAATCATGTTCATGTGAGGATAAATATCAATGATGATGATGACTCAAATAGGGATGATCGTAATAATCAAGATAATGGTTCTTATTTTTATTCAGATGATGATTTGCTGCTTTGCACGATAATGTCACAGTGCTACAAAAAAATATCACACTAATACTAGAAAATGTCTCACTGCTACAAACCTAAGATTTTTTGTGCTTTATGAATATTGAGAGAGAGAATAGCGAGGAGCATACCATCGTCGAATAGATGGAGGTATATAAATCCAGCTTATTACTTGAAGCAAATGAAAAAGTGAAGATTTGAATAATGAAGTTTTGAAAAGATCATTTCTTCAGTAACAGGAAATTTTGAAACTTCAAAATGAGGTTATTGTTGGAAAAATGTGTTCCAAAATAGTAAAATCACCAATTGATAT
>CM042187.1:4622408-4662021 GCA_023539305.1 Ilex asprella | reverse complement strand
TCTCGACTCAGCAGAAGATGTGGAGAAATATATATATATATATACACCCCAACCTAAATTCGAAATGCAACCTAATTGTGAGTTTTGTGTCGGATTAAACTCACTTTTAATTCAAAAACTTTATCGCATTAGATCTCCAAATTAGATAACTGGATAAAACTAGCAATTTCTTTTCTTTTAGTTGTTGTCCCCCTAAGTTTTCTAAAATTATCTGTTAACCCTGTAATTTGTGTGTTATTTTTTGAAAATACTTAAGACTGTCCCCTCTAGTTTTCTACGTTCTCAATACGACCCTTATGTATTTTCCCAACTTTTTAGTCGACCCACTAGGGAAATTCTAGCTCCTCCTCTCTTGGTACAAATGGCTAATATTCCTAATGTATACATGGGTTTTTTTGGCTCTTTGGTTCAATCTCTGCATGTTACAAATCTTATTAATTTATAAGTTATAACACATGTCTAAAAATATGATGAAACATAAAATTTGAGCGCCCAAAAAAATTTATCCCACTATATTAAATAATAATTTTTATTTTCTTCATTTCTTTAATTGCATCATTTAAATTCTATGTTTATCCATTATTTTTTAAAAAATATCGACAATTTTTTTTTCAAAATACATAATTTGATATATTTTTTTCAACATATGTATACTATCGTGTATGGATAATATTTGAAAAAAAAATTATAATAAAATATATATTAAGCAAATATTAAAATAATTAAGCATGTGATAAAAATGAATGATGTGATTTTTTTTTTTAGGGGGGAGGGAGTGTAGGACATAAAATTCAACTGGTGATATCTTATTATATGGTTAACTTCATCACATAGACTCGGTTTTTGCTCTTTGGCTCAATATTTTCGTTGTCAACATTGTGAATGCAGAAAGAAGACGTGGACATCACTCCCCCCAGTACCTAAATTTTCAAGTCCAAACAGGCCGCCTTTACTCCATGTACCTAAATTTTCAAGTCCAAATAGGCCGCTTATACTCCCAGTACCTAAATTCTCAAGTCCAAACAGGCCGCTTATACCCCCAGTACCTAAATTTTCAAGTCCAAACTGGCCACTTATGCCCCCAATACCTAAATTCTCAAGTCCCAGCATGTCTTCTCTTCACTCAGTACCTATATTTTCAAGTCCCAACAGAGACAAGCCTCACACTAGCTCAAGCAATGCTAGCAAACCAGTATTCAAGCTTGCACCAGTTTTTCTTTTTGAGAAGACATTGATTTCTAGTGATGTCCTTGGCCGTACCCCAAAGCTAGCCATTCCAAGCGAAAATGCAATCCATTTTCCACAGCCAGACATTGAAGGAGAAACCTCTAAGCATGTGAAGATACGAATCATCGATGATCAAGAGGAGACCCGTAAGATGAAATTCAAATTCCATAAGAATAAAGGCTATAGGATTACACAAGGGTGGAAAGCTTTTGTTAATGAGAAACAACTTCAGGTTGGTGATGTGGTTAGGTTCTATAGATCTTTTGGCTGGAAAAAACACATTACCTACTCCATCAAATGTGGTGGCGCACCAAAGGGTGACGATGATAATAATGGTGGTGGTGGTGGTGACTAGTACTACTATTTAGAGGAGTGATGATACTGACTAATCTTGTGGTGGTGAAAGTGGTAGAAGTGAAAGGGACTGAGGCAAATCAAAGAAGACATACTGATAAGGCACAAAGGCAGAAGGAACTGTCACCGGATAAATCCATGTTTCCGGAGTAAATTCAAGGTATAGAGTTAGCTTTTGTACACACTAAACAAATTAGTTCCTAGTATTGTAAATTTCATATCTCAACAGAAACTAGAGAGTGATAACTTGTAAATTTCATATCTCAACAGAAACTAGAGAGTGATACTTAGCATATTACTCACACGGATACATGTTGTTTAATGCTGAAGTGAACCCTTTTTTTAGGGAAAAAGGCAATTGAGTTCGAAAAGAGTGTCTATTTCTTCTTCTTTTTACCCCGAACAAATGTAAATTTTGACGTATAGTAGAAAGTTTTAACAGAAATTGGTTGTTTGTAGCTCTGATTAACCCAAGGGTGCACCACTGAGTTGGTGGTTCAGTGGGTATTGGTCGAATTTTTTACTTTGAAGATGAAACTTCGAGTCTTGAAGTCCATATTAAGACTCGATGATTGACCATTATACTAATCTAGTTAAGTTTGTTCCCGAGAACGGGCACGATCAAGGGTTTTATGATTTTACTAGTGAGGGTCTATTGGAATTGTCTTTGAGTGCTCTCATTTCTTCTTACCTTTTTTTTTTGGCTAAAAAAACAAAACAAAAGACCCAAGGTTGCTGATAAGAAAGTGGTCACTCTAATTTCCAATGCTTCAGCTTGACTCAACTCGACTTAAAGTCTTTCCGTTTTTTATTTTAAAAAACTTTCTCTGAAAATAATATAGAAGGCAGTAGAGTAGAACCATCTTTCTTCATATTATCCCCATAACAATTAATTCTTTCACCAGTGTGGTTGTCTGGTTGACAGGGCTCCAGCCTAAGGAAGTGACCACCTGATGAACAGAGGGAATGCCCTATTTTTCATTCCACACCAAACTGTGAATTTGATTAGTGTTTGTTTGGAAATCCATAACTACAATAATAAAGTGAAGAAGTGGGTATTATAATGTATAAAGTGAATCTCAAACTGTTTACTTATAAAAAGATAGACGTGACTAATGGACCACCAAAGGGTTAAGGGTTGACAAAATTGATATTAGCATTGTTGTTAATTTATACAGTACCTTTTTTTTGCTCAAAAAAGGACTTTTTAGGAATAATTGAAAACAATTTTGACCCCAAATGTCACAATATACATAATGCAATTGAAACGCATACGACCGCCAAAAAAACGGTACCTGGATCACCACTGACCACTGTCCTCAGTTGGCCTCACCCTAAGCTGCGTCATGATATAAACTTCTATGTCCTCTCTCTCTCTCTCAAGACTATCTACTTCACAGCTAACGATATTCAAGAAAGTTCAGAAGAAAATGTCGAGAAGAAGAGACCGTTCATGTATCAACGATAAAGGAAAAGTTCACGAGGAAGAAGAAAAAAATGACAAGAAAGGTGATTCAGGAAAAGAAAATTCAGCTGAAACTATCAAAGCTTGTAGTGACAAGGAGGTTCTTGGCAAGAAGATTTGTATTGGTGGTGAAGAAGAACAAAAGGGTGCTTCTTTTTCGACAAGTGAAGGATACAATGAACGTCCTGGTTTTTCATTGCCATTTAAGAAGCGATTCTCTGATCATCTAAAACTAAAATCACTTGAAAATGATAATGATGGTGATGATGATGAGAACTGCAATGATGTTGTTCCAGAATCAGACCCACCCATGTACAATTTCTTCTTCTTCACCATGAAAGTTATTCTTGGGGCTTTTCCTTTCATTCAAGAATTAACTCTCTCTCTGACTCAGCAGCCCCCCCCTCACACACACACACAATTGGAATTTGTAAGTCAGTTATGTGCTTTTTTTGGGTGTAAGTATACAGTTATTTTGTGTGGCTGGAGAGATTGGCTATACTCCCTCCATCAATATGCTTGATTTTTCTCATTGGCTCAAGATTTGCCCTTTGCATTCTTGTTTGTAGCCACTCATCAGAAGTTGTTGAGGAGGATGGCAAAGGGTCAGTTCCAACATGGTCACGTAGAAAGAGGAGGACTGAGAGATATGTTGTAGATTCTCCTACTAACTCACCCAAACCTAGCAATCGAGGTCTCAATGATGAAGAAAAAGGAAAACAAGATGATTCAGAAAATGCAACTATGAAAGCTAGAAGCGACGAGGAGGTCTTTGAGAAGAAGAATGGTGGTAGTGGTACAGACGAAGAAGAACAAAAGGGTGCTTCTTTTTCCACAAGTAAGTATACTATGAACGTCCTGGTTTGTCATTGCCATTCAAGAAGCGATTATCTGATCATCTAAAATCACTTGAAGATGATAATGATGATGATGATGATGATGGTGATGAGAACAGCAATGATGTTGTTCCAGAATCAGACCAACCCAGGTACAGTTCTTGTTCTTCACCATGAAAGTTATTCTTGGGGCTTTTCGTTTCATTCAAGAATTCTCTCTCTGTCTCTCTCTCTTCCCCCCCCCCCCCTCCCCCCCTTACACACACATACACATTGACACAGACACAGACAGACAGACACACACACACATTGGAATTTGCAAGTCAGTTATGTGTTTTTTTTTTGCAAGTGTACTGTTATTTTGTGTTGCTGAAGAGATTGGCTCTACTCCCACCATCGACATGCTTGGTTTTTCTCATTGGCTCAAGCTTTGAACTTTGCAATCTTGTTTGTAGCCACTCATCAGATGTTGTTGCGGAGGATGACAAAGAGTCTGTTTCAACATGGTCACGTAGAAAGAAGAGGACTGAGAGATATGTTGTAGCTTCTCCTACTAACTCAGCCAAACCTAGCAAGGCAAAGGGACCAAGGTTTCTTTTTGAGAAGGCATTGACACTTCGTGATGTCAAAGGCCGTTCCCCCAAGCTAGCCATTCCGAGAAAAGATGCAGTCCATTTTCCTGCTCTAGAGACTCTAGAAAAAAATTCTGATCTGGCGATTCTACAAACTGTCGATGATCAAAACGAGTCGTTGGAGATGGTATTATCAATCAGTAATGACAAGGACTACAGGATTACAAAAGGGTGGAAAGAGTTTGTTAAGAAGCACAATTTGCAGGTGAAAGATGTGGTTAGATTCTACAGATCTGCCCGCGGGAAAAATAACAAGTACCTCATCAAATGTGAAAGAGCAAAGCAGGATTAGAATGATAATATTCTTAGTTATAACGAGCTCCGAAAAAGATAGAGATAAGGTTGGTAGAATTACTAGAAGTAGCTATGAACAAGGTGATGCTGGACAAAGTTTAGGTGGCAGAAGCAAGGGCAAGGCTAAGGGAATTGCTATAAGAGATGTGGAACCAGTGGTGTCCACCAAGACTAATGGCACAAAAAAAAAACAGTTGCAGCTATAAGGGCAAAGGTAAAGGTCTTCTTGATGGAAATAAAAAAGAGTAAGAGCTCCCGGATAGTGTGAATTCATGATATAGAATTAGCTTCTGTATATAGTAGGCACACTAGTACTTTGGAGTACTGTGACATTCAAAATTGAATTAACAGATTAAGAGAGATACTTAGTATAGTCCTGACATGTTATTTGAATTAGATTTGGTGTGATAATAGAATATTGAGGCTCTGAGCTACCATTTTGGAGAATCCAGCTCTTAGCTTATCAGTCTGAACAACCATTCCTCTGGTTGTGAAATTTAGAAAGATCCAAAGCCCAAGGAGACAGGTACTTGACTGAATTTTTGAAGTCTCCGTCAACATTGGAGTGTGACATATTGAGCACAATGGTATCTCTAATAGATTTCCCTTGTGCATGTTTGGTTAGGTGCAATAACGTTGCAGGTTGCATTCCAAACAAAATTCATGTTCTTATGTAGGGACTTCAATTTTCCAAATGTCTGTGCATAAAGATTGAGAAGGCAAATATGATAAGGAACTTTTCTGCTGCTTTTTTTCTGGTTTTGTTTTTTTTTTGGTTTTGGTTTTGGATAATAAGGAAGACTATCAGGACGTGTAGTCCCATTCATCCTTTAACTAGTCGCATTTAGAATCGCTTCTCTCTCATCTTGAATCGGGAATTTTTCATTTCTCTTTAACTGGAGGAACTCTCTTCCGTTTTTTTTTTGGGAACTTTCTTTTGTTCATTCACTTTTTTCTTTAGCAATAGACTCGGTAAAAGCTAGCGAATAGGTCCGGTAGGCCTTTCATAACCCTCGATAATCAAGTGTAACCACTTTTTACTGAATGCCCTCGGGCCACCATAAGCCATAACCCAAATTAGAACCAAGAAACACTGGTAAATTTGGGGCACTTGATCTGACAAATTAACTCACTGGCAACTATAATCATGTAGCTTTCAATCATTGACTAGGAGTGGGAAGGACCCACCCTGAGAGATCATATAGCAAAATGTTGCAGGGAGACAGAGCATGTATAGATATTGTATAAACACCAACTATGGAGTTTGGTTATTTATTGGGCCTTGGTGATCTGCTCCTCTGCAATGGTTAGGGGCCACCTAACCATCTCCTGCCATAAGCCATCACTAATCACAAGGCCGAAGCTTCAGTCTTTTTGCCAAATGTAAACATGACCATTTTAATCTTCGAAAAATCTAAGACTACACTTTTTACCCAACTCTCCTATAGCGCACAACTGTTATATAAAGAGAGATTTGACGAGAGGTACCACTTTTAAGGCAAGAGACTTATATAAATTAGTTATCAACTCCGAGAGTGGGCACAACTCTGAGTTAAAAAAAAAAAATCGTACATCTCTGGCCCACTCCCGTTGACGGATATAATTTTCATATACATCCCTGTTCGCAAGTAAATTGTAATAATCCAGAAAATTTACCAACTATAAGTTAGAAACTGTAACTCAATTTGAAGATAAATTAGATGGTGTAACATGGAAGCAATGGCCTGCCATCCTTAAGACAGAAAATCTGGCAAAATATTCTAGAATACCAAATCACAAGTGGGCACAACTCTGAACTTGGTTGTCCATCAAAGAAACATATTGTTCCACCAAAGGACATTTCACCTTTCCTAAAAGGCTGGAAACCAACTATAATTGAGTCGTGTAGTACAATCGATTGGATGGCATGCTGGCTTGGCATCTTAAGAGAGTAGAAGGGTCGAGGGTTCAAAACACATCACCAATGAGGCCTGTTAATTGTGTCGCGTGAAGCGGATTTGTATTGGATCTTAACGGCTTCGTGTCAAAAAGCACTTAATCCATATTCGATTCGTTTATTAACTCGTGTCTAACGAGCCGTATTACATCAAGTTCATGTCGTAAATGAATCATGTATAATCAATATATAAACGAGTCATGTCATTTATTTCTTTTGATTGACTTCACTCATATCCAATTCGTTTATTAATCGTCTCATCTTGAGTCCACTCATTTATAAAGTAGGTGGCTTAAAGAAGACTCAAATCCTCTAATTTTGTGGCATACTCGTGTCGTATTAACTAATCGTGTTATATTTTAACACCTCTATTACCAATAACCATTAAAAATACATGCAGCAAAAACAAAATCATCACCGCGTGCAACACTAAGATTGATGGCCCAATGTGAACTTTGAGAGGCATATGAGGGCTTGACAATCAATGCCACACCCACCCCAAAAGCACCCAATGTCAAGAAGGGGGGGGGGGGGAGAAGCAAAAATGCTGCAAATGAGGACTACAAAGAAAATATTTACTGATATTTAATTTTAAAAGCAGTTACATAATTTTGCTATACCAATGGAACATAAAGCCAACTAGTGCACCTTCTTGCCATGGCTACTCACACGGTGTAGCCATCCAATCCCTTTGAGGGCCTTGGTAATCCTCACAAGATTAGGCCTTCCCATGCCTAAATTCATCTTCCCTGTGGAGAACTTCAGAGCCTGTAAACAACACAATTGCCCGTCGGTCTCTTCTTCCTCTTCTTCTTCGCCGTAGTCATCCTCATAGTATTCGATCTCTCGTTTCTTCTTCTTCTTCTTCTTCTTGGTGTTGCCTTTCGGGTTGGCCTTACTCGAATCTGTTTCATATGTCTCCCATAGTGAATCCATCCCTTCACCACCATCCACATTGTGTCGTTCTTCGAAAAGTTTGCAAGCCAATGTCCTCTTCCATTCCTTCTCCTTCCTCATGGATCCATAACTCCCAAGATTACAGCCCAATATTCGCGAACTCTCAACCTTTGAATTGTATTCTCCACCATTGACATTTGCACCATTTCTCTGGGAATGCCCTGTTTCCTTGAAAGTACACTCTCTCCCATCACCATTATCAGCACTCTTAACGGTAATATCGCTTATTTTACTACCAATTTCCTCGGATCCGCTTCTCAGTAATGACCCTTTTTTGTGTTCTTCAACAACTTTATTGGACTCTGTGCCCCATAGCTCAACTTTCTTCTCTTCCACCCTGCATGACATTTTGTCAAACACATCTTTTAAAAAACCTTCTAATCCTTTCTCCTCCATGGCAGGCCAGACAGTTTCCACATGAACAATCTCAATTTGTTTTTCTTCTAAACTGCCTTGCAAACAATATTCTTCTGGCTTCACCTCCAAAGTTTCGACTTGGTTTGCTCTTAAATCTAACATAAACGTGTCAAACACAATCTTATATGCATCAAGCTCTTCAATTGAATGAAAATGATGAGCTTCATTTTCATCGGCTACCTTGTCCCTCAATCTTTCTAAAATACTATGATATGTAGCAATGAGAGAACTTACCTTGCTTTCGGATGATTCAGGGGACGAATTGCCATGAAGGAGGGTGGGAGAGACAGTGAGGAGAGCGAGGAGGAGGAGGGAGGTGGTAATGAAGAGAGGAGAGAGAAAGGAGAGGACTTTGAGAAGGTATGGGGAGAAGAAGATGAAGTATAAGAAGTAGAGAGGGTGAGAAAGAATGAAGGAACAGAAGAGGACCAAGTCAGAGATGAGAAGACTAGAAAATTGAGGTTTGGGAGTGCTTGACATTTCAGACATTTCTTCTGCGTATAGACTTAGACTTCAGATTAGAGAGTGTTGGTGAGAGAATGGAATTGAAAAATATGCAAAATGGTGATGGAGTGGAGAAGAAGAGAGGGTCTGGTCTTTGATTTGTCGTAGCAATGGGAGAGAAGTGTGTGATTGTGGAAGTGAATGCGGCGTGAATAAAGGGAAGAAGATTGAGAGAGAGAGAGAGAGAGAGACCATGGCAAGAAAGAGCATTTCCTTCAAAGCTTTTCCCCTTCTATAAATATACCCAATATTTTGTCTTTGGAAAAATTTCAATCACGCCCTTCTAATTTACTATATCTTCAAAGACACCCCCTATAATATCAAAAAATATTATTGACACCCTTCTAATTTATATTTAAACATCATTGACACCCCTGACCCTTCTAATTTATTTAAACATTACTGACACTTTTGACCATTAAACCACCATTTCTAACAAAAAAAATTATCTAAAATACCAAAAATGTCTCTACATAAATCCCAAATAATTTTTCTACATAAAATTTAATTCAAATTCAAATCAATTAAAATTTATTTATCTACATATTAAAATTTGAATTGATTAAAAATCGTTTTTCTACATATTAAAATTTGAGCCAATTAAAATTCGATTTGAGCTGATTAAATTTTATTTTATTTACATATCAAAATTTGAGCCTATTAAAAAAAATACATATTAAAATTCGAGCCGATTTGAGCTCTACTTGAATTTCTAGCACCGATTAAAATTCTCTTCAAGTCGACTGAAATTTATATTTTTTACTTATTAAAATTCGTGTCAATTAAAATTTGGTTCAAGTTGATTAAAATTTATTATTTGTGTACTAAAATTTGAGTCAATTAAAATTTATATTTTTTTATATATCAAAATTCAGGTCAAGTAAAATTCAATGTGAGATGGTTAAAATTTATTTTTTAATCAGCTCGAATAAAATTTTAATACATAAAAAAAATTAAGAAAATAAAGAGGGTCTCATTGAAGATATACCTATCTAGCAGGGGTATGGATGAAATTTTTCCTCAAATATATCATAGCAATTTAATAAAATTACATTATAATAAATACCTTTAATCTAACAAGAGGTATTAGTGAAGATTCAAAAAATAATGAAAGTGTCCTTGAAGATATAGTAAACTAGTATGAGTGTTATTAAAAATTTTCTTTTTTTTTTAATTTTTTCCTTGGTAGATCGTCATTTATTAATAAGTGAGAAATTCACTTATATACAATGGATTTTACTTAAATGTATTGTATTTTTTTCTTAATTTTTTTTATAATATATTATCTAACATAAATTCAAATGGAACCTACCATATATATAAAAAAAAAAATCATGCATCAATTCAGAAGAGATGATCTAATATTTAGAAAAATTCAAAGAAATTATAACGAAAGACATTCGATCAAGTGCTCCAAACCCGAAACATGCTGGTGTTAAATATGATTTTGAACTTAATGAATCGTAAGTGTTATGTGTTTTATACGAGTATATCTTCTTATTTTGGGTAATTCGTGTCTGAAAGTATAGTGTAATATGAATGATTTTAAAAAGAATGGTGGTGGCTATTGAATGAATCTATTTGAGATCGTCAAATACACTTATTAAAGTCAATCCTAATTTATATTTTAGATTATAGTAGTAAATAATAAAAAAGAACTTATCCCTCCCAAATCCTAATGGAATAGAACTTTAATGCTGCCTTAGAATCATTAATTGGCCATCTCAACTAAGATTTTTACTTGTCTCATGAAGGTAGAATCAAAATTATTTGTTTTATACTATGAATGATAAAGCTTTTGTAAGCATCCTATTCTTATCTGCCACCTTTTTCCAATAAATAATGGTGATTGTCACCATAGTCAACTATTTTGGAACATAGACAGAAAAAGATTATGTTTGGCATGTTCACACCATGAGTCTTGCAAGATAATCATACTACTAGTATAATACATAGTATATGGAAACAAATTTGTGTAATCTGCTCTCTAATGTGGCGGCTGTGCCTTATACGATTAGTGCATTATAATTCCTACAAAGAATCAAAATTATTAATCACCCAGATACTTTTCTTTATTTAAAAAATGATAGAGCGACTAGATTAATTAATTAAATCGATATTGTAGTAGGGTTCTTTTTATCTCCTTGGCATCATAGTTTTGATACGCAGAAACAGTCTTTCCATGCATGAGATTGTCTAACCTAGATAAAACTTGGTGAGAAACTGGTATATTAGATTATTATCATAATAAGTGGGAGCATTTTGCAATTAGAATTTACAACAGAAGACACACCTAACTTAGGTACGGTGAGAGAAGAACACAAGTCAAGGTGGGTGATTGAGGGGTTAGCACTTGAAAGGGTAGATGGTTTCACATGGGAAAAACCACTCATGGTCATATCTACTCAAGCACGTACCCCTTGGTCTTAACCTTTTCATCTAATGAGGGACCCATGTGTCTGTTGTTGTCGTTTTAATCTTTTTTGTGAGGGTATTTGTGGGAAATCACATACATGTTCTTTTAGACTAATCTCACTTTGGACCACAAATGATTCTCAATCGAAGAAGTGATTTCAACGAGAATATCAAATTAATTCAATTTATTCAATTAATTGTGTCTAGGTGTTTGATTGACTCGTAGAGAGTAAGAGACTAATGTGAAATATAAGCTTAAGCATTTCCTGTGATAAATCTACGGTGTATCAAAAACTCACAACCATGTCCGCATTCAACCTAGTCAAACCAAATATTTTACACTACGAGATAAAATGAAAAAAGAGTTGATTTAACATACCTAAGAGAAAGTTCCCCTTAGATTAGCCAACAAAACATTAAAAATTTTAATTTGCACTGTCAATGTTATAAATTTGTAGCAATGTAAACTTGATCCGGACTATTGTTCAATTTTTCGTCATAAATTAAAGTGTTTTAAGTGTAATTACTTCAAGCATAAGGCTGAGGTATGTCTACCGCTACAAATCTTTGACTACAATCAATTTAACATCGTTTTGTGTCTTGAAAATAAGATTTCATTAATTAGATAAAATCTAATCATATCATATGCAACTCACACGAAGTGCCAACAGTATATAAACTTATACATAAACTCATGTCCGAAGCACTTGCAATTCATATGCTTCAATTTACGACAAAAAAATTGAACTAGCCAAGGTTCATGTTACTAACAATTCATAAAATTAAAAGTGTAAATTAAAATTCTTTTATGTTTAATGATATAAATTGAGAATGGAAACATTTTTTATGATTCAAAATGAGATTACCCCTTTTCTTTTTCATGTCAAGTTTGACCAGTAAAGCTAAAGCCTTACACCACTTGGAAGATGAAGATTTGACAATGTCAGGTTCTGTTTATGGTGTATACAACCTTCATTGCGACATCTGGATGCAATTGAGCATGCGTGACCGAAGTACAAGATATCAAACATGATTATTGGATCGATAGTGAAAAGTGTCACAATAGAATTTGTTGTGTTAAATATAAGACTTCAAATATAATTATCGAATCCAAATACGATACTGAAATCTTACTATTTAACTGAAATCAAACTACAGCAAGACGCATAACTTTAAAAATTATAGCAAGACGCATGCCCACAATTTCTCACAGACAATAGTAGATGTGTAATATGCAGATCAAGCAGGTCTGATCTAAAACTAGCTCTAAATTCATCGACCGCACAACCAAAACCCCGATGACATCTCCACGAGTCTCGACTTCTTTCCTTATCGTGGGCATTATAGTGTCTAGACGTCTCATCTTTGTTTTCATCATCCACATTGTCTCAATGGTCTGACATGTAGTATAAAATCAAGTTCTTTATCTTTCCCTGCCTCAGCGAGTGCTTGACATTCTGTTTTATTCATCACAAAAACTTCATTTTGTCCATAACATAAACATAATTAACTTGGCAAATTTACATTACAAGAGCTTCAGCCAGAAAAATATGCTCCACTACCGTACTTCAAATAGAGAGGGGGGTGGCATCTAATCCCTAAAACTCCAACCATCAAATACAACAACGTAAAAGTCATAAGCCATAAAATCATTCCAGTTTCCAGCACAGGTTTTCAACCCTTCAGATAAAGGTAACTTGGTTATTGGACTAAATTATAGAGAGCTTCATCACAAACTCGTAACACCACACATTTATAAGTAGTGTTCTATATAAAAAATTGTCATGAAGTTACAAACTCAAAGTTCAGGTCTTAGCACAACAGACCAAATTCACTTCTAAACATTTGCTTACCAACACCCATACCTGCATTAAAAGATCCCTACCCATGCAACCGCCCACACCAAGTAGCCATTACTCTGTCATAACAGGCTTATTCTCATTTGCCTTTGGCCTCTGTTCCTTTGGCCTCTGCTCTTCAGTTTTCCTGGATTTCCCAACAATAAGTAACATTAATTAGAGAATCAAGCTTTTATTATGAGAATGTAATGTTCAGAAGCGTGCAATAATTCAAGTCCTGTTCAGCAAAATGCAAAGGCATACAATTCATATTAATACATAAACTCAGCTATTCTGTCTTATAGGCTGGCAGGAAGTTTCGACGGAAGCAAATGACTCTTTTTTAAGTACCTTGGCACAAGAAGATATTATTGCAAATCATAACAATGACAGATGGAAATATATAATACACTAAAGAGTTCTACTCAATCAAATATTCGAGCACTAAAAAATCTCAATCTAAACAAGGAAATTTATGCCCGAGTAGGAAGTGAAGCAAGTTTTGACATATAAAACGAGGTCAGAATATCAAATCTCATCTAATAAAGCATAGCAACTTTGACCTCATAAAAGGAAAAACCTAACAAGAATTCCAAATTTGATTAACAGCTGAAGCAGGAATATGTGTATCCAGTAAATCACAAAATCTGAGTACATTAACAATTTCCAAAGGAGATTGCTTTAGAAAAATATCCACTCAAGATGAACCACGAGTGTGGAGGCACAACAAAAACTTGGTAAGTATTCAATAAATAACATCCCTGATCAATCTTTACAAAAATACTCAAGCATAGTTGAAGCAACTTGGAAAAAAAAAAAGAAGCTTAGGCAAGACAGGTAATGGGAGAAACAAAATGGAGCTCATTTAGACAGGCTTGCGTAGTTTTCCTTCTCTCGTTATTTTACAAACTTGCGCTGAGTAACAATATATCATGACCATAAATCTTAACTTTCTCTTAGCTTCAAATATGTCAAGGGAGGACTTTCCTTACATTGGTACAACAATTCTTCCTACGAAAACCAGGCCAACAATATCGGATTCATGATATCAAAAACTGAAGGCAAATAATCAGCCATTACCGCAACATCATTACTGATAGTCCTTTCAAACCCTAATTCTCCCCGTTAAAGCATAATTGTAACTAAATCAAACTCAACAAAGATGAAATCAAACAACAGGTGTGTATCTAAATGAATCCAAATCACAATTTAATATCCACATATACGTCCCCAGAAAAATACGAATACATCACCTAACAACAAACACGAAGCACAGTTTTAGTCAGCCATTACTGCAACATCATGACTGTAAGTTCTTTTCAAACCCTAATTAACCCGGGCAAGCATAATCGCAACCAAATCAAACGCAACAAAGATGAAATCAAACAACAGGCGTATATCTAAATGAATCCAAATCACAGTTTAATACATACATATACGCCAAAAAAGAACGAATACAAATACATACATATACGCCTACAAAGAATCCAGAAAACAACGAATACATCACCCAAGAACAAATACGAAACACAGTTACAAAAATTTAGAGATTGAAATTTGTAGAGTACCTCTTATCAGAGGCACCTCCCTTCTGGCTGAGGAAGGATCTGAAGAGGGGTGAGTTCACGTCGTAAATCATCGTCGCTGATTCTTGCTGAATGAAACGGCTCTGCAAAACCCTAATCCTAGGAAATCAACAACTTTATAGCTTAGAGCATAGTTTATCGCGTCCACAAGAAGCCCAACCGCCTATGTAATTCGGGGCTTATTCGATCCAACTTGTAACCAACCAACTATGGGCAGACCACATTGTGAAATCAGCATCCAACCCTAAGCCAAGCCCATCTGGAAGGAGTAAAATTACATTTGGGCTGCCAAAAATGGGAAGTTAAAAATTGATAGGCCTGGCAACGATTCTTTCGGGTCATATTTATCCGATCTATAACCAATTTGAAAAATTCAAACCGATTATAATCTGGATATCCAAATCCGAATAATATAAAAACATTCGATCTAATTTGAATAACTTAATTAAGAGTTGAATTTTCATAAATTATGTCTAAATTTTGACTCAATTTTGTCATATTTGTATACACATATATATAAATCGAGTCAAATCACTATTAAATGGCAGATTGGTATAGTTATATTCACATTTGTGAAACATTATTACAACAAATTCGGATTTAAATTTGAATTATTTTTCAACCAAAAAAAAAAACAATCGGTTATTGCATTCGGATCAAAATTCTACAGGTGTGTTTGATTTGGGTTTAGGAGGCAATCTTGGACAAAATAATGCCTAGCCCACCTTATCTCCTTTGGCATTTACTCCCCTGTTTGAATACACACTTTGACCTCAATATTATCACTTAAAAATACTTTCCGCTTGGATGAATAGTATTTTTAAACTCACATATAGTCTCTTAAATAAATCCACATATTTGGTAGATTTAAGTAGTAAAACTTGAGCACGCATGACCAATATATAATATTTGTCATCAACATATTCACTTGTGACATGCGTGCATAGGATTGACAATTAGTATTTAATTATGAGTAATGATATGAGACATGAACCTGAACAAGGAATATTTTAATATTTAAAGATAATTTTATAAAGAATGATTATAGGAAAAATTATTTTATTTAAAGTGTGAAAAATTAAATAAGAATGTTGACATGTGATATTTTTTAAATATTTTATATACATTAGAGCATGTGGAATTAATCGGGTGACAAACATGTGACATCAATTTATTGTTATAAATAATAATAATAATAATGAAATAAAATGTATTAATATATACAATGAGTGGTTTAGGGTCTGAGAGACGAATTTAATAGATTGTCCATAATTTGAATATATGTATATACATGTTTATGTACAACTATGTATACAAGAAGAAAAAAAAATGGGCGCATTCATATAATTGTGTGAGACTCAATCACGCATTGCATACATATTAGTATAATTATGTGGACTAATTACAATTATGTGAAATTATTTATTAGATGAAATTTTGTATATGAAAATAGTCTTGGATTGATTTTAAAATCACTTAAGAATTTGGGAGGAGGCAAATGGTATTATTAAAGTTTTATGAAATATCTTTACACATGTGTCAAGGCTAAAGTGGTGGGTCATTTTGAAATGTCAAGTGCATGTGTGTTTGTGTGTGCCAAGTGTATGTGTGTTTGACTAGGTGTAGAAAATATGTTTGTGTGTGTGCTTTGATATGTAGTAAAGTGAACGTGTTTAAAAGAGAAACCAGTGTATGTGTGTGCGCGTGTTCTGGTTGTTGAAACCGTGAGTGAGGGGGAGTAAAGGAAGTGGAAAAGAAAAAAAAAAAAGGAAAGAAGAAAGAAAGAAAGAGGAAACTTAGGGGACTCCATGTCAAATAAAAAATAATAAGAAAACAAGAAGAAGGTAAGGGTGTGTGTGTTCATTTTAGATTGTATATGTAATTAAAATTTAAGCATGTGTGTGTTATGTGTGGGTTGTTTATTTTAATTTAATGGGTTGTTTTATTTTGATTCCAAAACAGATTTTTGTGAGTCTTGAAATTTTGTTAATTGTTTCGTGAGAATTAGTTAATTGTTCTTGAATTTTCATAAAATTCATGGGTATGAGGCAATTTTATGATTTTATTGGAAAATTATGTAGATTCAACTATATTTTGATTACTATAATTTTATGAGAAATGTTTACTTTTGATGTAATGGATTCAAGTAGGTAATCTTACTCGCTATGAATGAATTATTTTCATATGACTCGAATTGATTATAACTACGAGTTCAATTTGTTTGAGTAATTGATAGTATTAGATATGGATGAGATATTGAATGTGGCATGATTGAATGATGAGTGTCAGGTCCAGGGACGAGCACTGTAAAGAATGTCGCTCAAAAAGCTCCGACAGATGAGTCATCAACATGATAAATTTTCAGCAAGTTACATATGTACGCTAGTATTTGGTTTTATCTATATGTAGATATTTTTTTTATGCGACTGTCTAGTTTATGAGTTCTATTGTGAATAAATGACTTAAGTGTTCTAATGTTACGATGAAAGTAAGATATATTCGTGACAAATTATAATATTATGGTTTAGTTGTCTATGTGACAAGTAGAAAGAAAAACCAAATGATTGAGATTATAAAGTGTCGAATGTCTAAGTGGTGTATTTTATTTGCGCAGTGAAGACATCAAAGAGACAAAAGCGAATTGTTAGACTAGAATGTCTACGTGACTAAAAGTAACTCAAGTGTTCAAGTTTGTTTTCGTGACTGAGATAAGTTAAATGTGATTTCGTCTAAGTGATGGAAGCTAATTTTTTGATATAATGTGAGTTGTTTAAAAAAAAATAGAATATCGAGAAAATGATACATGTTGTTAAATTATCTAAGTAACGATCGTATACTGATATGGTGATAGACTTGTGTGGTGCTTTGTCGCTTGGGTGGCAAGACAGTTTTTTTTTGTGAGAAATCGTAGCGCAATGAAATAGAATTTCGAGAAAAGTTATGGAATCGCGAATATTATTGTGTGGTGTTTTGTCGTCTAGGTGGCAAGACGGTTGTTTATGTGTGAAACCGTAGCGCAATAAAATATAATTTCGAGAAAAATTATGGGATCACGAATATTATTGTGTGGTGTTTTATTGTCTGGGTGGCAAGATGGTTATTTTTGTGTGAAACTGTTGTGGAATGAAATAGAATTTCGAGAAAAGATATGGAAACACAAATATTAAAATTCCATAAATGAGCAAGTACATCATATTTATTTCTTTACTCTATCTCTGAAATCATTAATGAAAACTCACTGAAACATTTGCTTGAAAATCATTTTAGGCAAACTGTACACAAGCTTGTAGAATCTATTACCAATCTACCGCCCTTTTAAAACATATTTACTAATCTACAGCCGTTTTTAACTTATTTATCAAACTACCGCTGTTTTAAAAGCGGAATTACCAAATCCGTTTTTTCTTTAAAAACGGAATTGTCAAAGCCGCCTTCACGTGGAAAACGGAATTACCAAAGCCACCTTCATGTGGAAAGCGGCATTACCCAGTTAGCATAAGGGAAGTTCATTCCTTCGCTGCCGCTTGCGTTGGGGTTGAGTGCAAAATCCGGTGGTGGGTAGTACATATCAGAGTTGTTTGGCCCATCGTTGAGGAAAGAGAACTGATCTTGGATCTGAAATTCATCAATCAGGTCAGCCTCTCCACGCCCATAAATAAGAAGAGCAGATTCGAGCACCTGGGTAGGTAGGAAAATTGGTGAATTGACTAAAATTCTTAAATGGTTGCCGATTCGAGCACCTGGGTATGTGTGTGAAGAATGTGGGTATGTGAGGTTTGTGCCTTGCATGAATTGCAGCGGGAGTAGGAAGGTTTTTGTTGAGGATGATGATTATTATGTGGGGTTGTTGTTCTTGAATGCACTGAATGTAGGGGTGATTATTATTGACTGTGGCTATGGTGTGTATAATTTACTATTTTCAGGCGATGGAGAAGATGAAGCTTCCGTAAAAAGTGTGTTTATGAAACACGTTTTTACCATTTTTATTAAAATCGTGTTTGGTAAACACGCTTTTCGCACAACCCAAACTTTTTTTTTAAATAAAAGCGGGATTGGTAAATCCGCTTTCCACGTATAAGGCGGCTTTGGTAGTGCCTTTTTCCACATGAAGGCGGCTTTGGCAATTCCGCCTTTAAAAGAAAAAACGAATTTGGTAATTCCGCTTTTAAAACAACGGTAGTTTGGTAAATAAGTTAAAAATGACAGTAGATTGGTAAATAAGTTTTAAAAAGACGGTAAATTGGTAACAAACTCCAAGCTTGTAGTCCACTGCTGCAGCTAGAAATCCAATCAGGAGTGTAGCGAAGGGCTCGTGTCAATTTCTTAAAAAAAAAAAAAATTGGGTTATACATGATGTCAATATTTTGGTTTTGACATACAAGCGACACTTGTAAATATTTTTTTAGGATATGTATATTCTACATGGTAGCAGACTTGTGTGTCGCGTGTATATTATTTTTCTTAAAAAAAATGATCCTAAGATAAATATTTCTAGAATGGGTTTTCTTTAAATGTCATGCTATAATATTTTATTAATAGCAAGATTGCCTAAATTTTATTTGTATACTAATAGTGTAGTGGGATTGGGGTGTTACATAAATAGTCTGCTTAGGATATGTTTTGGCAAAAATATATTTTTACCTTCAAGAATCTCTAGGATATAATTATTTTAAGGATTTTTTAGTAATTTAATATTTATATCATTATTCAATACTTGATCCAAATAAAATATTAGATGGGATAAATGTAGGGCTCACTACTTCTTAATACTTGAACCAAATATGAGAAAATAAGGCATTATCACTATAATTAGTGCAAGGGCAAATGGATGGCTACGGGATGAACAAGTTTGTCCAATCTAATAATATTCCACAAGTATAATTGTTACTAACTATTGACCCATTTATCCTTGAATCCAAGCGAAGCTAAGCCCACAAAAATCTAAATAAGTTGACCCTAAGTGAAGCGTTAGCTTGTTTTGCATAATCTAGATTATTAATAAAGAGTGAAGAGGGTTGTTGTGTCATCTCCTATTTCAGCAGTTAATAAAACTGTTATTTTCTTGAAGTTTATATAGATATTAAGGGTAATTAGTGGTTGAAGACATGGTGTAATGTGAATAATTTTAAGAGAGATATTGGTGGTGTTGGGCTTTTGTGGAGCCTATTTTTTGTGTTGATCCCGAATGATGATCCGACCCGGAATAATGTTGCGTGATTTTTAATGAAAAATTTATTGGGCTTGTTTTGTGACCCAGTGCGCAGAACATATAAAACCCGTTATTTTGGTAATTAGGGTTTACGGTGGATTGTACAGCCGCTCTTGTAACTCTCCCTCTGAATAGTGAAATTCCTGCAACTTCGTGGATGTAGCCAAATTACCGAACCACGTAAAAATCTCTATGTCTTGTTCTTTCTTGTTTCTCACTGTTTTATGTTCTTGATTTGTTCTTCGATTGTGTGTGTTTGTCTGTGGGTTTGAAGTGCATTCAATCCCAACAAGTGATTGTTGGATGAGTCTATTTAAAACTGAAAGATGAATTTATTGAACTTTGTCCTATTCCATATTATAGATTCTTATATCTATATTAAGTATTAACTTTCTTGACGATTTAAAAAATAACTACAAAACTATTGTACAATAAAATTTCTCGTCAATTTTCTCTCTCGTTTTCTAATTGTTTATTTTCTAATTATTTCATAGTAATCATATAATAAAAACATATAGTAATGCTTACACAAAGTACAATAATGATTCAGATTATTTTAATTCGACAATTTATGTTATGTTTTAAATTTAAAATTTTTAACAACAGTAGCTCAACTTATTTACTGTCAACTTTTTAACTATGATAAATAAAACATATTTTGCACAAGACACCCCTAGTACTTATATAAAAAAAAATACACGAATATTGTGCATATACAAATATCGGATGTAATAGTTACAATACATCAGAATTCTCACGTAGTGTAACTATCAAATGTTAAATAAACAAATGGATAAGGTGACTTCATTTTTTTTACATGGGTGGTTAATATCCTACATGATGTCTATTTTTCTTATTTGGTGAGTTTTTTTTTTTTTTTTGGATTAATGGTTAGGTATATTTGAATTAATTTATACGCATCTTAATTAATCTCTTTTTCGGACTGATAAAAATCGTGTCATCTACACTAGAACTATAGTATTCAGGAAAAACAAATCTCTTGTGATTTAATCTCAGAGTTATCAAAATTTAAATTCAGAATGTCTAAATTATAACTCGTCTTTATTATCCGTTAAACTATTTTTAAAATTATTAGATGATTTATTAATAAATAATTATACCAAATAATAATGTTATAACGATATAACTATTACACCCGATATTTGTTACGAAATTGGCAGGACGTTATCTGCACGGGGGTTATATGGCAGACCGTCCATCCAATCATCGTTTCGTCGGTGATTTCTCTCTCATTTCGTCTTTGCCCCTCACTATTCACCAACCAACCCATCCTATTAATAATTGGTTATTGGCCCTTTTGTGTTACCCTACACATGTTTTCAAATTTCCCCTTTTGTCCCTAACGCCGTTTGCCCTTATTAATTATCTCGCCCGCATATATAAGTACCTCTAGTTTCAATTTCCACGTATGAATTGACATAACTACCCCAGAAGAAGCATCCACATGTGGGAACCACCTAACATTGCTTCCCACTTTATTTTTCTTAGATCTATATAACTTTTTTTTTGTCAGACCATCTGATATCCAAAAATTATTTTGTGCTTTAACTAATCCGAATTCAAGTCCAGTAAGATCACAAGGGAGACAAAATTCTCCCTACCGAACGTACATCCGTTCCCAAGACTCAAACTCAAGACCTTGGTTAAGCTAGAACAATCCCTCCCCAACTGATCTAACGCTCAATAGTATATACTTTTTTTCTTCATTTCTCTGCTTGGTAGACTTCCCACAATGTATTATGAGGGATATTTTTTATGGGTGATTCAGTAATTAAGTCTAACTTTTAATAATTTAGAGGTATCAGATTCAATCCTTCCACATATTTTCTAAAGACTAATCATCCTCGTCCCTTAAGGGATATGCTCTAACACAACTCAAATAACGGTGATCAGTCACTGAGTTCGAGAGAATAGTAGATATAAGCCTAAAAATTTTGTAGAAAAAAAAATATATGAATAATGTTATTTAGATCTAAAAATTTAATTTAATTTGTTGATAGAATAATAGTGTGACTTCATAAGAATTATTGAATCTATACTAAGTTTCAATGTTTAATGAGATTTACAATCAATTCAAATATCACAGTGAATTAGGTCAGTAAATTATGTTAGTAAATTAAGTTACAATAATATTGCTCAAAAAATATATATTAGTGAGAGACTTAGTTATAAGTAATAAACTTTACTTGAATTCACGATAAATAATCCACAAAAAAAAATTAGAAAAAAAATGTGGATGGGTATTTTTCACTCCGTTTTTCTTTTCTAATTCTCCATGCAATTAAGAATTAAATAATTAATGACAAAAAAAAAACATTAAATAAGAAGCCATGCATAAACTAGAAGGGCAGCAGCAAGTTGGTGACACACACATACAGTGGGGCCAACAGACATGCGCATGCATTAGCTTGAAAATAATGTAACTTAAAGCTAGTGGTTTTTAGGCCACTCAATTAAAATTAGTCAGATATTTTTTTTTAGCTCGTTTGGTTATCGAATTGCAAAAGGGTGGATTAGATAATACATGTTAACCCTATAAAAAAGGATAAATTACAAGATTAAACATGAGATAAAAATAAGTCATTGAATTAAAAGTAGGATAATAAAGTACTAATTAAATATCTATATTACTAATAAAGTATCTTAAGTGAAAAAATTTTGATTTTCTTATTTATTCTTTAAATTTTTTATAATGCCTACTTTATCCTTGTTTGAGGGATTTTTTATTTTATTTTATTAGTTGCATTAATTCAACTAATAAATTCTTGCTCTACATCGTCGACTATGGAGTAGGTTTACATAATGGTTGACTAATAATAGAACAAGTGGACAAGTAAGTCCTATAAAATTCAATAACCAATATGCATTATATAACAATCTACATATAAATAAAATTAGTCCAATTTATCTATTTTTTTATAAAAAAAAATTCAAAACAGTTGACGTCCAACGCATGCATGCACCAACTAGTTGACTAAAAAGTCATCAATCAAATCCATATCTAGTAATTTATAATTATATTTATTTGGTGGGTAAAATAGTAAATTTATAACCTAATACGCTTCAATTATATTATAATATCACATCTCTAAGTAGTATTATAATCAGCTCAATAGTACCAATAAGACGTATGATTCATATACGTATTTGAAATATAAGTCTATATAATAACAAAAATATTTTTGGTAATTAAATACAATATAAAAGTTGAATTAAAGAGTTCTAATCTGTAATGATTTTGTAATCCATCTTTAAATACTATAACCAAACGACTTGTAACTATTTAAGATTGACTATACAAATCTTATTTGGTCATTATATTTTGCAAAAAAACATATTTTATCAAACCGTAAGTATAAATTTCATTGCTAATTTGATTCTTTTTAAACACTCTCTTTCCTAAATTGATTTTTATAGTATATAGTATAGAGACGAGTTGTAAATCTAAATGTTATTAGTTCTAATTTAGCAATTTTCTTGAAGCCAAGTTACGAAAAATTTATCCTTCATAATTTTTGTTGTCATAACATGGATGACTTATTTTTGATCCGATCGAAAAAAAAAATTGGTTAAAGTGTGTACAAATTAACCCCGAACATTCTTGACTGCAATAAATAAAAAAATAGAATGTATTTCTGCCACTCCAATTAAAATGGAGACATTACCTATTAAAGGTGCTGCAAGGCCAGAAACAGAATAGTATGTCTCTGGTTTGCCAGAAATGTAGTAGTTTTTATTTTCCTCCAAATCCTAGGTATATGTTTTGTTAGAAGTTAATTTTTACTCTACTGTTGAAGAACGTGAAAAACATGTGCATGTGCACACACATTATTGCTCATAAAAGGTTAGGTGGGCATGACAGTTACTCCCTTCACAACGACAAAAAGGCAAAGTAAAACGAATCAGCAGAGTAACTTTAAAGTGGCTGGGGTAAGACTTGGATGCCAAAATGAGTAATATTAGATGAATTTAAAATTTTTAATCATTGAATAAATAGTGTATTTCAATAAATACTGAAACATATAATAAAATTAATAATTATAATTATTAAATCTAATTTTTAAATTCATGTAGTACTGTTCATGCCGAAATAGTTGAGATTTGGTATCCTATCCATTGGTCTTAAATTTCTTTTCTTTTCGTTTCATTCAAACCCTACGAAAAATGTTTCGATATTTGATGAATAAGAAATGAAATATAAGGAGATTTTCCATGATGTTGCATTTTCAGTGAAATTTGAAACGTTTTTTTCTTTCTTTCTCTGAAACGGTCGATACACGTGTTCTTTTCTTTAGTTTCATGAAATTTTTTTAAAAAATAATACAAAACATATATTTAGACGGTAGATCTAACTTAAACTCCTCTATCCAATAATAGGATACTCCCGTCGAGAATCAAAAATAGTTTTTTTTTTCTATAAAAATTATTTTCTTTACATTAATGTTGTTGCACGATTAATGAATATTCAATAGTAATCATGTTCAATATTGTATGTTCAATTCATCATGTTTGAATTTACATGAACATTTTATGGGTTTATTAGATTTTTAGTTACTTCTTAGTTTAATTGATTGTTAAAAAACAAAAAACAATAACTTACTAATATAACTATAATTTATTTTAAAGGTCTTTAGTTATTTCTATGAAAATACGACGTTTCTTTACGTTTTTTAAATATTTTCGAAGTGTTTCTATTTTTTGACTAATCAAAACCTTTCTCCGAAACAAATTTTTTAACCATGATTTTATCTTCTCATTCATCCAAATTATATGAAAATAACATATATAAATTTGTATATGAAAATAACATATACAAATTATATATAAATTTATTATTTTACTTTATTCTATTATTGCTACAAATAAATCGATCGACGACCCAAGATCATTTCTTGTTATATTATTTTTTGAGTACCATAATATTATCCAAGTGGTTGAATAAAGTATAGATTATAAACCTGCGTATCTTTCGGTTGGTTTCTAACACGTAATTTGATTAATGTTAGAATTATAAGTTCTACTCAAGTTGATAACATCTAATCATAGTTGTCAATATCTTATGATATGCAACACATATTTTATGATACGTCATGATAGAATACCCTAACGATATAGATTTTTGAGTTGCATATTTTTTAACTATATATTACGAGGCATTTCAATACAATAAAAAAAATGATATGTGCTAAATCACTTAATGTTTAATTTTTTACTCTACACAATGGAGCAACGTTATTTTAAAAAACTCTTTTTTAACCCTAAAATGGAAACGATGGTATTTCCTACATGTTATTTTTTCTTTTTTTGGTTCTATCTCAAAACAAATAAAACTCTCAATCATCTATTTCTCTTATAACCCGCTTTTGTTTCTCTTACATCTTATTCTTCTTCTCTTTGAAAGAGACAAAACCCTATGATATCTAGCCTTTAATGAGACAATCTTATCGTTGAGTTAAAGCTCACCCGCTTTCCTTAAAAATTAAAAAGCCGATCACAATTTGTTTCGATCCAAGTAACTTAATGAGACACGAAGTTATTTTAATTCAGCTAAATGTTATTCAACCTGTGTAGATGTGCATTAAATTTAAATTTAACTTGTTAATTTAATTAAATAATCACTTAATTGACAGACAGATCTACTTAGAACTTAGAAGCCGTTGACCGACGGACCACAATATTTATCAGAAAAAAAAACAAAATAATTCTACTCTAATATAAAATTGAACATATAATGAAGCTGTTGAGGGCATTCTAGTAAATATGTAATGCATAAAATACCAAAAACCCTTTTGGTATCAGGAAAGATTCACAAGGGTATCACTGACTTTTAAAACCTAAGCTGATGTACATTGAAGTTTATGTTCCCTTCTGTAAATCAACCACCTTCTCTCTCTCTCTCTCTAGACGGTAGACCCATTACCATACCACCACCACTCTCCTCTCCAAAAAAAGACGCAATGAGAGGTGAAATAAAAAGAAAAGGTGGTAGATGCATGAAGTAACAACAACAACAACAACAATCTCTCTTTCTCCTTCCGTCTCTATCCTCTCCCTCTTTCTCTCTCTAACCTCGCCACCTTCCCTTTGTAATCCATTCACTACTCTCAAAGATTTCTTTCTCTAGACCCCCCCCAAAGTTGATTGTCCTTGGTTTCCACGCACAACTAACACACACCTCTTCTTTGCCTCTTAGGTATGAAAAGAACGACTCTTTACTCATAATGGCTGGTATTGCTTCTCTATTTTAGCTTCTACATGAGTATACTCTGTTTACTGCCATGAATATGGCCATGGGGCTCTGGCTTTTGATGGGTTTGAAGGAATTCAAGTGCTGAAATTCATGTTAGCTCTGTGGATTTTTATCGATTTCAATGGTCTTTCTTGGGTAGCTGTTGATTGGACTTTGTTTTGACTTTTCGTTTTGGGTTCGTTTCTTTCTTTATCCTGCTTCCATAAAAGGTGGTAGGTTGATGGGGTTGACTTATTCTCCAAGGAGAGAGAATAGAAATTCTGCAAAAGGAAGGTTTTGGGCGTTTGTGTTGATCTCTTTGAATTCCAGTTCCGTATGTTAGGGTGGTTTTTTTGTGGTTAGTCTTTACAAATTTTGTTGATGGCCTATCAAGTCGTTAACTTTTTGTTCAGCTATTCCGGGTACATACAAAGTGGGGGGTTCAGGGTATTGTCACCTTGTTAGTATACGCTATATAGCCTTCTTGTATTTTGGTTTTTTCAAGATAATTTGTTTGAGAATTTACCATAAGGGTGGTGATTGGAAACCATTGCATGAAATATGTTGAGTGGTTGTGCTGGGTTGGTCTTTTTATCCATGTTGGACTCTACTTAACATTACCATCAATGGCTTTAATAATCTGCCTATTGGTTTTAAAAAAATCTCTCTAGGGGAATTATTACTTATTTTTTAGATGGTTATTATGAACGTTGGTATTGGAATTATAAGCTGCTTGGGGCATAAAAACTAACCAACCATTTGGAATTGTAGTTTTCTATCAGTCATAGTTGGTATTGGGTGCTAGCATTTGATTTTGAAAAACACTACTGATCATAGGCACTTAGTTTACTCAATTAGATCAATGCAATATTTTCCTAAAAAGGTACTTTTAGCCTTTTAGTGCTCTAATTTTGGCAGTTCTTACAATGGCACTCACTTGACCGTTTGTATTGATTCTCTGTGTAACTATAATGTGCTTCACCGAACTTGGCATGGACTACTGCTTTATGTAGTTAGTGAACTGTTGTGAATGAGGTTGTCCAATTCCTTGGCCTTTATTTTTTAGATAAATAATGTTTCGTGTGTGTCTCGTCTCTATTTCCTCTCTGTGTGACTTGACACTGCTTTGTCTTACTAATACCCTGATACTGATTCTTCAAATTCACTGAAATGATGTTGCTGCAGTAGCAACAAGTGAATTCGTCCTATAATTGTTTCCTTGGGGAATGCAAAAGTGTTTGTAGTTTATTCTTTGTTATTGTTTTTACTATTTTCTTTATGAATTCTCTTTGCTTCACTGAAACTTGCTTTCACATGTCTCTCTGTAATATTTGGTCTTCCTTTTTTTTTTTCCTGAAAATTTGGGCGTCTAACTGAGTAAATGTTGAATTTTATTAGGATTATTGAAATCGGCTATGGTGAGCATCCGTAGGCGCAGGCTTTTAGGCCTTTGCTCTGGTATGCCCACAGTAACTGATGATTTAGTTATGGGGTATTTCATTTATAAAGGCCTGCGTTAGATTGGCCATTATGTTGAAGACGCCTTGGAGAATTTTGTATAGTACATACTATGATATGTGTCCTCTGACCTTTGTAGGTCGAAGTTCTTTCTTGGCTCCTCTTCCACGGTTTTTCGACAATGGACACACCCCTGAAAATCGTACCCAAAACACAAAATCAGTTAGCGTGCATCCCATGTCTTCAGTGGATGTTGACCAACCGAAGGAGGTAAGCATGAATTTCTTTGAAGTTCTGTTTATCCTCCCAATTAAGGTCCCCTCTTTCTGTACAATTAGTCATGGATAATTTACATACATCAGATGCAGTACACAAACTTTGTGGTTTGAGCTAAATTTGTGTTTGGCTTGTCATTAAATGCTGAGTTTATTAGTCAATTATTGATCATTTTTAAATTTTAAGATCTTGCCAATATTGGTCCTCCATAACTACTGATGTGTAGGATTTAGGTTTCTTTATTGAGGAATTATAGAGGTTGAAACTTCTCATGTTCAGAGCAGTAAGCTAATTGAGGTGGACCTTTTGATCTCTTCAGATGTCTAAGAGACAAACTACAGGGAAGGTGTTTATTACCAACCTCAAGGGGAGAAAAACTGGGGTTTCGGATTTGTTGCATGACTAGTTTCACCTTTGACATTTTTGAATTTAATCCTAGAAAGATATAACAGCAGTCGAAGGGTAAGGGATAATCTTTCTGTTAGTTCTAATTGACAAAACAATGTAAACACTTAGGTCCCAAACAAGCTTTCAAGCTGTTGTATAAACTCAGGCACATCCATTTGTTGTTCTGTTTTGGGGGATGAAAAGGTATCTTATAAGTTTCATATGCATTTCATTCTGTACTCAAGCCCATAATTGTACCTGATATATGCATAATATATTTATATCTGCAATTTTCCAGGAACAAATCTCAAATGTTGGTCCTGGATCATCAAACATCTCTGGTTCAGACTCATCAAAAGATCAACATACTCAACAATTCCCAGGTGTGTACTTTTCTGTTCACATCTACACGTGATTATGGGCCTACCGGAGTTGTATACTATGAAATAGCCTCACATAGTTACTTGAAAGCTCAGATGTAGGCCTGTTCGTCAACTTGCACGGTTAACAGAATCACAGCCACCAATAAAACTTGCAACATCTGTCTACTTCTTGTGTCCATGGCAAATGGCACAAAAATGCTATTGGCACTTGACAATGTCATGCGTGAGAAGGATTTTGTAGCTGGTGATAATCAGTCGAGATCTGTGAGTCATGATGACTTGCTCAATTGTCACATGAATCTCCTGATTTTAGCTAATGGCAAAAATTTGTTTGATTCCTTTCTATCATTTCCATATGTTTACCCAGCCTCAATATAGATTCTGTAAACAGAACAGTCTTGTCTTTGCTTGAGTCTCTTAATGAATGATGTCATTTTTGTATTTTGATAGAATGCCCATATTTTCTATGGACTACCTTTGGTCTTTAAAGTGATTCATGCCTTTTCGTAATGCCAGAAGTCAAACGAAGAAAGCGGCACAGAAGGAAGCATTTTGAAAACCAAGAACAATGTGTTATGAGAGGTGTCTATTTCAAGAACATGAAATGGCAAGCGGCGATAAAGGTTGATAAAAAACAAATCCACTTGGGCACTGTTGGCTCTCAAGAAGATGCTGCTCGATTGTATGATAGGTATTACCATTGAAATTTTCTTTGCTTACCCTTGTGATTATTGGACAACCAATTTTCTTCTTATTGATCCAAGATGTGAATATCATTATTGTATGTTCGCAACACCAAAGGCGCCCTTCATATTGTTAGATAATATACTGGAGAGATTGTTAGAGTGGGCCAAAATGGAGAAAAACGATAATGCTTTGAAAAACATTACGGGGACTGGTAAGTAAATAATTTTGCTAATGGATTGCATGATTCATGATGCACAATTTCTATTGATATATACAATTGGAGAAGAAATATATAATACTAGAAAAGTCACCAAATTTAACCGTTCAGAAACGAGGGAACTTTTGGAGATAAGACTGATTTCAATCTTCTGACTTCCTAGGCTAAATGACTTAGTTATTGGCTTGAAATTAGAAGAAAAGGCTGAAAAAAGTGGAGGCAGATTAACAAGCATATTAGCTTGGGAATTAATAAAGCGTACATGGAGTGTACATATGCGTTTGGTGGGCCAGCTCATCTACTTTGGACTTCCCTTATAGCAAATGTGTGATGACATCACAAGGTTGGAGAAAGGATGGTCTTTGTAAGACATCTACTGTTTTGCTCATTTGTATGTGCAAGTTTTGGCTGTTTGCTGGGACATAAAGACTTTTTTGTCTGAAGAGCATTGAATCAGCTTGATACTTTTGTGAATTAGACCAGTTAGAGTGATTTGCAAAACTGGAAATGGGTTTGGTATGTCCATTTCCATGAGTTGGTTCCCAAAGAGAAACTGGACTATGTATCTTACTGCAACAATGATAGAGAGAGGTGTTTCACTGCTTAATGAGACTGTAGATTCATGCTTCTTTGTGTAACCCAGTAATGATCTTAGCATGAGACTGCAAATAATGGGATATAATTTTTGATCAAGAAGAATTAACTTAAAGGGGTACAAGAAACTGCATACAAGAATACTACTGACTTGTCAAAAGTAGCACACTCGTTCAGTAAAATTACTTCATGAGGTAGTATGAACTTATTAAGGCAAGGTCTCTTTGTCCATAGGATGTCTGGATGTGGAATGGGATGCAGCAAAAGTCTCCGTTTCTTTTAATTTTTCTTTCCTATTGGTTTCTTTTCAATGTCTCTATTCTTGCTTATCAGTGACCGGTTCTATTATTTCTCCGCAACAATCCTGCCCAGAAGTAGTTGTAGTACTGGGCCCAACATTAGGGACTGGATTGGAGGACTGGGAAGTGGAAAAATAGAAGGCGGCATCTATTCATTTTATAGGAAGCCTCTGAAAAGTTGTCCTTGCCCTTGAAACAGACAGGTGAAATCAGGAAAATTGACAGTTTAAGCTGGATAAGAAGATGGATACCTCTGGCTGAGTGGTTGAGCATGCAAGAAATATGCATTTTATGGTTGTTGATCAAAGCTTATTGCCATCTGAATGAGGAACATGGATTTCAAGCACGTTTAAAAACTCCACAGGTTGTGGAAACAGCCACCAAATTTGGAAAGGCTGTAAGCTATAAGTGGTGGAATGTTCAGAACATTCGTAGCACCAAGAGGGCTGAAAAAATTTCCACAATTTTCGGCTTTTTAATAGGGGAAAATATGTCATGTATGTCACTTATTTCAATGGGGGCATCACTAGGGTTATCTAAGCAAACATTAGAGTTTTGAATCAAGTTAAAAGAGCGGATATGAGAGGTTTTTGCAATACCAAGGCACTTGGATGGTTAGTATGTTCACTCTATCTCTTGGGGATGTAGGCAAACTGAGGAACTAGGAAATTCTTGGTCTCCTCGGTCCTTTGATTTAGCTTGTTCACTTTTGTCCCTTTTTCTTGTTGGATCATAGTTTCAACTGCCACATGATAAAATGCAATGTTCCCCATTGATGAAGCATGAGTGGCATTGCATTATGCAGGCAGCAGGATAGATGACAATGGTATGTTTGACAAGGTTATTTTCACATCTTTATGTTTGTAGGGCTGCTTTTATGTGTGGGAGGGAACCCAACTTCGAACTCTCGGAGGAGGAGAAGCAGGAACTTAGGAAATTCAAGTGGGAGGAATTCTTAGCAGTTACTCGATCTGCAATTACAAACAAAAGTAAGCTTACCTTTGTAATCTATTTTAAGCTTGAAATCTTCTGTCCTTTTAATGGTTGCCACATGTGAAACTTCCAGAACACCAGAGAAAAACTGGGCCACGTTCACGTAGAAAGTCTGAGCCTTCGACACATAACAGTGACTGGGAGGGCGAGCAAGGCGGCAACGGCTTCTCAGCATCAGAAGACGTAGAGCCAGACACATCAGTCTCTTGAAAATTTTCACTCAGGAGCAAGGCTGAACAAACCTTGTTCTAGCCATTCTTAATGATTTTTATCTAATTTTTCTGGTGTATAAAGGTAGCCCCTATTAGGGCAGATATAGGTGGAACTTGTCTATTAGTAAGCAGATTTCTGTGTCTTTTTATTCAATACATTCAGAGTTTAGAAAAATGTTAAGCTCAGGAAGACACTGCTATATTTTCTCAGTAAATCTGTTACAGCATTTTCAGCTCAAATTCGACGGTCGGAACTTTTTTGGGTTGCAGCTCGGCTCTACTGATGCTGGTTGACATGTAGGCAGCTTCTCAGCTTTGCTACTCTGCTTCAAATTGAAAATCTGGTCTTACTTTCTACTACCTTCACAAAGTAGGAAACTGGAAATCCAATACAGGTCTCAAAACTTCCTAGTTGTTGAATAGAATCAGTGATTCTTTCTTTCTTTTGCCTTTTCTTAGTACCTTCCTCCCAGAGTGATCATGACCAACATCCAACATGATATTCTTTGAAGCCCCCTTCAGTTAAATAATAAAAAATTAAAAATTAAAAAACAAGATACTAAAGTATTAACTTAGAGAACAATAATTGAGACAAACCCGAACTTATAAAGATTTTCTAGTTGTGAATGTTAATGAATTATAGTTGTTCAATTAAAAATCATAATCAATCCTAAATTATTGTAATTGATCAAGGGAATTACAACTTTCAAAAATTAAATTATAACTCATAAAAAAAAAAAGTTACAACGTTGAGAAAAATTTAAAATTGATTGAAAGATTGCGTCGGGGAATATGTTTAGCTTCTTCAGGTACTCCTTGGACTGGTTCATTGTTTTTCCATTAATGTCTGCCATGCTTTCTAAAGTTAATCCCTGTATGTTGCCAAAAACAAACCCGAAGGAGAGCTTAAGTGGTTAACGAAGTATATATTTGACATTTTGAATTCGAATCTTGACAGTTTTTTGGGCAAAATCATGAGTGATTTATCATTTATGAATGCACTAATTCCGATGTGGATAGTTGCCTTTGACCGGACCGAAACGGAAATTAATTGAAATGCGCAAAAACTGACATAAAAACTCTAGACCGTAGTGCAAAAAAAAAAATATTGCCAAAACATGCCCCAAGGGTGTTCAACTTCATGTGGACAAAACTGCTGCATATTGGGTTTGGAATTGGAACTGCGACAGGCTAAATTTAGGAGGCACCAGGACTGAGCTAAATACTCTTAATAAAACAATTTGTATATACAGAAATTCCTTGTCCAAAATAAAACACCAATCAAAACCGTGTCAGATTCTATTACATAAAAACTGAAACAAGGTTCGGACCTACCACATTTCACAACTACTGTTTCAAGGTTGGCAATCCACGAGTTTTTCACTTCCCAAATGAATCGCATGCTAGATGATTGACCGGTGTTCCAAGATCTCACGAGAGCAGAGAGACAAGAGAAACAAACTCGTGCTTTATCCGGCCCTTGGACCGAGTATTGATCACAAAGTGTTCCGGGTATTTTCGTAACAACATAAGCAATCCATACCATGGTTTTTCCTTTGCTTCAGGACAAGAATGATCCACAGATGCGAGATATCTCCTTACACGACCATGATGCCAGATATTGCTAAACTGTTCTAACAACTGCAGCAACAAGAATCATAAAATGTATTCTTTTAGCTAGGAATCCCAAAATTCAAAGAATGTTAGGTAGAAGAATAACAAGAGTACGAAGCAGACAAAGAACAGTTGCCAAAGGTCCTCAAAATGAACATTGCACGATTACTTATAAATAATGCCTGAAACCAAAAGAATAATAATATGTGTGGGGGTAGTTGAAATGCCTGAAACCAAAATGAAATGGCACATCACTATGAAGTATGAAAGTTAAAGTTTGCAACATATGGAAATTTTAGAGTGCTTTAGGTCCAGTTAAAATTCAATAACAAAAAACCAGGCTAGTTTAATAGAGAGGGGAACAAGTAGAAGGTCGAGGAAGGGCATGGGCAGGGGAGGGGGTGTTGGGTTTTGGTAGAGGGGGGAAGATTGAAGAACAACCTCAAAAGTCAAAACTCTAATTCATAGTTGCATAAAAAGATGCTTCCTGAAGAGACCCAGACCCTGACAGGCTGTCATATCTCTGAAAAAAAACAAACACGTCTATGCCATCTAATTTTACCAGAGCGGTGCAAGTATAACAGGCATTAGAAACTGGATTTAGGAGGGAATGAATTACTGGCATGCAAATAGCCTTAAACATAATGCAAATCTATCCCAAACATAATGTTAGACTTACACGTACAAGGGAACTAAGTCATTATTGATCAACCTAACTCAAAATGTCCTATAACTGAATCGTACATCTGAGGCATGTGTTGAGTTAGCTGCACAAAATGAACTCATAATAGAGATGTACATGACCTTCCATTCATAGAAGATGTAATGGTTATGCCAAAGTGTAAACATTTGGTGCACTCTAGGGATGTGGTAATACTACCAGCCACCATACCTTACAGGTTATCCCCATCAGAATATGATTTCCTAAAGTCCTATAAATGCATAATTGATGATCAGTTTACAAATCCACCTTAAGGTGAATATATCTTAATCAGTCAAAGCATCAAGGGACAACAATAAACAATTAAATTTACCTCAGCATGAAGCTTCTCCATCGCCATCCATTGTCCAGGACTGCACAAATCAGAGAGCACAGTAGCTACCGATGACACCACATCCTTCTCTTCCAACTGCAGGAGCTGATGATTGTCGGTTTCTTTGTCAATCCTTGATTTTCGCTTTACCTTTTTACCTGCAAGAACCAGAAAAAATATCATGTCACGGCATAAAGTAGATTATCAGGCTTACAAGTTCTACTAACATGATGGCAGATATAATGGAAACTAGAGAAAAAAATGTCAACTGCGTTCTGCTCAAACCCATCCCTGGCCCTTCTGAATTTCTATCTGTGGCATTGATCAGACTTGATCACAATCTTACATACATCAAAAGTGGTGTTCTATGATCTCTATGGAGAAAGTTTCCACTGGTAGGCAATGTGCCCAAACAATACGTTGTGAAAACTTATTTTAAGCCATCCAACTGCATAGAAACCTACATACAAGAGGTATTCAAGAGTTATTGCTTCATCTGAAGATTTGTAAAGGGACACAATCTCCATCACTGAATATTAATGGGACCCGATGGTGACAAATTGTGCCACATCATTTGAGATAGATATTTAATAAGCATAGCATTACCCTTCTATAAATGCTAGACCAACTCTATAAAACTGATTATATCTAGTCAAAAATAGAAACCTATAATAACTACTCGGTTTTTGTTATGGAGGAGCAAAATGCACTGTGGTCAAACAAGCTATAGTTTACCACCAGTTGGCCCTCAAATTCTCAATTAAAATTGTCAGACCCCATCCACACAAAGTTGAGTTACACCCTTGACTTAGTTACAAAAGCATGCAAAGTTTTGAACCCCTATGACATGTATCTAGATCACTATGTAACCAAGGCCAAATCCTAGGGAACTCTACCTCACAGTACAATGAAATATCCAAACCACGAGCATCTCTATGGAATCTCAGAAATGATTCGTACATATCAAATATAACAATTCATTTGCACTAAAACTTCATAGATCAACCATGATTTTAATCTACCACAATGATAAGAATCAACAAAACTAGGAGAATAGAATAATGAGAATAGACCAACATAACAATTCAAGCAAAAAAAAAAAAAATCATTAATTCAGTCTGAAGTCGCAGAAATTCATGTTCTAAAGTGAACTAATGGAAATCAACCCTAAACAAAAAGTCCATCAACATTCATTATCTCTATCAACAATTCAACAATACATCAAGAAGACAAATTAAGAGAACTGATAAAATCACTTACCCAATTGCGCAGATAACGTTCCTTTTCCACCCGAACCCCCCGAAACATACCCATAAACCTTCTTAATCTTCTTAATACCACTAGCCATACCACCATTCTCCTCCTCCTCCTCCTCATCATCATACGCATTCTCACCATACTCCTCAATCCTCACCCTCCCACCGTTCTTTCCCACTGAACTCCCATATCCTGCCCCCAACTGTTGATCCTGCTGCGCATAATTCACATTCACGTGGTTTCTCGGCCCAATAGGCCCACCAAGAATACTCCTCACCGGCAATAAGAAATAGAACTCCTTATCCCCAATTTGGAGTGAATCTTGGGAATCGAGCTTGACGGGTGGATTTCCGGGGAGGTGGAGAACGCCTTCGACGAAGCAACCGTTCTTGCCGAGGACTTCGAGCGCGAAACGGCGGCGTTGGAAGTCGTAGAAGATGCGGACGTGTTGGCGAGAGATGTTCATGCCTCCGCCTAGGGAGGAGAGGTCGACGTCGACGGTGGATTGCTTGGAGTTGCGGCCGAGGATTATGGAGTAGGTTTGCATAAAGTACTCGAAGTCCTCGCCTTGGAGCTTCGCGAAGCCCGCTTCCACGTCGCTGCTGGTGCTTCCCATTGAGGTTTTCTGTGAATTGATCGATGGGAGAGAGAGAGAGAGAGAGATTGTGCAGAGAAGAAGAATAAGGCGAGAACAGACCTCGACATTAGCCGGGTCGTGGATTGTTCAAGTTGGGCTTGAAACCGTAACAATATTCAACACCTCTTTGATTAGTTGGAGAAAATATTCGTGGCAACGGTGATACCACGTGATAAAATGATATGGTATTATTAATTAATAATATTAAAATAAATAAATGTATGGATCCCATAAAAATTAATAACTAACTTACCATGTAAGTGAATAATTTTCCACTCTCTTGTCATGTAAGTTCAAGTGAAGTTCATCTTTAATATTTAAAATTTTATTATTAATTGGTGATACCATATATCACCGTTGCTTTTAATATTTACTCGATTAGTTGAGCTTCACTTTTTTAACCTTAAGTTGGATTATTTAGTGGGATAATAATAAAACATTAAAAAATTTTATGTGTTTAATTAGCATAAAATAAAAAATATGTTTAGATTTTTTTACAATTAATTAATTTTTTTTTTACGTAAAAGATAAAAATAAAAAAGCAAGATTGTGATTAATAACATAAATTATCATTTTATTTTTATTTTTTTTAATATTTAATTATTTATTAATTTTTAAAAACTTTAGTATGAATTAAATTAACTACATACTTTTTTTTTTCATTTAGATCTAATCTATTGGCGCATAGCCCAAATGGGCTTCGCAGGCGGGTCAAAATTGCCTTAACAAAATCAATACAAACAGGTGATTAAGGATCCCACTCTGACGTGAAGAGACTGCAGCCATCGAACAAAGTTCGCTCGGTAAAACCCTAAAGTTCATCGTGATTTGATTTTCTATGCATTTAACATTATTATATGGAATGGTTTTGTGTCGTATATCATAGGAAATCATAGGAAAACCCTAGTTCGTTGTTACTTTTTTTTTGTTCCATTATTGGTGATCGAAACCCTAGTTTCATTCATTCTTTGCTCTGGAAAGACAAGCAAACGAGATTGGATTGCAATAGAACTCATTGTATTGCACCTCTACTAAAAGCATCATGAATTTTTTTACGGATCTAAATGGTTTAATGTCTTTAAAGCTATGAAAAAAATAGCATAATAGCCCATGATTTCATGTGTAGAACTGGAATTGGGAAACTCAATAATCGACAGCTTCAAGAAGATTTCATCTTTTTGAATTTTATTGTTGATTGCTGGACGAATTCCCACATTGCCAAATAAACAGAAGCATTTGGATACACAGGCTGGCTGATCAGCCACTTTCATTTTGAGATCATCTTCTTTATGTGGGTTCCAACTGGTATGTGCGTCAAAGAAGGTCTTCTTGTGAGCCCCTTCCATTTTGAGATCGTGTTCTTTATGGGCAGTGATCCTCCTCCTCCTCGTTCTATCTTTATAAAATTAAAGTTTTGAGTGATAAACAAAATTAATTGTAGAAAACCCTATACTAGTAATTGTTGTTTTCGTATTGTCTGGTTGCTTTCTGTGTTGCTGGTTGTATCGACAGTTCTGTTTGTGCAATAAGTTTATACTTTATAGCTTTATTTTGAGTTCTATAATCTTAATAATCAGGTATGCTCACATTTCATAGACGGGTAAGTTTGGTTTAAACTGCCATATGATGTATGGGACATTGCGCAAGGGCTTTGAGTTCCATTTTACTAATTTGTTGGGATGGGACCATGAAAATTACAAGTGTATATCCCTTCTGATGGCAGTACTTGGTTGGAATAAGTAATTTAGTGTTTAGTAATGCATTCTCTTATTTTAAGTATGACCTGGGTTTGTCCCTGTCTTTTGGTGCAAAAGTATACTTCTTAACTATCCTAATTGTTCCGGTCTATAAAATTCAATCTTAGACACTAAAATTAAACATGGATTGGAAAGTAGAACACTCTTTCTTACCTTTTTGAAACACATATGTTCTACCTTGTGATCCCTTTTTCGTGTGCAAGCTGTTGGGCACTTCCTTTTTCTATCATGCACTTGGTTCTTGTATACCTATATGTACATTAACATCACATGGACTCCTAGCGTGAAAGTTATTAATTATTACTTTCCAAATATTAAATTTGTTTTGCTAAGAATTTCATGTGTATGTGATACTATTATGATTAAGATCTATTATGATGAAGAAGCAGCTTCTCAGTGCAGATCCAATGAAGCATATTGTGAAGATTATGACATTGTTGATGGTCATGTCTGCCCTTTGGATTGGCCTCTTGCAGACATCAGTGATTCCACACACCTACACTTGGTTGGTGAGTTCTATCCTGTAGATGCTTTTTAATTAATTCATTGGATTTTTTACATTTGTCCACGTGTCCATTTTCTGTTGAATAGATATAACTTATGGTGTCCTGTTGCTTGTCTTTTTCTCCAGCTACCCATATACTCTATTGTGTCATTAGGATGCTACGGCCTATTAATGATTGGAGTTGGTCTGATGCAATTTCCAACTTGTCCTCAAGAGGCGCTTCTGTTGCATCAGGTATTTCACATTCTCGTGCTCACCTTAAGCTGCAAAAAATCAATGCTTATTATGGATGTACCTTGAAAGATCGTCAATTGGAGTTTTTTGGGCTTGAGAATACATTATTACTATGATGTCTTTGGACGGATAAGGTTGTGAGTGCATCATAGAAGGTTTAATTTATCTGAAGATGACCTCATTTTGAACTCCAAGGATCTTATAATTTGATGTCTTGCACTAGAATGGCATACACCATATGCGCTCCAGGGATAGCTTTAAAAACTATTACAGTTTGGTCCAACGAGAATTGTCACAGGAGTTCTACTAAAATAAGTGATGCTTATCCAATTTCCCAGTGCTTTTCAAGATGGGGTCAAAGATTTGCCATGAATTTTCGATAAATTGCAACGCATTTAGAACACCTTGGGCAATTAGCGCTCTAGACCAATATGTCGCCTCACCACGAGTATAGATAACTAGACTTGGACATGCACTATGTGGTTGTTCCACAGTCGATCGTATTTGCTGCAATGGAGGTGGTTGTTACCCAATTTTCTGTCAGTTCCTTTTATGAATTAACTTGCCCAGTGGGAGGAGACTTGACAGTATTTCTCTAAGTTATATTTCATTTTGGCAAAGAACAGGCAGCATGACAGAAGGAGACAGAAACTTCCTAGTCACTTGCTAGGTAGAAATAGATGTGGTCTCTTACTGATTTATCTCACTAATTCTGATACTGTATTTACATGATTGTTGAGTATAGTGTTCTTTTACCTTGTGTTTTAACGTAATAGTTATTGAGTTCGATAAAATGACACTCACTTTCTTCTTTGTTAATTTGACTTGAATTTCATTTCTTGGTATCCGTATTCACTATCGCGACTTTTTTGTAGGATATTGCGGAGGCCAAGAAATTCCTAGATCTAAGAGGGGTTGATGTGGGTTCTGACTTCTGATTGATCCGAGGATCAAGATTACTCATGGTTTGTATGTAGTAAGAGGGCAGGAGATATTGCTTTTGCATTTACTCTATTAACAACGAGGTAGTTCATGAGAGTGGCCCTTGTTGAGGGAAATTCTTCTCTGTAGATGAGAAACCAGGATACATCGTCAAATTAAGCATTGTAGGGACACTTCCCTACGAATTTTTTTTTTTTTTGGGGGGGG
>CM042187.1:4611716-4622308 GCA_023539305.1 Ilex asprella | reverse complement strand
AGTTGTGGTACGTAGCAAAGCTGTCTATTAGACAGTGTAGTTTTTGTAAACTCAAAAGACTGTTGGTCCGGCCATTGGCAATTGCTGTAGAAGTCGAATTAAAGTCGCCAATGTGGTTTTACTTTCAGACAGCTTCTTAGGAATAATTCATACAGGGACTCCGTTTGCAAATGACTCGCATTGGTACTTATTTAGTTGATACAAAATGTAACACATTTTATTGTGAGGAATAAGAAATATATATATATCCTCATTTTTCCGTTCTAATCTTTCTAGAAACAGATATGGAAATAATTCAATGCCTTGTATGCACTGTGGACAAAGCTGAGCAAGTTGCCCGGTAACTCAACCCAACTCAATTACTTTGCCAAAACATTTTTAGGGGTCGACTAGTTAATTTAATTGGCTAATGAAACTTGTAACACATGCAGGGGGCGGATGAATTGGGAAAAAAGAACCTTTGGGTTGGCAAGGGGTGAGAATTGTATGTTATGGGTGTCCATAGTGGGGTTGGATTTTGGTCAAAAGTTTGAATATTAAATAAGCCATAATTGAGATTAACGATTGATTTAATGATCATCATTCTCATTATTAGATGTTGGCTAGAGGGTAATGAGAAGGTGAGGGTCCATTGCAAATCTTTTGTTTCAGGCTTTAGTGTGGCTTGATTAGAGTTATGAATGTATTTCGCCGTCTTCCGACTGACAGGACATATAATTAAACTGCACACCTTTTTCTCAATCAAAGTTTTTTTTTCCCTTTGATCTCAAAGCCGTTATCGAATCTTTGCCAGTAAATTTAAGTGGCGGTGTCTTGTTTAATTTATTTGGTTGCGGATTAGCTGAGTCATGAACTTATATTCATGTGCTTTTGATTTTGAGTTATCAAAAAAGGGATCTTAGCTTCTAGTTACTAGAAAATGAATCTTTGCCTAATTATATATCTTTCAGTTTTCCAAGGGGCAATCTCTCACAAATTCAAGCCTGTGACGCTCAGGGCCAGCTCTAAAGCTTTAAAAAAAAAGTAAGGGTTTTAGGCCCCAAATTTTGAGAAGGCCTCAAATTTTTAGATATATTATTAATCCATAAAAAAATTAAAATTTTAAATTTTAAACCCTAAAAAAAGGCCCTAAAATATTAAGTACAATTAACATTTTTATTATAATAATTTGGGATCCTATAATATTAAAAATTTAAAAATCATAAGTTAAAAAAATAAAAAAAACTCAAAAGTCAACTTATATTTATTCCTACTCTCTCTATGTAAAAATTAGTACAAAACATTAAAAAAAATTAAAATTAAACTCACTTTCTGATAAAAAACAAAAACAAAAGTTAAAATATTTTTTTCAGTAACACTAGCACGTTCTTCTTCGATCTCTCTCACATAATAAATTAAAAATAAATTAATTTTTTTAAAAATTTAATATTAAAAAATAAAAAAAACTAATTTAATATTTTCGCTTTAGGCCTCTAATTCTCTTAAGTCACCCCTGATGACGCTCATTGTTAGAAGGTCATAGATTCAAATCTTGTTGTTCCCTGTAATAATATCTGTCAAAAAAAAAACTAAAATATCGTAATTTATACCGATACATATTTACGATTGATTAAGGCCCAGTTAATAGTAATGATGTTGATGCAAGGCCCATTATTAAACTCGGTCAACAGGCCCATATGCCCGTAATAAATCGCGTATAATCAAGTGTTCGAAGTTCAGACAACAATATTTTCTTGAAGGCCATAATAACAGAGAAGAGTCAATCGGAGCAGAGACAGCTCGAGAGGGGAAGAAACTAGGGCAAAACACACAAGATGATTATACCAGTTCGTTGCTTCACTTGCGGCAAGGTAACTAAATCTGTATAATATATATTTTACGATTCGTTGTTCTCGCCTAAATTGTTGTTTTATTTTCTTAGCTAGGGTTGATTAAAGTTCCGATAACATCGACTTCCTTGTTTTCCTCAGGTTATTGGAAACAAATGGGACATGTACCTTGATCTTCTCCAGGCGGATTATACTGAAGGGTGAGACAACACTGCCAAGTCTTTTTTTTTACTACATATAGCTTAATGATAGAAGTACCTTCATTAGCAAACAGTTTTGTTAATCGTGAATCTGAAGAATAAACGTGCGTTTTGTATGTGCAGACATGCCGAAAGAGATAGATAAAACCCTAGAATCCACTGGGAAGAACGGGGCAGATAAAATCCTAAGTTCTGCTAATATATAATATAATAATAGTTGTCTTTGCTTTATGGCTTACAACTCTATTTAGAATAAAAGAAGCCTAAAAAATGGAAAATTAAAATAGAAATTCCTAATTAAATTGGGATTCAAATAGCAATAAAGAAACTACTGAAAGTGTCCTGAAATTAAGGAAAAATTATGAATTTGAAGGGCTAAAAAGATAGAAATTAGCTAAATTTTGGAATATTTCCAGGGTGAAGCAATGGATCTTGAAGATTCGACGTTCCCAATTAACCATGAGAATTTTGCGGGATTCTGCCTACTTGACTCTTACATATGTTGACCTACTGTCCCATTAACTATCCATTTTCAACGAATGGTCAACCCATCATCTGAGCGTTTTGCATCAAGAAGTCTTAAGCACATAATATAATTGTGTGTGTACATGCTTATATGTTTGTGTTGGGCAGAGAAACTGTTTTAGTACGTAGAAGCAATACTGTAATTTTGTTCCTCCTTTTTTAATTTGCTGATTCTTTGTGCTTGTTTTTGGGATAAAGTCACCTTAAGTGGCGTGCTTCCACAGATCGACTCTTATGAGCTTTATATTGTTGTAACTAGTCATCTTCAACATTGTGGTCCTAAAATGTATGGTGTTCTATCCCAGCTACGTATGCCTTTAAGTGTGGTTAGTGTGACCTTTGCTGTAAGCAAGCATTTTGATTTCTGTGTCTATTCTTTGTCGTTAGATACATATTTATAAATGCTCTCTTCATTTTTTTGAAAAAAAACTAAAATGTTGGAAGAGATGGTCTAGTGGCAGGAGGACTGTAACTGTTTTGACCTACATGTGCTCATATGTTTGAAGCTCTTACCTTCCCTCCCCCATATGTGCAAGTGTTGTATGGAAGACCGTCCCAAATTTATTCAGGCCCCCAATCCCATTGAAAAAAAAAAAGAAGCGAGGACCACAATGTGGTTTAATGTTCTATTGTTAAGTATCTTGGGCTTCAAATTATACTTGATTAGAACTCGAGAATGATATCTATTGTTATTTTTTCTGAGATGATATAATAAATGGTTCATTCGGTGGATGGTTTTAAAGAGAAGAAAATTATGTGGCTATTTAACTTGTAACCAACTATGCACTGAGCAGTTTGATAAGTATGAGTGAAGTCTGAAGAGATTCAAAAGTGTCTCCATTTTTCTTTCTCAAATGCATGAAGGAAGTGTCATGTTTTCTGTTTCCAGTTTTAGGTTTTTTAGTTGTTTATCTTTTGCAACTGTAGCTGGGCATCTCTTTTGAGAGAGCTTTCTGTGAGATACATGAACAAACACCATCCTACAAGGGCATCTAACTAAAAAATGTAATGGCCCTTTTTTACCTCATAAACTATTAAAAGTACACATGTACCCACACATTTAGTTTGAGTGTGTGTTTATTTTGTAAGTCATTCTGGTATCACACAATAAAGTGCTTAATTAAACGTACCATTCAATTTCTTCTTATGCAGAGATGCTCTTGATGCATTGGGTTTGGTTCGTTATTGCTGTAGAAGAATGCTCATGACTCATGTTGACCTCATTGAGAAGCTTTTGAACTACAATAGTACTCTCTCTCTCTCTCCTTGATTTAGTTGGATTCATTGGAACGAATCCACGTGTGTTTGACTGAGTAATATCTTGGTAAATGCTACTAAAAGTTTTCCACATCTAAAATATTGAAGAGACTTGACTGCCGAGGATGTGAACAGGTTATTTTCTGTTAAAGTGGTAAAAGTTGCAAACACTATTGTATGGAGTGACCAGTTAGATAGTTTTTCCACGTCAACATGAAGATGATAAGTTTTGGTCATTCTGAAACACTAGACACCCAAGGAGAGTGTATCGTTGTTGTCCCCCCCTCCTCTCTCTCCCCTGCCTTTTTTTTTTTTAATTTTCCAGCCCCCTCCTAGTATATAGAATTGGAGTTGCTTGCTTGATTGAACTAACATGGTACACTTTTCCAGCTTTGGAGAAATCTGAAGGCAGCTGAGGTGGCTTTTGGAGCTACAAGAACTTATATTATTCTCTTTAGGATCCCATCTAATGGTCTTGTTTGGTCTTGGGATGAAGCACTTAATATTGTAAACAACCTATGAGGAATGTGGTTTTTCGGTAGCTGGTTTATAATTGCTGTCTGCAATTTTGAAATATTTGCTGATGTAAAAGATAATAGAGGTACTAGTTATTGAAAATCAACCTCTGTTGTTTGATATGGTTGATGAGTTGGGTAAAATGTGATTTAATTGATCATAGTGATAACTTATTACAGGGTAAATTGTATTCTACATTACTATGGTTTGATTTGGTGGCGGCACTTGATCTCTCTGTATGTTGAATATCTACACTTAACAATCTTTTATAGTTTAGAACTGTATAATAGGAATTGGGGGTTAATAATTTAGCATAAAAATAATATAGTAGTTTATTTTAGTGCCTAAAATTTTCTTTACAAAATGAAAAACTGCATGCATGAAAATTTGCTACAATTGCTTTCTTAGGTCCTGTTTGATAATGTTTTTATTTTTTATTTTTATTTTTAGAGTAAACAAGAAAAAAATGTTGTTTGATAATTGAATTTGTTTTTTTTTTTGGCCATCATTTTGTAAACGAGTGATGATTTAAAAAAAAAAAGATGTTTTTGTTTGTCGTTTTTCATTTTTTAACAAAAATGAAAAACGAAAACGTTATTAAACGGATAGTTGTTGTTGTGGGTTTTTTTTTCGGGGATAGGTCTTTTGCCGCATAATAAGTACTCACCTTTGCATATAGTTGTCATTGCTAGTGAAAATTATTGGTGTTGTATATATTTAGGGTTCCTTCAATTGGAATGTAGTGGTGAGTCACAATCAGTTTTGAAGCCGTTAAGGGTCTTGTGCATGTAAGATGTCTACCTTATCATTCATCTTGTTAGCATTGCAGCTATGGCTGCAGGGAGCTCAAGTCACCTACAAGGTATGCACACTGAGGTGTGTACGAATCGACCTTGTGTATGTTTAATTTTGGTTTATTTATGACTGGTTGAGTTCAAGTTTAACTATATATTTCAATTCGCTTTTTATCGCACAAGCTACTCATTGTTTGGATTTTATTAATTTAAAAGAAAGTTTAAAATTTTAATTAAATATATTTTCTTATGTACTATAAACCAAGTTAAATTCAAACTCTCTGAGTTGCTTGTATAGTTTAACAAATATAGACCATCAAATAAATAATGATATGGCCAAAGCAGTAGGGTTCTTTCCATTTTCCGAGCAATTATTAAAATAGGCAGGCCATTTTCATAAGTTCAGTAGAGTAGTCATGTCATCATTTTCACATGCTCTCTCTCTCCACTTCTCATTTACTTTCTTTTTGTGTTCAATATTTAATACTGTTTATCTCAAGTCAGAATAAAAGAGAAGGGTTGCGTTAGGTAGTTGACAACGAGCATAAAATTTTGTCGAATCCATTATGATGAGTTCAAACAATGATATATTGATTGACATGTAAGACTTGGTTTGGTTAGGGGTTATACACACCTCAATTAATCACTTCTCTGGTTTGATCAAAATTAGACCAATGCCGTTTTGACTAGGGTATTCATAAGAGATAAATCTCTCTTGACACCCTTAAGAAATCATTAAAATTTAAACCCAAAACGTTTAAATTTAAGGTTCATCATTCTTTCCACATCTTTGTAGCAAATGTAACTAAAAAATAAAGGTTAATTGTACTAGAAGTCCCCAAAATATGAAGTTTGTTTCATTTTGGTACCTAATATTTAATTGCATTATTTTGGCCCCTAAAGTATTGAATATGTTTCTATATGGTCCCTTATGCAGACAGTGTCCAGATTGTTAATAATTTTTTATCATAAAATTGTCACATGATATTTAAATATGGATAAAAAAATAATTTGGATAACTCTTGATCACATTTTTACTCAAATTTTGGTTAAATACTTATTTAAATTACACAGTTTTGACCATAAACTATCAAATTTTGGTCAAAAACTACCCATATTACACATTTTTTTGTTAAGAACTACCCAAATTTTGTTAAATTTTTTTTTTATCCATATTTAGCTATTATATGACAAGTTTATGATAAAAAATTATTAAAAATTTAGACATTGTTTGTTTAAAAGACCATATAGAAACATATTCAATATTTTAGGGACCAAAATAATGCAATTAAAATATTAAAAACTAAAATAAAATAAATCTCATACTTTGAGGACCTCTGCTATAATTAATCCAAAAATAAATAATGGTCCCTCACACTAAATGTTCGGTCACACAAATAGAAAACAGTAGCTCTCATATGCGGACCCTGCTTCATATACTTCCATTCTATTTAGGTAACAACTGTGAAAATGGCACAACAATTTTCTTGTGCTTTTTGGCCGTTATGGAGCTGGAATTGACTTCTGGAGAGAGAAAGACTGCTGCTACCACAGGAATTACCGAATGAGCAATAAAACCCACCTTTGATATCAGCAGAGTTCACACTCAAAAACTAGAAAAAAGTGTAAGTTCGATACCCAGTTTGTATAATTATTATTATTATTTTTAAGGTAAAAGATGTCTAAGAGTTAAAAAGAGTTGTCAAGATTCGAACTTAAAAAATTTAAATTTATAATTCATTTTAGTTACTATTTGAATAAGAGGCCTAACACCGATTGATTATTTAAATTTTAACAAATCATTTTTAGTATACATGTAATTGACCAATTTAAAATTTGTAAACTAATAAGTGTTGGTGGTTACTGATTGGTCTAATCTAATAACCTCACTATTAATACTTTAAGATCACGAGTTTAAATTTTATCGTCTCTATACTAGTAAATGTAGTTTTTTTTAAATGAGTAATATTATTGATATCTAATTTACTAATTTAATTTGTTGATTTAATTCACTATAGTCTTTGAATTGACTATTGATTTTATCAAACAGTAGAACTTGATATTGATCATATAATTCTAATAATGTCATATTATTAAGTTAATAAATAATTCAAAATTTTAAATTCAAATAATATTACTAATACTAAACAACCGAAGGAGTGCCTCCATGAAAAATTGGTGCTTTTGTGAAAGAAATTAGAGCTTACGTTACACACCTAGATCTTAAGTTTTTTCACAAGTCGAGAGCCCTCAATAGGGCTGCTCATTGGGTGGCTGCAGCTGTACTTTTCGATTCTATTACTGTGAATTAGGTCAATTGTCCCCCGCTAGAGTTTATGACTTTGTTTTTTCTGATTGTAATCAAAATTTTCTTACTTGAATGAAGATTAGTACCTTCTTGATAAAAAAAAAATAGAACTCAAAAAATTATAATTTAAATACATATCATTATTTAAATGAATATGATCCATTAATTTTTTCAATAAAATTTACTCATCCAACATTGATGTAAGTAGTAATTTTTTAGTTTCATTTGAGTCGGTAACATTTTCCTTTACTCTTTTTAGGTTGTGGGTTCAAAACTTTTTTTTTATTTTGAACTGGGGGTAAACTGGAGGGAGGCATTATCACCCAAAAAAAACTACATGCCTCGGGGTAAATCAGTTTCACTCCTCTGCTCTCTCCCTCTCTCTCTCTCACACACACACACACACACACACACACACACACACACACACGCTTACTTATGCAGACAAGAAACACTCTTACTCCCTATATTTCGGATTAAAAATATATATCATCTTTACGCATTTCATGAGCATCTCATCTCCCTTCTCTTGTAAGTTTGTAACTCTTCCTTTCTCTCTCTGTATCTGTCAGAAAGACACGCATATGAACTTAGAAATATATAGCGGAAGTTAAGAGGTAGAGGGTGAGAGAACGCATTGCCAGCTCAAATTTCGGATCTGAAATTCTCGCTCAACCTGGTGAAAAAATGGGGGTTCTGAAGGAGTCTTGGTGTTTTTGTAACGGAGGGGGCAAATCTGAGAGAATGAAAGCCGCCATTTTCTCCGGCAAAGGTCCGGCCTTGGCGAGAATCGCCGCCGCAGGCTCAATGTCCGGCACCGGCTTTCTAATCCACCGGAATCTACTCCTCACCACTCACGTCAATCTTCCGTCCGTCGCCGCGGCTGAAGCCGCCGAGATCCAGCTCCAAAATGGTGTCGCTGCATGCCTTTTCCCTCACAGGTCAGGTTCTCTCTAGACAGAATGTCTACATATGCCGAAATTATTATTAAAAAAAAAATTCCTTTTGTGGCGTAAGGAGATGTGGATTCAGTTGATTGAGATGGCTTGACAGTGAAAATGAGTGAGGAAATATGAGTTTATAAGTGGTGGAGACTAATGCGATGCGATTAATCTTTATGAAATTACTCTTGGTTGTTGTGACGTTGGGCCTGATAGAATTGGTTCTTATATTTTCAGTGATGAGTAACAGTTCTTCACAATGCAATCCGTAAATGTTGTCTTGGTATCTTTTATCTGTACATATTGTTTTTCTACACTCTGTGGAAGAGGACAACAAGAATGTTTCTTGTCAGATGTGATGACTTTTGGGTGCAGTTTTGGTTGATGCAAGAGTTAATTGCTTCCGTAGTTGTAAATTTTATGTACGTTTTCGAGATTGAATACATTGATAGGGAAATGCTATTTAGTCATATATACTGTTCTGCTTTGAAAAGAATGTGTTTTTGGGTGTGCCCCCGGGGGGGGGGGGGGTGGTGGTTGTGTGTACTCGAAAGGGTGTTACTTGGGCATAACCCAGTCCTCGGCAATCCCAATAACTGAGAGCCTCTCAGGCATACTGAGCATTGACACTGCTGTCAGCTAAGAGATCCCTTACCTGGTCATCTGTCAAGTTAGTGTTATGCAATAGATCATGTGGTATTGGTGAAGCTTGGGCTCTTGTTTTGAAACTTAAATCTGAACTATTAGCCTGGCTCAGTAACTGTTTCCCTGCCGTTTGTCTTCTTGTGAATATGTGGTGACTCTCGTGGGAGATCCAATTATCTGTTTACCAGATTGATTAGATAAATTCTATGCAACAGTCAAAGTTTATGTAACTTCATTTGGGTGAGACCAAGTTAAAATGCAACATCTCAAATAGGAATGAAATCAATGGAGGTGCATTTTTAGTAGGATTCAACATGTGAGGGCTTCTTTACATGATGTTGTTGTCATTTGCTTAAAAATTGTTCATTTCTCTCTTTGAAATGTATGTGTTGTTGGTAGGGATGAGTGTGGGGGGATTTGACTAATGATTAGATACCCATTTGGTAGGCATTCTTCTTTTCATCTCTCACATTGCAAGTGCTCTGTAAAACATTTCCATTTCAATGATGTGAGTGAAAATGAAGCAGTCACGTGCATGTGCACGGTAAAAGAGATTGTTGCTAGCATTGATCAACCCTAAATTCTGTGACACTTCATCTGTCTTATCCACATTGAAAAATAAAAAATTAATGTTGGATGCATCAAATAAAGAGAAAACACAAAACAAAGGCAGGCACATGTTTAAGGCATATTGAACAATGGTGGCATGTGATTGACAAAATTCAGAAGTTGGTTTGTGAATTATGATTTTTCTAGTGTGAAGAAATTGCATCCATTTATATAATAATCAAATTAGAGATCCATATCAAATAGACTAGCCATCTTTTGTACTATAGAAAAGTAAAAGTGAGATGCTTGAGTCCCATATTAAGAATGGGGCATTGGAAGATGAGAAAAATTCACTTTAATTTTGTATAATTGCTAACTTTGCCTATTGGGGACTGTTGATTTTTGTGATTGATGACCTAAATCAATATGTTCAAGAGTATGATAACCTGGTAACATATCTTTGGGCCAAGTGCTTTTTATAGAAATGTAGGAGGACTTCAATTCGTCAACGTGTCCTCACTGTTTCGACGTCCTACTTCGTATTATTTTATTCTATTGCGTTTAAGTCCATGTAGTATTGCGTTAGAATCATGTACGTGCTTCTTATGATAGGCGATAATAAGCAAACAATTATGTTTTCTTGTGATATCATGACAATAAATCATTAAGCAAACACATCCTATTGGTTTTGTCTATTTGAATAGGATTTGATTCAATAATTGATTGACATGGTCTAAATTATTTTAAGGTAAAAAAATTGATTTTTTTTCCCAATCCTGAAGAATCATTTATAAGTGAACTGCATTCAAATGCATTGATGTTCGCATAAGCACATGAATTTTTGGTTGTATTTAGGCTTATGATATATTTTCTTCATCTTTTAATTGGTCAATACTATGCTTACATAGTTGCTATGCTGGCACTTATGTATCATATTTAGTAATTTTGGGAAATTGTGTCTGGAATTTGGTGCTAACCAATTGCCAATACTGATAAGGGACTATGATATTGGGGGTGCTCCACAGCTT
>CM042187.1:4588777-4611316 GCA_023539305.1 Ilex asprella | reverse complement strand
GTCGAAAGGCATCCGAATTCTGTTTCTATCTGCGCATTGACAATGTAGAAGGGGATCAGTTGTGGACCGTAATTGAAGTTATGCTTGCATCTGGTTGAAGATAATGCCTGTGAACTATAATATGGCATGAAATCCTCATGATTTGGAAACTTAAAAATTATAGAATAAAGGCATTTGAAGGAGCCAATAAGTGCTTGTTAACGTCCGGCATCATGTTTTTGACAAACCAAATACTGCATGTTGGGCTTTATGGTTTCTTTTATACATTTTAGTTAAAATTTAAATTTTATCTTTCCTTTTAACTTTATTTTGTCAGCATGTGACTAATCTTAAAAGAAGATGCCTAAGAAAGTTACGCTTTATTAGATTTGAACTTTCTGCTTGCTCATACACATAAAATACCATTCTCCATGTTGGTTCACATGGACCGAATCATGCAGGGTATTAAGTGGAGGCCATTCTGCACAGGCTATCCTTTAGTCCTGTTTTATGGAAACTTACTCCACAGGACTTCATTAACTTCCTTACGTAGAATCCATAAAACTTCACAAAACCACAGTTGCCAACCTTACAAATCAACCAACAATACCCGTCCTGAACCTTATTCTTGCATCACCACGAAGCCACTGCTAGTAACCCGGCCTTTGTATTACCATCACCCTACTTCCACCAGAGTTGCCCGCCAGCTTCACCAGATTTTTGATGGTCATTGATGCGTGTTATTGTTCACTTGCATGACATACTTTGTCAGAAGACATGCACCTATGAGTGATGTCTATGATATTGATTGGATTAATTTCAGGCAGATTTGACCTTTAATGGTTTTACTATTAGGTCTGCTTCCAAATGAAGGAATTTTTTATGAGTATCAATCTGGGAAGTTATTCTTCCATGAACTGTATGAGATTTCATGCATTCTCGACCTGTATAGAGAAGTCTCAACAGTGTTCTTCAATCTCAGCTTATCAACAAAACAAAGTAGAATAATGTGTTCTCCCATTTGATCATTACATGTCTATTTTGCCTGTTCATCTTACTCTTGTTGCCTATCACAACAAAGTTGCATTTCTTGAATTTAATCAATACGATGACAAGAGTTCAGTTTTGCCCCTCCCACCTAGCAACAAACACACTTTTTGGTAATGCTTCTTAGCTGTAGCTACAACTGGACTCCTGGGTTAATGAAAGAAATGGATTTAGTGATATTTTCTCAGATCTGCAGTGCATGATTTGAATCCGTTCTTCAGTTGTCTCACTGGTGCTCACGTTAATAGTGTAATTGCAGGTTTTTCATCACCAGCTCTGTTCTTGACCTGACTATAGTAGGTCTAGATGCCATGGATGGAGATGCAAATGTGCTGGCACAGCAGCCTCACTACTTGAGAACCTGTTCTAAGACCAATCTGGATCTGGGTTGTACAGTTTACCTCTTGGGTTACGCAGAGAGAAAGGAGTTGACAATTGGTGAAGGAAAGGTTGTGATAGCCACTGACAATCTTATAAAGCTGTCAACTGATGGAATAACTTGGAGCCCTGGGTCTGCTGGTTTTGATGTGCATGGCAATCTTGCATTCATGGTCTGTGATCCCATGAAGCTGGCCACATCTCCAAACACAAAAACCTCTTCAACGTCATCATCCTCGACCTCATCATGGAAGAAGGATCTTCCTATGCAATTTGGTATCCCTATTCCTGTTATCTGTGATTGGTTAAACCAGCATTGGGAGGGGAATCTTGATGAACTCAACAAACCGAAGTTGCCACTCATGCGGTTGATGTCAGCTGGCCAGAAGAGTGAGCATTCTTGTACGTCCTTCACAATGCGGCGGGTTTTCAAGCCGACAGAAGCTGAAAATGAAGGAATGCCATCATCATCAAACCTAATCTCAGATCCCAGAGACCAGCCTGGACCAAGCTCTTCATCTGCGGGAAATAATTTTGAAGATGAAACCCTAATCACTGATCCCCGTGCTACTACTCATGTTCAGGGGATTCCAACTCCAGAAATTTACGAGTCGCCAAAGTTGACATCAGTTCCTATTAGGAAGAAGGAAACTACCCAAATCCAGCTTTTGGATATTAATTTCCCACCAAAAATTGCCAAAGCTACAGTGTCACCACAGCCTGCCAGAAAGCTGCCCCCAATGTCAGACGAGAATTATGTCAAGAAACTTCCATTGCAGCACCCATTGAGGGAAGAAGAGCAATTACGTGACAGAGAACAGTCTGTCACCATGGCAGATGCTGAGATTGCCTCAACAGGTTCTGTAAATGGGGATGCCAAGAGTGAGGTCCAGTCTAGTTCGTCTCGGATTGAGGTATTGGAGGAGCAGAATGGATATAGCAGTGAGGGGGAGACTACTATGTACTCTGCAGAAACTGCTGAAAGCCGAAATTATCCAAGTCCTAGGCAGGCAAAGTTTCAGCAAGTAGGGAGAAGCCAAAGCTGTGTAAACTACAACAGATGGGGGCCTGTCCAAAGGAATCCAGTTGCTCACAAGGCAATGCTAGAAAAGCAGAGAAACTTCATACAAGGAAGAAAGGTTTATTCACAAGGGGCAACTTCTCACAGAGGTAACGATTATTTTGGCCCGACTGTATCCTCAATCATGAAGAAAAGGAACGACTCAGAGCAGCCCAACAGACCCCGACAAACTGCTGCTGTCCATTCATCTCCAAGGTGGAACTTCTAGCTTGTATGACATCAATAGACATAATCCTTTATATATTGCATCTTTTTCGTTGCCGGAAACCACTCTCTAATTTCAGTTGGCCTATACTGTAACTAATTTGTTGTGACCTTATATCCGGAACATTCAAAGATCAATAAGAAAATTCAGTAGAGATTTCTGTTATGTACCGCCATGAATAGCCCAAACTACATGCTGGAAGGTACTATTTTACCTCCTCCTATTGGAAAACTCCTTGTTTACTGGGATTTAAGGCGGTAGATTATTGGACGGTGAAATGGAGGTGCATGACGACGACTTGATGTTAGTGTTGTAATGAAATATATCTTCTGATAGACAGACCGACAATCACCATTGCTCTCAATGAAAAGAAGGTCTTAAAAGAATCCAACAAGTCACCGAAATGGTGGTTGTGACTTTGTGATGTTTTTAAGACTGTGCGATGTTTTTAAGACTTTGTGATGTATACATGTGTTTCTTTCAAATGTACCCATGTTGTGTGTTAAGTCAATCATGGACCCGTTTGAATGGATCAGTTTTGAGCTTGCTTTTTTGGGGTGCAAAACAAATATTAGAAAAGTAAAATAAAAAAGTCAGAATTAAAAAAATTCTAGATACAGTTTCAAGTGTTTCTGAAAAAGTCGGTTTTTCTTTGGAAGTTCTTGAAAAGTCTTTTTTTTTTTTAAATTTTTCTTTGGTGTTGATAAAAATTATTTTTCTCAAAAAACTGATAAAAAAAATAGCTCAATAAACTTAGGTTCAAATGGACCAATTTTCTTTTTCTTTAAAACTAAAAAATTTGAGGTTTTTATCCTGCTTCCAACATGCCAAATGAAAAATAAAAATAAAAAATCAGGTTATCAAATTTCTTAAAAAATTTGTTTGGCTACTGGAATATCTTCAAAGTTTTATTGGCTTATAAAGTGGACATAAACATAAGTGTGCTTGAATAAAAGTAAGAATATTGTTATTAGACCTAATTATTTAACTTATCGAATACTAGGATTTATTTCTAATCCAACACTAATACTAGCCTAGATCAACAATGTCAAAAATTGGGTCAAAAGATGAAGTTGAATTAGATTTACCCTATATGAACAATTGTGCATCAGAAAAGATGATTTAGAAAATATTTCCTCACAATTTTTTTTTTACTTTTAAATTAATTTAAATATGAGATAAAATTCTATCAGATCACCATCTAACACTCACACAACATTTTTTTTTAATTCTCATTAATTAACCATCACTGATTTAATTTATTTTTTTTTTTAAAAAAATCATTTTTCATCCCCTATAAGTTTTTCATAATACTTAATGACCAGTTCCGAACAAATTCATGGAATATATGTAATTAATACAAGTTATTTTTTTGTTTTAAGTTTTTTCATGTTTGATACCACATAATCTTTTTTAATATCTTTTTGTTGATTTGAGATAAGGGATTTAATTTTTTTTTTTGATTTTGTGCATCTAAACCACGATGTCATCGATCCGTGAGTTTTTTTTTTTTTATTTTGATTCTTTAATTATTTTTTTGACCAAAAGAAAAAAAAAGACTAGTGGTTATAAAAAAAATGATAAAATGTCCCACTTTTATCACTTAGACCTATTAATATTTAAAATATTATACACAAACCCTATAAAGTTATATGCACATAACATTTAAATCCCTATTATTAATATAATAAATTATATCTAAATCCCCTAAAATTTGTATAGTACAACATTTAGATCCGCACAAGTTTAAAATATTATACTTAGATTAAAAATATTTCAATAAAAAATAAAATATCAAATATTTTAAATTTTATAACTAAAATTCATATTATGTTACATCATTTGTTGAAATAAAATTAAAAATTAAAATTAAAATTTTTATTAAAAAATTATAATTAGTATACAATTATACCATTTATTAGAATAAAATTAAAAAACTAAAAAAGGGGTTAAACTGTAATGAACATAATATATTCTATCTTTAATTGAGGTAAATTAATCGTTTAATAGATTCCGTTAGTCTTGTAACTAATAAGAGGTTTAAGTGTAATATTTTAAACTTGAGGGTCTAAGTATTACACACTAAAATATTTTAGAGGGTTCGAGTATAATTTATTAACGGATATACTAGCAAACATTAAATGTAGGGTTTAAGTGTTAAATACGTACAAATTTTAAAAAATTTGTGTGTAATATTTTAATTATCTATAATTTAAATGATTAAATTACAAACTTTAGGGGTTTAAGTGTAATTCTCCCTTAAAAAAATTGACGAAAAAAAGTGAATTTTGCGAATGAATGAGCACCACATCAGAGAGAGTGACGGGCTTACACGACCTGTGAAAAAAATGAGGTGTAGCTGTAGCAGTCTTGGTCCCATCGACAGCAGAGCTCCTCACAGAAGGACACAATAGAGAGAGAGAAAGAGAGCGTCATTACAAATAAACTCTCTGAGGTCTCTGTGGTATGCAAGAATTGTAGAGAGAGAGAGAGAGTGAAGCAGAAGATGCTGTTGAGAGTCCCATTTTCCACTTACAATGCTACACCGGACCAAATTCAAGCCCTAACCCAATGCCGATTCTTTGGCCCATCATCCAATTCGCTGTCGATTCGCCGACCATACCCCGTCGTCTCGTGCGCATCTTCTCATTCTCAGGGACATCCTCCGGTATTGTCTGTTCCGACCGGAGAACCGAACAGCAAGGAGGCGAAGGATCAGCTACGGCGGCGGCTCGGAAGTTTGACGGAGGACGGCTTATCTTACAAAGAGAAGTTCATAGTGAGGTGTTATGAGGTTGGGATTAACAAAACTGCCACTGTTGAAACCATTGCCAATCTCTTACAGGTATAAAATCTCTCCCTCTATTTATATGAGTTTGTTCATATATGTTATTAATTTTTTAAATTTATGGATTATTTAGCACTGGATTTGTTCCTGCATGTCTCATTCTAACATGCAATCAACTATGTGGCTTGAATTGTATGATACGAGTTTTCTTATAATTTTTGTTTTTTTGTTTTTTTTCAAAAGTTGCTGAATTTATGAAGCTTTAGCGACAGTTTATATTCTTTCTCCCTGGAATGTGCAGTGATTTCTCACAGAATGAGCAGTGGATTTGTTGATTTTCTCGGCATTGAATTCTATCCTTTGCATGTTTCTTGAATCAGAAAACCAAAAAATTGGCAAATTGTCTATTTTTAGCAAAATAATTATCTTCACTCTCACTGGTTTTATGCATTCAATTACTTTTGCAATTAGTGATTTCTTTCTTATCCGACATTTTTTTTTATTTTGGTTCCTTCATGGTTGTAGTCTAGAAGATCTCTCTAAAGTGTATCGAGACAGTTTTTGACATGAAATTTGCTACGGAATTTTATATTGCGGATGCTTTCTAAGGGGTTTTCCTTTGCTACTTTTACTATGTCAAAATTACATTCCATGTTTGTCTAAAGTTCTTGAAAAAAATTGTTCTGCAGGAGGTTGGATGTAACCATGCTCAGAGTGTTGGATTTTCAACAGATGGATTTGCGACTACTCACACCATGAGAAAATTGCATCTCATATGGGTCACAGCCCGCATGCACATTGAAATCTATAAATACCCAGCGTGGTGAAATTTTGCTCCGTAATAAGTCACACTGCAGCATCCATTCGGTTAGCAAGTTTAACATCCTTTTCATTTGTGTAATTGTGAACAGGAGTGATGTTGTTGAAATAGAGACATGGTGCCAAGGCGAAGGAAGGATAGGGACTAGACGTGATTGGATTCTCAAAGACTACGCCACTGGCGAAGTCATTGGAAGGGCTACGAGGTGCTCTTTAATCTTTTATTGTTTTCTGTTTCTCAAGTTAAGCTTCAAGCTTAAAATTTTGGATAAGTTAAGCTTCAAGCTGAAAATTTTATCCGAAAAATGATACTGAGGGATGATTTTTCCAATTCTACACACACATTCAAATGTTGGAAATTAGATTTAAAGGCATGCACAACAGTTAACTCAATCCTACCCATTGTAGCACTAAGAAGTAAGTAAGACCTCTTCCCATCCAACCTTAAGAGTCCAAAACGTGTGATCTTAACTATTGGTGGAATGCATTTTTCTGGTGACTTTTTGATTATGTAGTATGGATTCGAGTTGTGTTTGTCTTTTCCTTGTTGATTAACAACAGCCTGTTTTGGCTTCTCCTTTTTTCATTTTTAACAAGGCTGCGTACATCTGACCGTCCCCAAGACCCCGCAATAGCGGGAGCCTTATGCATTGGGCCGCCCTTTTTATTGTCAAATAGGCAAAATTTTTCCCAAAGCAATTATCAACCATATTTTGGCATCTTAGAAGTGATTCTCTCCGCATAGCAAGGTGGTAGTTTTTTGGTAGTCCGACAAATTACCACCGTGAGAATCAATCTAGCCTTCAATCTTGACCTTATGATATGTGGTTTGTTTGCAGCAAATCACAGCAAGGATGTTCTCTTTGATAGATACACTTCCCTGTTATTTCAATCCTATCCATTTAGATATTGATATTTACAGTTGCAGATAACCAAATGCACCATATTTGTTTTGTGTAGAAGTGGTAATATCAATAGCTTAGAGCAACTCCAATGGGGGGTGGCATATGGGGTGCCATATCTATAACCGCCAAAATGCCATCCCAAAATCAAAAAAAATCACTCCAAAGGGGGTGGCATATGGGGTGGTAAAATGGCAACTATGAGCTTGGGGTGGCAAATTTGGCACCCCATGGAGAGAGAAAATAGAGGTTGCAAAAAACGGTTGGGATGGGAAAGGGGAAGGAAAAATGATATTTTGTGCCCCAAATTTTTTTTCATATTACATATTACACCATTAATTTTTTTTGTATTGTCATATTATACCATTAATTTTTTTGTATTGTTATATCACACCATTAATTTTTTTATATTGCTATTATTTATGAAATATTATGTATTAAATATACAACTTGAAATTAAAATGGAAATTTAAATACAACTTAAAATTGAAATTGGAATTGAAAATATTCCAATTTCAAAATGGCACCCCATTTTGGCACCTACCATTGGAGCAGATTGTGTTTTTAGGGGTGCCAAAACACTATTCAAGGTGGTAAAATGGCATTTGGCACCCCATTTTTGGCTACTCCCCTTGGAGTTGCTCTTAGGTCCCAATGGATGTTAGTCCCCACTTGAATGATCTGACTGAGGCTAAACCTGGTTATCAAAATCATAAATCAAAAGCCTTTTTCAACATGGGCAACATCTTACCTGGCAAGTTTATACATTCTAACTTTCTCAACTGAATTCTGTATGAATAGGGCTTTAAGAGTGAATCGAATTGTTGGAATTGGTAAGTTGGAAAATCAGCTTTTGACACAGGGACTGATTTTATTGGCTAAACAATGAGAAGTAAATTGGTGGTGACCAGATTTGGTCTTTTAGATGGCAGGAGCAAAGCTGTGGGTTGAATTTAATAATATGATGTATCACACCTTCTGAAATTTTAATAATTTTCTGGAAGTTGTAAACGTTAGAAAATCTCTGAGATTTACGAAATGGGAGGACATAATTCTTCAGTCGTTCTGCTGATCAGATCTAGGCCATAAATCCAATTAACTATCAATGTTTTTACTTGTGATGCTGCTTCTTTTATAATTTGACTTTTTACATTTTTCTAATGCAGCAAGTGGGTGATGATGAACCAAGATACAAGACGACTTCAGAAAGTCACTGATGAGGTCCGAGATGAATATTTAATTTACTGCCCTAAAGAAGCTAGGTAGGCCTTCTCCCCTCATGGTATAGATTTTTATTTATTATTTGCAATTAGTGAAACATCATGCATAAGCTATTTTTTTCTTGCAAGTCATCCAAATTTAAAAAAAAATGGCTTTTACTTCCTGCAAATTGAGAAGTGGTGGATTATAACAGTCCTTTGGATCCGTCTTTCATAATTGATGTGCTTGTTCATGCCCTTATATTCAGAATCTAAGCATTTATGAGAAAAAGGTGGGCAGCTGATAAGGTTTAAAACCCTTCCACTATTTCTGCATTTCATTCTCTATTTGGTCCACTTATTAGCATAAAAATATTATTAAAGCTTAAAACAACTTGAAAGAAAGGACAAAAGCTAAGATAAGAGTCTTTGAGTGCCTAAGCCCTATGTAGAATTGCAATCCTTCCTGGTCATTGTGAGTTTCTGGTATTTCATTTTGAGCCTGAACATGCTAATGTCCTTCCTGGTCATTATGAGTTTCTGGTATTTCATTTTGAGCCTGAACATGCTAATGACCATGAGGACGATGGGACTACAAGAATGACATTGGGTTAGTTACACATACCTGTTTGAGTCATAAAACTCAAAAGTGAAAAGTCTGTCACATGTAAGGCAGTCTAGAAAATCCATACGAATCTGGTCTGTAAAATCACATGGTCATGAGGATAACCATTCTTAGCTCCACACACTTTCAGTTAGGTCAATTTCTGCAGATTATCAGATAATTGAGTGGTAATAAACCTCCCTGATGATGAATTTCTCCATTCTGTGAGCTGGGTAATTTTTTTTTGGGGGGGGGGGAGAGGAAAGAGGAGGGGGACTTGAAACCTTCACCTCAGGAAGTAAGGAGTACCATTAGACCAAATGTCCTTTGGTAGCTGGGCTGTTTTTAAGTCGTGTCATTGCACATACAACTGTCAGATAATCGTGTGGTGATAAAACTTCCTGATTGAAGAACCCAACTTCAAGTAGGGTTGAATTGGAAAGAATTGATTTATATATGATTTCTTTGATTTTTAAATATTAGTTTGGCTGGAAAGGAAGAGCTATAAATATTATGGGGGATTATCTTCAAATGTGACTTGTATTTGAAAGAGAATCTTTCATTTATCTTCTGTTTTTTCATGATGTCTAGATTATCATTTCCTGAGGAGAACAATGGCAGCCTGAGGAAAATATCAAAGTTGGAAGACCCTGCTCATTATTCCAAGCTAGGACTAGTGGTAAGATAATTTGGCTTATAGAAATTCTGTTTAAGTTCTTAAGTTTGAACATGTTTCATGTCTTTGCAGCCAAGAAGAGCTGATCTGGACATGAACCAGCATGTAAACAATGTCACATACATTGGATGGGTTCTGGAGGTTGGTAAAAATGCCACTACTCTTCAATTTAAATACATTTTGTTTTCCTTATGTACAACCATGCCTCTATTCCAATTAAACATGTTTCATCTGTTATTGTTGTTATGTTACTGTTTGCAAACCCATCGTTAAATATAACCCAGAAAAGTGGTCATTTGAGGGTCCTGGAATAGGCAATTTCCTATGCCCACACTACATTTCATCTTGTTCGAAACTATCAAATGTTAGACATCTTGCACATAAATCTATTCTAGTTCTGCGACATACACTCACTTAGGAGATCTTGTTCTTTTGTTAAGGACTATAGTAGAATATGAAAACCTTGCCCCTCGATTTGGCTGTTGCCTTTTTCTCCATACTTGCGAAGTTATTGATGGGCCTGCTTCAGTTGTTTGTATTCTTTTTTTAAGAGCAAAGGGTGGGAAAAGGAGTAAATATTCAATGCAACATTGATACCACATCATCATTGATACATTAACCAATTACAGATTAGCAAATGAGCCTATTAAATCCGCACTTAACCCAATCAAATCTATTGGATGTGGTGGTTATTGATGGCTATTGGAATAGCCATTCAATGGACTTTTATGGTGGCTTATAATTTGTTGGTGAAGTCACTTGTCAATTAAGACTTGGTGTCACCATTGCATTGAATATTTACTCGAGAAAAAGAGGAGAGAATTGGGGGGGGGGGGGATGAAGGTGAGGCTTAGGTAAAGCATCTTACAGTCGAGGAACTTCCGTGGTTGCTGAATGGCTGGTTGGCTTCTTTCATCTAGCATTCAGGAGAAAAAACTCCCACCTTCCTTAATGTACGCTTACCTTGTTTTATCCCTATTGATCGAGGTTGCTAGGAGAGGTGGACTAGGTACAGATCTACTCTATAGCATTATTAGTGCGAAGTGGTTGTCCTCATATTCGAACATCCAATCTGATGGTTTTTAGTCTTAATGCTGCCTGTCAATGCATCCTTAATGACCCGTTGTCTCATCAAAATGAATTAAAGGAGGACATAAAACCAAAGACAAGATATCGATGTATCAGATATGCCAAGGTGCAATATATAGAACCTGCTAGAAAATTTTATCCTGGTTTATTGCTCCAAAAATTAGCGCCTGCCATGGCACCTTATATAAGCTGTTAACTCTCAAGTGAGCACTGTTGGATGGTTTGTCTCAGGTCCTAATCCCACCAAGCATGCATCCTGTTCTTTCTTATCTCAAAGCCGGCTCCAACATTTTTTTGAGTATTGCATTTAGCTGTGCCCCCTTCCCCCTCTTCCTCCTTTTCATCATTGATAGATTCTCAAAAATTCTGCCCCCAGATGATTCTTTAGCAACCATATTTCTTTGCAAAGTCAAATTGTAACTGTATTTTGTGATTCTTATGTGAGCTAAATCTTTCTAATAGAATTATACATTGTCCATGTAACAGAGCATACCTCAAGAAATCCTCAAAACTCATGAACTGCAAACCATCACTTTGGATTATAGACGTGAATGCCAACAAGATGATATAGTTGATTCCCTCACTAGTTCAGAACCAATTGAGGATACTGCAGTTCTAGAGCTCAAAGGAACCAACGGATCTGCTGCTGCAACACATCATAACCAAGACTACTGTCAGTTCTTGCATTTACTTAGATTATCTGATGAGGGGTCTGAAATAAACAGGGGCCGCACTGAATGGAGGAAGAAACCAGCAAAAAGATAAATCTATGGCATTCAGTTTGCATTACCTTTTGCTACACTTTCACTAGTCTTCAGGGTGACTTGTGTCCTCCTATTTATTTTTTTGGTTGTTTCTCGTCTTCTTTTCCCTTTCTTTCTTTTTCCTTTTCAGTTTTCAATGTTCGGTTTTTTGGGGCGACCTCTGCTCCCAATGGATTTTGGTCGCGATTTAGCCCTCCTTAGATTGAGTTTTTTCAACGGTTGTTATGCATGTAGACCATTCATGAGACTTCAGATCAAACATTGAACTTGGTCAGGGAAGTGTCCGTAGGGGCAGCCTCCACAAACTCCATTACGCTACTGTTGTAATTATGTGCTCATATTTGTTGCTAATAATGTTTTAATGATTCTGTTTAGTTTGTCTTTAACTCTAATCTCGTGCTTTTCTTTGGTGCAAAATTGTGATTTTCCATGAGCAAAAAGCCTTGGCGTTTTTTTAATGATTCCAGGATCCAGAGTTATGTAGTTCCCTTGGACTGCTCTTGGGTTGAAAATCATCGTAGATCGTAGTTTAAATATTAGTCTACTTTGTCAGGATTTCCCAAATATTACGTTTTTTTTGAATGAGATCTTGAAATTTTCAAACAATCATAGGAACTTACTATCGATCTGATGGTTGGTAGTGAATGATTAGGTCAGTAAATTATATTTGAATAACATTGTTTTTTTTCAAATTTTTCGTTTTTGATAGCATTTTTTGAATGTATGTTTTAAAATGAAAAAAAAAATGTTAAAAAAGGTTTTTTTGATACCATTGTTTGACATTCACCTGTTGATGTGGAATGATATAGTTAGTTTTCAAATTAGTTATTTACTAATGGAGAGATGGATCGTGACACTTCAACCACTGTGATATTGCCACCATTTTGTTTTCCCCAAAGTTTTAAATAGAAATAATTGTAGAACATATAAAAACTTTTCAGTTTATATTTTATAGAGAAAATTTTATCCACACCCCTTCTAGATTACCTTATTTTTCTCTATTTTTTGAACCTTCAAGAATATAAGTTTTCGTTTTGTAACAACGACAACATAAAGTGTTTTTCCATTGTTGCCCATCATATATACAAATATTAACAACACAAATCAAATATATTATTTATAATATAAAATAAAATAGATTTTAATAAATTTATTCGACGGTCTCAAATAGATTCACGTAACGGTTACTCACATCTCTTTTAAAATCATTCATATTGCACTATGCTTTCAAACACAAATTACTCATAGTATATAAATTCATGCTCAATACTAGTCGACTTGAATTCAACATATTTAACTAATCGTATCGTATCCACTTAACCTGTTTATTTTCAAATCATGTTTATGTTAACTTATATAACCATTGAATAAAAAATTAAATACTAAAATTTAAGTTTAAAATTTTATTATATCTTAATCGAACTCATGTCATATTTTTTCATAAATTAAAAATTACACATGTTAAATATAAAAAAAAAACTTTTTCTTTTTGAATAAGGATTCTATCAATACTTGATAAAAAATAACAAAAAAATGAAATTTATTTTTTAATACTTGTTAAACATGTCCATCATTAAATCGTATTATTTTGGTTTGACACTATCCTATTATTCTTAGCAACAAGCCGTGTCATTTATATGTTGATGTCCCAAATTGATTAACTTTTACGAGTCTGTTTTCACTAAAAAATGGAATAAATTAATCTCATCTCATATCATTTGGGTATTTTGAAAATAACCTAGAATGACATCAACATTTTTTGAGTGATCCATAACGGTAAAATTAGGTTAAGGGGTGTATGTGCAACAATATATAAACTAAAAAAAAGTGTTAGTGAAGATTCAAAAAACAAAAAAAATGTCCTTGAAAATAAGTTAATCTAAAAAGAGTGTAGCTGAAAATTTTCAAATAGCTATGACCTTCCATCACTCAATCTCATTGATATAAGATGGGTCTGCTTTATTTTTGTAAAAATAACAACATTGTGAAGCGATGACACCATCCAATAGATGCCAGAAAGCCCATGGCCCATATATCACTTCCTCTCGGCATCCTTCTAATAAATTACAGATCTTTCAATAAAATCTGGAGAAAAAAAGAAGATAATAACCATGGTCATTAACTTAACTAAAAAGGTTATTTTCTTCCAAGTGAATATAGACCGAAAAGGGTGAGAAAGATGACACCTCGATTTCTAAATCACCTAACCCCCCCTCTCCCTTAAACCAAAAAAAAACCATTGGGACTGAATTCATACCAAAAGTCGATATTGCCAATATGCCCTTTCGTTTATAAACCAAAAAGCTACTACTTCGTGAATTCAACATCCAAAAATCATGGGTTCATTCCTCTCACAACTCAGCAAAGCAGCCTTTCTCAATACTTCTGCTTCAAGTAAGAGCAGTAAAATTCGAAATGCCTGTCAGAGAATAAACAGTCCATTAGCAGGTGAAACAAAAATGATAAAACCCAAAACAATAATTTTTTTTTGAAACAAGAACGATAAAACCCAAAACTGTCATTGAGGAGACGAACTATCTGCATACTTATAAGCAGAATTTACGCAATAAGAATATTTGCAGGTTCACTACTGGGTTGCGACTCGGTCAGCATAGACATGGTGGACACACAACTCTGACAAGGCTCAGCATGGATCTCTCGACATGGCAAATCTTATGAAGTTACGCATGGCAACATATAAGTAAAGCCCACAGCCTAGGTTGGCAGCCTCCATTGCACTTTGGAGGGGCACCCGCCTAAATTACAGCCAAGTGGAGCCTATGCCATAATTTGGCAAATGAGGGGTTGGGGTGGGGGGGGGGGGACCCCTATATATAAAATAAAAGTATGCATCAAAGGAAAATCCATAACTGATTAATTTCAAAATTTATGCCAGAAAATGCAGGTTTTGGAGGATCGACTTCAATAAATATCCGACATAATTATCTACTATAATACTTTTTCAAACTTATGATGGCCAAGTATCAAAAATTATAATATCCATTTTCAAACGTCGGACACATCCAAGTGGGGTTTGACACAAGAGTCCATAGAGGTACTCATCCAACGCATTTCCAACATGGTAGTAACATTCAGCAAGTAATAAATCTTCTTTTACAAGCAAAAATTTCAACCAGGATCAAAAATAACACTTCCAATCTAAAGAAAAGAGAAAGAAAGTTCTTGATTCTTGAAGTACAGAAGTTCATCAGCATCCACAAAAAATAATCAATTCTTTGGGACTGTTTGAAACTCAAATGTTCTTCCAATCTTATAAATTATAATCAATAGCCAGTGGAAGCAAATTTTCAAAAGAAATGTTCAATTTTCATGCAATTGCATAAAAAAATGAGGTTGGGCCGTCATATAATATACGTATGGTTCTGCTTTTACTCGATAGGTAACATATTGTATAATTCCTTAATCTCGGTTAACCTAGTAAATCTTAAACCTAAATAAAAATTCTTGAACTGACAGGTAAAAAGCACTATGCTGCAGTTTTAACCAGTGTAGATCAGCTTATCAGTCATCAAGTTATGCTAGCTAATGATGAGTCACACGTATGTCTTACTTTAAATATACGCACTTAACTAAGAATTCCAAATATGTCTCATCCTTTTTTCCCCTCGGAAAGATTGAGCTACAAAAAAGAGCAACCTTACATAATTAACAAAACAAACTTCATCAGACAGAAAAATAATAATTAGAAAGACGTACAGACATACCTTGCACTCAACTGGCTGCAGAAAGGTAGATTCTAATGGTATCTTTCATGGTGACTTTTCTCCGACAGGTAGGGCATTTGCTCTGAGACCTTATTGCAGCCTTAATGCATGCCTTACAAAAAATATGACCACATTTTGTAGAGACTTCCTCAACTAGTGGGCCCAAGCAAATAGCACAATTGAAGGTATGCTCTTTTGGTGGCAGTGGCAGAGGTGGTGGCGCCACACTCTGCACATTCTCTCTCTGCGCATTTAAACATAAATAATAAATCTTAAAATATGGATAATATGTTCACAAAATAATCATCATAAGAAAATGAAATCAATCTGATCACTTTGGCTTCCACGAAAATTAATGGATTCCTTTTCTACAGGAAATTTTATGCATTGCTTTCCAAAATCTATAAATAAAGGACATGAAACAAACAACTTCTATTCCGCTACTGAATCCCACTACACAAGATGTGGGCTGATATTTTATTCAGAATGTGAAAAGACCACTTACTAACATATGAACATCTAGAGAAGAACGCAGAAGTTATGTACAACCTTCTCACCAGCAGAATAACTTAAAAAATATACGATTCAAATGGTAAATAAAAGATAAATAAACATAAAAGTAGTTGCCTACAGTAAATGGGCAGCAAAAAAAGCTGCGTAGACTGTTGGTTCAGTCCTAATACTTGAAAACAAAAATCTTTTGTAGCCATTAAGAAAACAACAAGGGAAAACATTATTAATAGTGTCAACAAATTACTAGATTAATTTTCCACCCAAACATTGCAAAAAGGGGAAAAAGCATGAAGAAATTTTTTATTACCATAGAGTTGCTACTTCCTTCCAAGTTTATGTAATAGTCACAATTTATAATTGTCTGATTTGTAGAAACCCTTGAACGCTTGTTGCGATTATTAAGAGTCAACCTAGATGACTGTTCTTCTGCAATGATAATTATGTATAATCAGAATTCAACCTCCAAGAATAAGGAAAGAAGAACATAAAAAAAAAACAAATATCAGGAACGTAATATTATGGTCATAAGAAGGAAAGATAAGAATATTCACAAGTGCTACTGTATTTACTGCCAACAAGCTCTACTGCAGTTGGATTCCAGAGTTATCCAACTGCAGCAGATATTACTGAGAGCTCCAAAACTTGAACAAGGAAAAACATGCAAAGAAAAAGGATTAAATAAAAGCCCAACATCCCATCACATACAAAACTAAACAAAAAATCTATAAACATAAATCATAGAGAGGAAAAAAAACGGATTCCACATGCCACTACATACAGAGCTACACAAACAACTGTAAACAGAAATAGTAAAGAAAAACTTGGACTACCTGAATCTACATCAACTACGACAGTCCTTCCACGATTCTTTCTGGAATTCGTTTTAGCCTGATATGAAATGAAAGATTTGCCTACAATTAGCAATTATCATTTGTAAGACTATACCTATAAGAATACCGAAATTATGTGCACTAAATAGATTCCTTTTTCCATGTGTTCATGCATATGTCAGTTCATGTTTATGCATATGTCAGTTCGTGTTTATGTGTATGTAAAGGACACAAAAGACATACTTCAGCAAATGCACTGGAAGAAGATATAATAACATCATCATCAAAAGCTTCGAGATCAATCGCCACAGATGATACGGAGCTGCCTTGTAGGCCAGCTTGCACATTCTGAGACCCCCCATGAGCCGAAGTCCCCTCCTGGTCTGGGTTCTCACTCACTGGCACAGCATTGAGGTCCACATCCAGTGCCCTCTTACTGCGCCGCGGATTCCTCGCATGCCTTCTAGGAGTTGCCCTTACGTCTCGAGTACTCATGCTATAATGGGAATCACAACCTCCAAACCCCTGATCATGCAAAGAAAGCGCTCTCCGAGAACCTAGTCACATCAAATTCATTATTAGTTCAAAACATGTATGATTCCCCTTACCAGCCTGCTGCTCATGTGGTAATTATTCTGTTAAGGTTTTGCTATGTTCAGAGGCAAATCACAGAAAATTTACCAAGGTAACACACTTCAAGATCGGCTTCTTCATTCACAGAAGAGATAACGGAAAGTGATTATCCCCATCCATATCACCAACTTAAGCACTATGGATTCGATTAATTCCCTATGGTCTCAGTTGTTTGATAACGAACCAAAAGAATTACTCAGATTTTGGTATTAGAAATGAACTTCCATTATTTTTCTTTCCTTTTAACCTGTAACTCATAACCTTACCCCCCTCATATTCAATCTTGCATTGAATTTGCTCCTAATCTAAGAAAAAAATTATACGAAATTCAACATTTATTAGATTGTAGAACAGTGAAAACAAAAATATTTATACTCTCGTAAGCAATCGTTAGATGAAACTTTAAGCTGAGCATGTATCTGAGTTCAGTTTTTTTTCCTTAAAAGTTCAGAATGAAAGCACGAAAGATCATAATTGGCTATTAAACATTCAATCATCAGTGAAAAACTCGAATTTGAACCCTCAGAATCCAAAAGGATTCGGTTTTTTGGGGGCAAAAATGGAGTTCCAAGCCCTAGCCGTGCAAGCGATCGCAAGAATTCTTACCATCTCAATCAATTACAAAACGATTAATCAAAACACACCGCTCTCATACAAAAACTATTGCATACATTACTCTAAAGACCATATTGAACAATCAAGTACATCCAGAAGCCATATTTGAAACCTAGATAAATAACAAATCCCTAGATGATCAGAGAGAGAGAGAGAGATTCAACAAAAATTAGAGAGATTAAATCAAAAACCTTACCCGATTGCTAAAGTTTATTTGGTTCTGAAAGGTCCTGGAACAAATGGCCACAGAGACAGAGACAGAGACAGAGACAGAGAGAGAGAGAGAGAGAGAGAGAGAGAGAGGGAGAGAGTACAATGGGGGGGCTTTATATTCTTCGCTACTTTTTCTTGGTCTGGATGGGCTTCTCTCACTGTCCAGGGCTCTTATATGCAGACGGACAAGTTGAGAGAGAGAGGGGATTGTTCTTGGGTGTATTTTTGATAATCGGGTCGGTGATTGGGTTGAGGGCAAAAAGGAGGACACGTGTCTCTAATCCGTGCACGGTGAACGTAGGAGTGACGGCGTCTGAAACGTTGATGCCGTTTTCAGTGACGTCACCGAAGCGCGTTGCTTGAGTTTCAAAAATTTCCCCCAAATTTCCTTGTTATTTTCACGGTAACTTCCCAGTCCCAACACAACTTGCTCGAGTGAGGGTTCAAACCTCAAATTCCACTTCGCCCCTTCCCTCCATTGCATAGATTTCAGATTTTTTAAAAACTGTATTTTCTCCAAATTGTTTTAATAATATTAAAAATACTAAAAATTAGTCAAGACTAAAGTCAAACTCCTTAATTCGGACATATTAATTTCGGACCTCTCAACTCATAATCATTAGTTCGAGAGGCACAAATCACAATCATCACCAACGTAACCCTCATGGTGATAATGACAACTTATACCTTTCAGAAGGTCAAGTCACGTCATATCTAGTGAACGTAACTTTTAACTACCAAATATTTTATCACATGAATCGTAACAACTGATGATGCACAAAATTATTTTGTGCAAGATTAACTGTCAAGTAAATCAATGGGTGTAATTAACAAACAATCAATAGCAATAAAAAATTAAAACAGTAAGCAATAGATCAACACAGAAATTTATAGTGGTTCGGTCCGGATGACCTAGTCCACTCTCAGGAACGGCAGCGATAGCCTGTGGTATTTTATTGATGACGTCATCGGGAGTGTTACAATGCTTTGATGGAGACAGAGAGAGGGGAAACAATGTATGTAAGTGTAGCTATTTTAAAACATATATACCAAAATACAGCACTTTTAAACTTATTTACCAAACTACGACAGTTTTTAAAAGCGGATGTAATAATCCCGTTTTTATTAAAAAGCGGATTTAGCAATCCCGCTTTTATTAAAAAGCGGATTTGATAAACCCGATTTTATTAAAAAGCGGATTTGACAATTCCGCTTTTTATTAAAAAAAAAAAAGATTGGGCTGTGATAAAAGTGTGTTTACCAATCACGTTTTTAATAAAAAATGTAAAAAACGTGTGTCATAAACACGCTTTTTAAGCAAAACGCAAAAATTAGAAAGTCCTCAATTTTTACGTTATTACATCTCTATCTCAAAAAGCCCATTACACTAAATGCTAAACCAAAAACATTCAGAATCAAAATCTTCACAGACCATCGCCTGTTACATCAAGAGTTTCTGGGTGAATTGCAGCTTCTTCCTCTATCTGAGTCAAATTTTGTATAGAAGAAAGAAATCTTCTTTACTCATGTAATGCCTAACTACCTCTGAATCTACTTTCATACAGAGAAAACGACAACCCATTAACAAGTTGTACCTAATGTTTGTGGCTAATTCAACAGGGATTAATTAAGAAGGGTCATAGTGTTTTGTGTGAAAAACGTCTTGAACAACTGGGTCATGAGCAACTGGGTTTTGTCCTAACCCAGATGCAAACACAGAGGGTCATTCTGATTTTTCTGGGATCTTTGATGCCAAACATCAGGGATTAATTACCATGGCAAAGGGTAAGAATATTCTGAAACTATTGATTCTGCAAGATATGTTGCAGAGAGATGAAGAAGAAGATGGAATTTAACACAGAGAGAGAGTTGAGCAAACTTGATTCTGTGTTGAATGAAGACACTAGATTGGTCCACTGATCCAATTTGATTGCTCTTGCAATTTGAGTTTCCACAAAAACTGTAAGTTCCCAAAATTTGTTGCAAACCAGCGATTGTCTGGTTCATGATTTTTTTGTGAAAAAGTGTAAAAAGCGTGGCTAGTAACCACGCTTTTTCCTCTACCCACCTTTTTTTTTTAATAAAAAAGCGGAATTGCTAAATTCGTTTTTTAATAAAAGCGGGATTGTCAAATCCGCTTTTTAATAAAAGCGGGATTGTTATATCCGTTTTTAAAAATTGCCGTAATTTGGTAAATAAGTTTAAAAATGCTGTATTTTGGTATATATGTTTTAAAATAACAGTAATTTGGTAAGAGATTCCCTTTCAGAAGGTCAAGTCACGTCATATCTAGTGAACGTAACTTTTAACTACCAAATATTTTATCACATGAATCGTAACAACTGATGATGCACAAAATTATTTTGTGCAAGATTAACTGTCAAGTAAATCAATGGGTGTAATTAACAAACAATCAATAGCAATAAAAAATTAAAACAGTAAGCAATAGATCAACACAGAAATTTATAGTGGTTCGGTCCGGATGACCTAGTCCACTCTCGGGAACGGCAGCGATAGCCTGTGGTATTTTATTGATGACGTCATCGGGAGTGTTACAATGCTTTGATGGAGACAGAGAGAGGGGAAACAATGTATGTAAGTGTCTGTGTAGGGTATGAATGTGATGCCCTTATACAGTGAGGACTTACATTATATAGGCTTACAAAAGACGGTGAGGCGGTGACGTGAGGGGGAAGAATTTTATTACTTTGGTAAGTATTGTTATGGTTGAAGATCTTCCATGTCTATCCCGATATTCTTTCTCTCGTGCTCCTATTCAGTCGAAGGGAAATCGTGAGTTGGATTGGGCTTGATACTCATCTTAAGCTTGGACTTGACTTGAGCAGGTTTGAACTTGGATTATCATGGGGCGAATAGGAGGCAAGCGAAGAGAATGAGGAGAAGAAGGGAGGAGCCCAGCCGTTGGGCGACGCCTAGAGGCATGGATGACCTCGTAGGGCGACTCCTCCTTGTTCTTCTTTGGGCATTGACCACTTGATCTCCTTCTGGACTCTTTTTCCTACTATTCAACTCTCTTTTCCACTATTCAACTCCAACTTTACTATTCAACCCCTCATTTCGCTATTCAACTTCAACTCTACTATTCAACTCCTCGTTTCACTATTCAACTTCAACTCTACTATTCAACTTCAACTCTACTATTCAACCCCTCTTTTTATGGGTTGACCCACCTCCATGGGTTCTGACGACTTGGACACTTTCTTAGGTCCTGAATATTTAGGACTTTTGTTAGTTCATTTTTACTGGGTCAGGCCCAGCTAATATCGGGTTCATCAACAACCCTAAGAGAATCACGTTAATTACGCAATTCTTGTGTTAGTTACGGGAAGATCACAGAGATCCCGCACCCCCACTATATACTATTAATAGAGATATAATCCTGTAACTTTCTTCCCAAGTAATAGAAATTTCCTCCAGGAGCAAGAGACTCCATTAGAATGGACTAGCCAATCTTTCGAGCCGATAAACTACTATAAATACACAGTCTACTGATCTCAGTTCATTGCTATTAACCTTTGAATTAATTGTTCAATTCCCAAAAGTCTAGAAACTCTTATTAGATATCCCAGCAAACTCCATCAACATCCTTAAGAAGATTTCGAGTATGGTTCACATTTGCTTAACCGCACAGAATACACCTTCAAATATTACTACACATTGACAAAAATTTAAATCTTCTATCTTGATAAAAAAGATCGTTTTTTCTCTTATATTAAAATTCTTATGTGCTAAAGAACATCGAAGAGAAAGATATAGAGGGAGGTTCATTTTGTCAATGTGATTTCCTCAAAATGAATAATCTATAATAGGATACGAAGTGACGTTCGTATCAAGATGTGACACAAAGATATGAACAGTATTACGCCAAGAGGGGTGAGAGGTTTCGATGCAACAAGTCCCTTTGGGTCATGAAGTAGGTGATACCAAGTTCGAGCAATCAATGTTGGGCAAGTATGTGGGCCCCCACGATGCAATATATTGTAGTCTGTAAGAAATGATTACATGCACAGTCACATCATATCGAATTACACGTTAAATATAAAAAAAATCAGATAAATACATGACCTTTATTAACATAGGCTGCTCGAGAATGTCTATATTTAATGTTTGGCTTCAATTCAGTAGATGCCCTATAAAAATCATTAAATTCTGAGGGGACATATATTAAATACTAGATATCCCGTTCAAGATAATTATTACGAGGCTAGATCTCAAGAAGTTGCCGACCTTCTCCAAGCCCAATCCTATGGAGGAACTGCCAAAGACTTGATGAGACTATCAGGTTATCATGTCATCATATATTTGAATGTATAAATAGCCAAAAGAATTGGGTTTTAGGTACGCAATCAATACCATCCTAGCATAGAAAAACTTTATCCTCTATTTGAGCATCTACTAACTTAGACATAAGAGGGAATAAGTCGAACACGGATCTGACCTCCACTTCTAATTCTGTTC
>CM042187.1:4578619-4588767 GCA_023539305.1 Ilex asprella | reverse complement strand
TAAGAATCGCCCTTTGTACCTTGATAGCTTGTTGCATTCCAAGTTCCAGTTTCTCGAGCTTGCTCAGGGACAATGCATCATAGGCCACCCCAAACTGCTTGGAAGCAGAGGAGCCATCTGACTCAACAGATGACTCCAACAGTGCAGTAACTCCATACACCACATCTGCTGCAGAAACTTTTGAACTATACCCATGAAGCAGCAAGAAGCCTCTATAGTAGAACTCCGTGAGCCCATACTCTGGTAAAAACTTTTCAAACATATCCTTCATTCTCCGCTTGATGTCAACACTCATGAATTGAAACTTTTGTCTGCACTCCTCACGAGCAAATCCCATTCGAGCTAAAATTAGCTGCATTCTTTTTATCCCATTGTCACTCCAAGTCTTCAATTTAGTTGCAATGTAGGAAGAGCAAAGCATTGAATCAAACAAATTCCATTCTTGTAGCAACATTAGTCTTGGCTCATCTTCATATGCAATTCTTGAACAATCGGGTGCAGACACCTTTGTTCCATCTTTTAGAGTCACCAATGTAACAGCATCCAAATTCCCTGAGCTATTAATATGCTGCTCAAGCTCCATCACCCCAGCTTGGTATCTCTCATTTGTTAATCTCTCGTGAACAAATTGATCAGTCAATGCCAGACAAGCAAACCAAAGCAATTCGTTTGTGTTCTTCCTCAGGGAATGGGATAATTCATACATCAAACATCCAGATGGCTTACCATGGAAGGTACCCATGTAGTAATATTCTTTCTTCAGTTTCCTAAAAAGCTTAACCGGGTCAGTCTCATTCTCATCCGACAACCTCCTCCTCTTCCGAGTCCCATCTACATCTTCATCCTCACTTTCACTCTCATTCTCATCTTCACTACCTGAATTATCTTCTACCTCATCGTCACTGTTCAAATCGCTCGCACTTGCCAAGGCCGACACATCAAAGTCGTATGACAAATCAGCCTGATGCTCATCATCCCTAGTATAAAGCACAACCACACGATCATTCTGATCACTGAGATTATGCAAATGAATTGGCCGGTGACTATCCACCACAAAAACTAACGCCGATGGGCCTATTTCTAGGATCTTCCTAAGATCCCTATGACACCCCCAATTTACCAAAAGAATTGTAATGGGCTCATCAGAGGAAGAACACAAACTAGGCCCTGCGTACTTGTGAATTTCCTTAAAGGTAGAAACTGGGTAACAAGCATACCTAACCGAATCAGATTCAAGAACATGGCCTATAATTTTCAAAGCACAAAGCGAATCAGCATCGGATGTGGAAGGAAATATGAGCAAAGGAGTGGAAGAAGATGATGCCAAAGCTGATTTGCGCAATCGAGCATAGAATGACTCGACGCTGTGCTCTCTTACCATAATTACTCAAGTGCCTACTCTATAATACAAGGAAAAGACAGATCTCTTTCAGTAAAACCAATGCAGAGTTCGTAAAAAGAACCAAATTTCACTCAGTAATGGTACACCAATGCAAATTAAAAAAGTGAAAGAACAGCCTCACCTCACTTCATACGCGTTACTGTGGGTGTTTTTGTACATTTGATAGCTCATAGGAAACCCAACCTTAAAGCGCGATTTAGGTTTTACAGCAGTACCTCAAATTTCGATGATTCAGAAGAAACCTTTGCTGGAGAATTAGTGTTTGACCTCAACGACTTCAACCTTTGCTTTCAGATCTCTGAAATTTCGGGAGAGAGAATGGGGGTTTTGGGGTTTGAAACTTCGAATTTGACCTCAACGACTTCAACCTTTGCTTTCAGGTCTCTGAAATTTTTGTCGAGATCAAGAGAGAGAGAGAGAGGGAGGGAGGGAGAGAGAATGGGGGTTTTGGGGTTTGAAACTTCGAATTTCAGCCGTTTAGAATTAGAAATTCAAAATTTTTAACGACCGCGAAATTTTGGCGGTGAATTTGTGGTGTGGGCCCCATGGTAAGAGATTGAGAGATGATACTAACCGATAACGTGAGGTCTTTATTTTATTCGTCGATTAAATTATAATTTCTGCAGATCTGAAATGCAGAATGTGTAAAATTTCTCTTATATTACGAAAATACCCCTAAATAATTGTATATTCTTTTTTGGGTGTAAGTCTAAATTAATTGTATTCTGACTATCACCCTCCACTTGGTTACACTTGTAGTCGGTAATGCTGGCCTGATTGCATCATGTACATGTATACAATACACATACATAAATATATAGAGATACACTTATATACTTTATAATAAAAGATTTAATACAATTTCCTCATTTATAATGCATACTATATGCTATACAATTCTGGCTCCTATAATTTTCTCTATTCTATTTAAATAAATTTAAGTTGAATAACTCGTGACGAAACAAAATCGTACACAAGAAAATACTCATATTAGTCGAACATTGATACTATCATCTTCTTTTATTCACATTAAAAAAAAACTATTATATTTTTTGTGAACTTTACTTTTAAAATCCCACAACAAATCTATGAAAAATATCTCCCTCTATAGACAAATTCAATCAAGGAACAGGCATGGCCTCCCTTTTCTCTTTACTTTACGAGAGTGTTTTAGTGGTGGTGTTTTTTTTTTTTTTAAACAATGGGATTTTGTTGATGCATCACTACACATTGGTCTTCCATTACTTCTAACCCTAGGCTAACCTGTTCCATACACTAATTTAAGGCAACTTTTGCTGGTAAGAATAGTATATATTTTTCCCCAAAAAAATCCATTTTATTTCTTTAATTTCTAACAATGAGCATTGAAAAAAAAATGTTTTGCCAATTTCCATTAGGCTTGGAGTCGGTGTTTAAAACTATCATGCCTAAATTATCAAAAGAGGCAAACATCGCTTACAATAAAGTGCTAAAAACTTCAAGGAGTAGATGAAGTGTAAAAGGGGGGAAATGAGTCAAAGATTTATTTAGGATGATAATGGGCATTCATTAGGGCGTCAATCAGAGCTACTGGGCTCATAGTGGTGAATAGCGAATCATAGAGATAACAACCATCAATTGATAGGAGATTTATAGTAGTTCACCAACTTTGAAGCTTGACTAATTCACTCTAATGGAATATCTTGCTCTTAGGGTTTTTCTATTATTTGGGAAAGAAAATTTCAAGGTTATAGAGAGTCTATTCGCAGATATTCTACTGCCCTCTCAAGCGAAGGATCGGTTCTTATTTATAGTGTGTAGGAGTTTCTCGTATTCAGCGTGATCCCTGAGTAGCCGTTGTGACCCATGATTAACAATAGTGACCTTTCCGTAATAGTAAGGATTCTTGCGTAATTAACGTGATCCTATGGTGGTTGTTACGATTCATGTGTCGGGAATCTTTGACCATTAGAAAATATATTCTTTAGGAGTGATGTGACTTTTTGAAAGGTTTGAGATGTCGTTGTCATAGTGTGCTCGAGCTGGAAGACCTAAGCTGGGAGTCCGAGCTAAGAGGTCCGAAGTAGAAGACCTGAGCTGTTTTTGGACTGACCTCAACCTTGGAGAAGTTTTGGTATCATCAGTTGTCTCCCAATCCTAAGCCAAGGTTGCCTTGCCTGACATGGATCAGAAATGACTTGTGTTGCTATTTTGCGTTTATGAGTTAAAGAGTTCATCACTTATTTATGAGCTTGAGAGCTCATCCTGAATCTATGAGCTGAATAGCTCATCTTAAGTGTATGAGCCGAAGAGCGAATCTTGAGTTTATGAGCTGAATAACTCATCTTAAGTTTATGACCTGAATAGCTCATCAAATGTTCATGAGCTGAAGTGCTCATCGCGTTCTCTAAAAGAACGAGTTGAATCTTTCATTTATTGATGAAAATTTTTTATGAATGACCTCTTATCTGTTGCTTTCTAACCTCTTCTCATTGCTGGTAAGACCTCTTTAAATGGTCTACGTTTCATGAGTGAGGTATGATTTTTATTTCTTTAGTTTGCAACTCATAATAATTTTTTTTCTCTTTCTTTCTTTCTTTTTTTCTTCTTTTTTTTTTCTCTTTTTTTTTTTCTTTTTGTTTCTTTTTTTGCCTAACCACCTTCATGACACATATAGTCCATCCTAAGGCTCCGATCTATCCTCTTTTCCTTCTCTCCTTGAGTATAGGAGTTTCCAGCTTTAGAGAGAAGAGCTTCCTCACCATTGATATACTTTTATGTTTTTACTAACACCTCAGCCATACTAGCTTGGGGGTTCTTGACAATTGAAAATAATAAATCTTTCGATTGGAACCCTAGCCCAGTGGTAAAGGCTGTGAGGGAAAACTTCTCATCAAAGACATCCACTTTTAAAAACTCTGAGTTGAATTTCTAAACATAATTTCGCAGTGATTCGTTTAAACCCTGTTTCACACTCAATAGGTGGTAGGAAGACTTTCGATAAGTTCGGCCCCCTATGAAGTGGGATACGAATGAAATTGAGAGATCTCTAAAAGAGGAAATCAAAGATGAGGCTAACCTATTGAACCAAGCTAAGGCTGAACCCATCAAAGTGATGGTGAAGACCTGAAAACGCACTGGATCAGGGTATGCATGCAATTTCATCTGATTCTTGTACGTGTTTTGGTGGTCCATAGAATCTTTCGTCCCATCAAATGTTTCGATCTGAAACATTTTGATTTTTTGGGGAAGAGGAAAACATAACTCCTCGCAAGTGAATGGTGAGTCTGTTTGTTGAACCAAAGCATTCATACTCATCGGAGCTTTGTTTTTCACTGCCTCCTTCATGTGGCTTAGCTCTTGCTGAATCTCCTTGAAACGTTGTTCCCAGAATTGATCCCTCCCATTTTGCAGGGAAGGAGTTGGACGTGTTCGTCTCTGCGTACCCCTCTGACTTGACTCTGGACTTTAGGTGACTTAGCTCTACGATGCACGTTATTAGCAAAGTGATTAAGATCGTTTCCCTCCTTTAATGGATTTTGAGGATGATGTTTTTCATGTTGGGGATCATTTTGGGTTGGTTGTGCTTTCTAAAGATTTTTAGTGCGGATAAGAGTTACTAGATCCTCATTTTGCTTGAGGAGGCACTCTTTGACTTGACACAACACTTCTAGTTCGTTGTTTGGAGGGGGATCTTCCATTAACAGATTGACTTCTGAGTTTGATGGAGGATTCATGGGAATTCTCTCCTGTCCCCCGGCGGTGGTTTCCTGTTGGTTTTGTAACCGTAACAATTTTGCTTGATTTTTGCTGATGTTATGCGTAGAAATCATCAATTATTGAATGGATTAGTAGAATTTTAGTAGGAATTGAAACAATCCGTTCCCACAGACGACGTCAAACTGATGGTGTAATTTACGCGGTTATGCAGCAGAGCTCAGGGCTCCAAAAAAAGAGGAAAAAATGAGTCAAAGATTTATTTAGGATGGTAATGGATATTCACTGGGCCGCCAATCTAAGCTACTAGACTCATAGTGGTGAATGGCGAATCACAGAGACAACAACCATCAATTGAAATTGATACACAAGAAATTTATAGTGGTTCAGCAGTTTTGAAGTTTGGCTAGTCCACTCTAATGGAGTCTTTTGCTTCTTGGGGTTTTTCTATTATTTGGAAAAAAAGATTTTAAGGTTACAGAGAGTTTATTCGCAAATATTCCACTGCCCTCTAAAGTGAGGGATTGACCCTTATTTATAGTGTGTAGGAGTTTCGCGTAATCAACGTGATCCCTGGGTAGCCGCTGTGATCCTTGCGTAACAGCAATGACCTTTCCGTAACAGTAGGGATTCTTGTGTAAGCAACGTGATCCTCTGGCAGTTGTTACGACTCATGTTCCGAGAATCTTTGGCCATTAGAGACTATAATCTTTAGGAGTGATATGACTTTCTAAAAGATTTGAAATGTCGTTGTACTCGAGCTGAAAGACCTAAATTGGAAGTCTAAGCTAAAAGGTCCGAGGTGAAAGACCTGAGCTGGGAGCCCGAACTAAGTGGTCCGAGGTGAAAGACCTGAGCTGCTTCTAGGCTGAGCTCAACCTTAAAGAATTTTTGGTATCATCAAAAACAAACTGTAAATTCAAACGTTATCAATTCGAATCTTGACAATTCTTTAGAGTCAAGTCATAAGGAAGTTATCCTTCATGAATACCCTAATCTCGATGTTGATAGTCTATATTTGATCAGATCAGGAAAAGGAATACTCAAGGTGGGTGCAAACTAATCGAAACACCCCTAACCGTTGAATCAAAAAAAAACTGCAAAAGCAGCACAAGTGTGTACAATAAAAGCAAAAAGAAAGATATGAACAAATCATGGGGAAACTAAGGCCCTTGGGAATTCAAAACCATATATAACAAAACAGAACAAAACAATTTGCCTCTGATTTTACAATTACGAAAAAAGAGAGAACTGACCCCCCAAAAACATAAATTTTCACCCATCAGAACAATTTTATTGTCATAAAAAGCACACCAATAGAGAAAGAATGCATTGTTTGTAAAGATAACTCTGCATACAGATGTAGCACTTCAGCTATTTACAAACAGGTTCATCCCGGAAAGGTCTTCATTTTCCAAAACATGGAAAACAGCAACCCTGGAAAGAAGAGGAGAAAAGGAAAACACCGGACGAATTAGACGAGTGACAGATTAAAAAGAGCATAAGCTACAATGCTCCTTAATTGATGATGAGGAAAAACCGGCATACCTTAGGATCGTCATTGACATTTTGCCTTGTATTCTGATTTTGGTATGAATTTGCATCTGTATTTGCATACCCCCCTGCTTGCTTTTCTTCTCGCACTTTGTTGAAAATGTGAGTATAGTTTTCAGCCGATGAAGGGTCGTTCTCGTCCCACCCGCCAAATCTTGGAATTGCAGCACCTTTATCAGGCTGCCATTGCAACAGGAGACTGGCTTTATCAAGAGATTCAAATAGGAACCAAATTTATGCACTTTGACACAGTCTAGCACATGAAAGGGACTTATTTTTATTCCATTAGCAATCAAATGTAAACAGAAGTTATTAAATGAGATAAGAGATTGAATGCTTACAGAAATGTAAACAGCATAAATGGTTTCAAACTATGTTTTAGGATATATGGATGATTGAAAATAAAGAACGGAGCGTACACTTTCATCTCCACTAGTGCCTGGCTTCAGTCTGGACCTTCCAGGAGTACCATGGCTACCGTCATACGAGTTCTTTCCTTCCCTGGCAGGAGATCCACTGCTTTTCCCTCTAATCCTTGCTTGGTAATGTGGATGGAGTGGTGATTTATCAATGCTATACTCAGATCCAGCGCTTTGCCTTGCAGGTCGACCAGAACTTGCTCCACGGCCTCCCTGATGCTGATGAGTTGATTCACCAGAAGTTCTACGGACCATGTTGTCATTACGTGCAGGAGAATCAGCGAACTGCCTAAGGTGGTCATCTTCTATGCTCACTTGATGCTCATGTGTTGGTCCAACCCGTCCTATTGGTTCCTCTGGTTTAGTTTTGTTTGATCCAGAGGGAGGAGCATGATCTGGAGAAGGAACATTGGGAAACAGATCCGGATTCTCTTGGGGGTCATTTGGATTTATTATCTTTCCACCACTTCTACCTTTCCGTGCCTTCTCAAAGTAGACCGTGTAAGGAACATCGCCTTCTCCATCCCAGTTGCCAAACTTTGGTACATGCGCGCGTTGCTGTGACAAAACCAAAAATCGTTCACATATTCATAATCCAATATAAGCCATTCATAACTACAGAAAATTTCAAACCGCTTTTGAGGTAGAGAACAAAAATCCCTATGATTATTCAGCCTAGAACCCTTATTAAGTGCCTGAATTATTGATTGATTAACACATCCATATTTCTCAGATACTGATTTTAATTCCACATTGTCAATAATCAGCATCATTCCACACTCTATGAAGCATCATCGTATAAAAACATCTACAAATTAGTAACTATGGGATCTGAAATTCCGAAGTATATAGGCAATTAAATTCAGCTTAGATCTCCAAAAACCTTCAGTCACGACTTCAATTATGATCAGTAAGAGTCGAGAGAATAATTTGGCACAAGTTTTATAAGTTTGAATTAACAAAATACAGTAGAATGGTGAACAATCTGTCCTAGAAGGCTTCCCATGCTATGACACTGTTGGATGTAATCTGTTAGTATTTGAGTTGTCTCTCTTTGTATAGGTTTCTTGAAATGTCTCTGGTCAGCCTGGTATACTTTGTTAGTTAACTCTCTTTTGGATCAATTTAAATCCGTGTTTTCGGATTAAACAAAGAAAAACAGCAATCTGCTCCATCCTAAATTTGCTTCAAACTGGAAGATCCTCCCAAAATAATGAAGACCTCAGTTCATCAATTAAACAGTAACCTACATTCGGATTCAAATTTAACAAGTTTTTCTTGTAATACAAACAAGTAGAGCACTGTGCAACTAGATTTAATAAAAGGAGAATGTTATTTGGGGGCGGATCTAATTCAATATAGCCATTGGATCAAAAGTGTTTCATCCGGTATGAGAACTCACAACAAATCCAATGGTTGCATCGAATTAAGTCATGATTAGATCCCCGTCCCCTAATTAGGTCCCAACAACATTATTCTTAATTAAATTTTATTATTTTCGTATCCAACGGAACAGGGCAGACATTGTAGATCGATTATCTGCTTGACTAATTATCTCCAGGCATCCAAATTCTTCATTATTTATAAATGACCAGGACAATCTCAAAATTCGATTATGAAATTTAACAATAACCATCATTTTCAAAGGAAAAACAAAACGAACTATACCATAACAAACTTGCCATTTCATCAGTTATCTATCTAATACAACACTCCTTATGCCAAAACAATACAAAAATGCAAAACCCCAAAAATAAAAAATTAAAGAAAGGACATAAGGTAAACGTACTGCCATTTTATCTCGAAAAGCTTGTGAACGGAACCCAGAAGTGGCAGAGAAGAGTTCTTCAAGAAAACTCGATCTTTCTGGTCAAAGCAGTACACCGATTCAAAGCTGCTCCAAAGAAACTCTCAACGACCCACAAAAAAGAACAGAATAAGAGAGATAGATGGACAGAGAGAGAGTTTTAGAGATCAGACTTGAGAGGAAGAGAAGTATGGAGAGGTTTATCAACCAGTGACCGGAGCCACCGGTAACGTTTGACTGTTCGCCTTTCGTTTTCTCTCTCTAGACTCTCTCTGTCTCTCTCTCCTATGTAAGTCTTCTCTGTGTCGTTGGGTTGAAAAGTCGTCTTCAAACGAATCTTCAACCAGAAAGTTTTTTTCCTCATCTTTAATCTCTGGTAAAAATCCAAAACACTCCCAAGTAAAACTTTTCTCCCCCGGAAAATCTGATCATGCAGTGATCAACAGAGTTTGAGGTTGAGTTTTCTTGGTTTGGAAAAACCGAAAAAGGTTGGGGTTTTTCTGGGGAAAATGCACGCATTCATTGTAAGATACGATGGGTTAGTAGTATAAGCAAGCAGCTCTTATCGGATTAACAACCCCAACCACAACTACTCCCAAAATAAAATATGGATAAATTGCATTTAAATTTTTTAAAATTTATTATTTAATTACTCATGTCCCTAATATTTAAAATATTATATACAAACCTTTTAAAATTTGTATGCACGTAATACTTAGACCCTACTTATTACTGTAAATATATCTGCTAAATTACACTTAGACCCTCTTGAAGTTTATAGATATATAATACTTAGACTCCTTAAGTTTAAAATACTATACTTAGACAAAAAATACTCTAATCAAATATAAAATACCAAATATTTTAAATTTTACAATCAAAATGCATGTCTATTGTATCATTAATTGAAATAAATTTAAAATTTAATTTTTTCTTAAAAATCATAATTAATATACAATTATACTATCTATTGAAATAAAACTAAAAAATCAAACATGGGTCTAAGTCATTCATAATATAACATAAATTTTACATCCAAAATTCATGTTCTATTCTTTCAATTATTGAAATAAAATCAAAAATAAAAATCTAATTTTAAAAAAATCATAGTTAGTATATAATTATACTAACTATTAAAATAAAATTAAAAAATTAAATAAGGGGTCAAACTGTAATAAACACAATATCTTTTAGCTTTAATTGAGATGGTTTTGTATTTTAATTTGGTCATTTAAACGACCAAATTAAATTCTAATAGACAATACAATTG
>CM042187.1:4548089-4563619 GCA_023539305.1 Ilex asprella | reverse complement strand
TATGCAAGGATATTTGGAATATAAAATTAGATAATAATATATTTAATTTTATCGTAGACCCGAACCTTAGTGATTCGATCTTCATTGATATTTTTTGGGTTTAATTAATATATAAAATTTATAGGTAAATACAGATATTTAGAGTTTATTTTTTGTAACGATGAGTTTAAAGTGACTCTACCGTAAAAATAATAATTTAATTTTTTAAGCCCTTTAAGTGGAAAAAAATAAATAACCTAAAAAATCGTTCTGCTTAAATATGAGTGGCTACTGGGGGGTGTAATTCGTGCGGGTCGAGAAATCAACTATAGTCCAATCCTAAATATATAATATTTAACTTTAACTCTAACCCTAACTCAACCCGAGTACTACTAAAGTTTAATTTTGACGGATTTCGGGTTGAATTCGGATTAATAAAAGAGAGAGGAGTGACGGGTGACGAGTGAGAAAGGGAGTCTGAGACAAGGTGAGAGACTAGTGACGAGTGAGCGAAGAATTTGAGAGTGATGGAGGCGTATAGGTGAAGATTTGAAGTGAAGTGAAAGTCTGAACTCTTAAAAATGAAGATAAATACTAATTCTAATTAAATATATTTATGTATATTCGGGTCCAACACGATTCGAATATTTGGGTTGAATCCGATAAGTCGATGCCTCAACCCGAAGCTTGTCCGAATTCACTTCAGGTATAATTTTTTTTGCCCAGACTCAACTCAAGTATTAAAAATTTTAATCCAAATTTTATTTTTTTTTAACTTAAACTCGAATTGAATTCATGTTGACCCATCCAAATTGCGCCGGTACTGGCAGCGAGAACAACTTGGCCTCCAAGCGTCAACTTGTAAGATAAAGTTGGGATGACAATTGGAAACCTTTGATTTTAGAAAGATTTCATGAGTCATTATAATAAGATATTAATCCCCAAACAGTGTCCAATCATCCTCCTCGCTTGCAAGTCCCGAACCCTCCACTTGAGAGTCTCAACATAGGCTGAATTTCACTTTCCATCATGAAAGATTTAAAAAAATTTATTTTATATTTTTAAAAATTATTTTTTTATATTATATTCTTAATATATTAAAAATATTACAACGTAACCCTCTCGTTAGCTTTTACTATTCATTCTGTCAACTTTAATGAGATAATTTTTGACAGAATAAGTAATAGAAATTAGAAAAAGTGTTATATTGTAATAGTTTTAATACATTAATAAAACAATGTGAAAATTTTAATTTTTAAGCATATAAAAATAAAAAATCTTAAATATATTGTAATACAAAGTAAGATTCTTCGACACAAGACGAATAATAAACTTAGACATCTTGTATTCGAAATTTATCTCTCATGAATACTCTAGTCTGAACATAGAAGATTTGTTTTTGACCGAACAAAAAAAAAATTAGTCATTGTGTGTATAAATTAACCCAGAGACTCTTGTAAATTGAACCAACAAAAAAGAAGAGAAGATTCTTGATGCACACATGATAGTAATTAGTATGATATAATCTACTTCTTGAACCTAATTTGTTAATATGGTCAAATTGAATTGACAACCAACTCTATTATTAGTTTAATAATTATAGTAATTAGGTGAATAAAAATAGGATTATCCCCCTGTCTGTATACATACTGATTCTACTTTCCTTATTTCACGCTTCCTACATGCTTTTTCCTTCACTTCCATGGCTTCCAACTCACATTTCGTTCACTTTTAGTTGAAACATTCTCATTTTTTATTTTCTTTTTTCGGTGCCATTCCTTTTTGGCCTGTAAAGCAAAACCCACCTTGCAGTGCAAACCCATCCCACTAATCCCCCCCAAAAGCACACCATTAATTTACAGAGAAACAGATGACGATAGCAAACGTAGTCAGTCAGGAAAAAAAATTCATTTCTTTCTTTTTGTAACTAATCCTTCAGATCTGTGGCCTTAAACCCTCATTTTTCTTCCAAAAAGTATGGGCTTGTTATCTTTTACTTCAGGAATCAAGACAACACTTACAGAAAATTGAAGAATTTTCTACTGTTGATGTATGGTGGGATTTTCAAGGTTTGATTTTTAAGCAGAGATTATCCAGAAATAATTCGTTGTCCCAGGGAAATAAGAGAAGGGCTTATGCAAGAATAGTTGTTATTCTTCTGTTATAGAGAGATTTTAGGTTTTTTTCACCAAGATTGGCTTCTTGGTGTTCTAGTTTGCTTGAAAAGGAGAACCTGGCTTTATGACTTCACCATTAAGTAGAACACCCACCCATTTTTGACAAATTATTGATTTAGAGTTGAAGAAAGGTGGGGTTTTTTCTTGTGATAAAGATGATTCAGTTATTGTTCTTGGTTCTCTTTGCTGAGGGCGTGGTGGCATTCCTTCTAATGGTGAAGATTGGGTTACTGAGAGAGCTGGTGATGAAGGGTTTGGATCAGGTGAAGATGAGAAAGGGCACTGTTTTGACTGTTGCAAGTGTAATGTCTGTGATCCTCTTTTTCAACTTCATTAGTATTGTCAAGATTCAGAACAAGGGTGCTAAGGTTGGTACCATGACACCAATGGATCAGGTTCTTTGGAGGACCCATGTGCTGGAGGCTTCTCTCATGGGTATGATCCTAATCCTCTTGGGAAATACCTATACATTGTGCATACATTATTTCTCTGTGAATTTGGAATGTCTTTCTCAATTAGTTGCTTGTGTGGTTCATTATGTTCTTACAGATGAAAATTGTTGTCTTTATGCTTAATGTTTGGTCATTGTATTGCATTGAGAGCTACAAAAAGAATATACGGGGTTATTTTGGATTCTATGGTTTGTGAGTGCGCTTCCAATTTATAATTTAGTCACATAAAGCATGATAATCGTAATGCACATCGAAAGAAAATGGAAACTTCATTGGTAATTTGAGTTTCTGTATAACATCCCATCCTGGAAAATAATTTCAAACTTACTTGGGAACAAATGTTGTTGAGATCAATTGGTACTTGGGCAATTATAGCATTTGGCGTTGATTCAAGTTATTTAGACCGAAATGTAATTATAGAATAGGCTGTTATATACGATCAATTGGAACTTGGGCAATTATAGCATGGTAATCGTTCACTCGTATAGTGCATGACCGAAATGAATGACAAAGACGGACTCATATAGCCGAACTCAAACAATTGGGACATAAGGTTTGGTTTGGTTAAGTGTGACTCTGCATGGCTACGAAAGCATGTACACTAGTAACACAACCCAGTGATTCAAGTGGTGACTAAGGCATGAATTAGCGATATAAAGAACTGAAGCAGAAGAACGGAATATGTCCCTCCCTCAGATTTAGCAGAGGGAAGAGATGGATATTGATGCAAAAAGCAAAGAAGACACAGAATGTCAAAGGCGTCGCACAATAATCTATATATAAATCAATATGGGTTCGAACCAGAGGGAGGAGAATAGGGTCGTTAGACTGTATAACAACAAAACTTCATTAACTGTTTAGTAAACCATTTTCTCTTGATTTGTTGGAAATGATTCTTCTATAATGGCAGCTAGGGGCTTTTCTTTTTTTATGCTGGTTAGTTAGGGGCTTTTCTGTATGAACTGGAACTTTGCTGGATAGGGCAGTTAGTTTAATGTTTATAGCGTAAGTTTGAATTTGGAAATTGCTACAAGAAGGGGGAGGTTCTGTGGTTGTGTTGAATTATAGAGTAAGAATGAGAAGAAAGCAGATGATTCAATGACATACTATATCCCATGGTAACAAATAATACAAAATATGCCAAAAGAAACTTGTGGCTTGTGATCAGGACTCCAATGAATGATAATTTTAGAATCTGTCCTTTTCAGCTCAGTTTTATATCCCCTAAAGGCCCAAATTTGATCTTGCAGGGTTCTCTCTGTTTCTTGGATTTTTAATTGATCGAATGCACCATTATCTTCGAAAATTGGCCGGTTTGAGAGGTACTGTGGGAGCTTCAAGACAGGAAGTTGAAAGGCTTGAAAAAGAAAAACTGCAGCTTAAAGAAAAGGAGGAGAACGCCAAAGAAAATATAAAGCAGCTCCAGAAAGAAATTTCAGATTTAACTGAGAGTTTGAGCAAGCTTAAGTTGGAGTCTGCAGAGAAGGACAAACGGGTAGAAACTGCCGAATCTCATGTTGCTGCACTCCAGAAACAAGCTGCTGATCTACTACTGGAATACGATCGTTTGTTAGAAGACAACCAAAATCTTCAGACCCAAGCTCTAGGATATAGGAGCTGAGAACTTTTGGCGTAACTACTATTCAAGCTTTCGTCAGAGGTGATGTTAATCAAGCATCTACTCAATTGCACAGTAAGTATTCTGGCTCAGCCCCTCCTATAGGAGGAGGAAGTGGAGTAGAGGCTAGTTCTTTTGTTCAGTGTTATTGAAAATTTTGTATCTTTGGCCCCTGGATTGAGAGTTTGTATCATCTAAATTGCTTATTGAGGCGGAATTTACATTTTCATCTTGGTTTTTAGCTAATGCGTAATTTGATTCAAGCTATCAATGAAACACTGATTTCTCTCTTTTGAGTGGGTGAATTCCCCTGTCTAGAAAGTGCATAATTTTCTCTTCCATTCCTACTTTCTTGATAGTTATAACCTATTTCAGTCCAGGTGGCTTTGAAACCTGGACTCGCTGAGGTTCACACACTTTTTTTCACCTGATGCTCATCATCTGATAATGAAAACAATGTGTCTGTTTGTCGCGGCTTATTTTCTGCTTATGTAATAGTTATACGATACTAGAGCCTATAACATGGTTGAAGCTTATTTTAGTTATTATGCATAATAATGAACTGGGATTATCATCTATTTGGGACTTAAAAAGCATCAGGAAAGAAAGTTGCAAGGTGCTCCCCATTAAGTTATTCCTTGTGGCTATGTAAGAATGAATGTGTGGGTGTGCCCGTGTTTTTTGCGCTCGCTCACGCGGGTGTGTGTGTGTGTGTGAGAGAGAGAGAGAAATCACAATTCTTTCTAAAGATTGGTTTATTGCATAGAAATCAAACATAGAACAACCCCAGATGAGTCAAAACCCACAGGAACCTAGTTTATTGCATAAAAATCAAACATAGAACAACCCCAGATGAGTCAAAACCCACAGGAACCTGACCATATCCCATCACAAACATAGTAAGCAGCAAAATCCAAATCTCCTCACCAACTTGTAAAACAAGCAGGAGTGGACATTATTTATGTACACAAACACCTCGCCAAATACCATAAACAAGCGTTAACGATCATTGTCAACTTTGTGCTTGTGCATACCTCCAAACCAGGGGAAAGTACCATCCCATGGGAATTTAAACCATGGATGGATAAATGGGAACCAACCTAAGCCCCCCAAAGCCCGAGGGTTGCAAGGAATGCCACAAACAAGGCGAGGGCGAAGCTGGCCTTGGCAACTCTCTCCACGGTAACCTATCCCTCGTGTCTAATGTGTGTGTTGGTCTTCTGGATGGAGAGTGGTGCTTGAGGCCTGTCCAATTTATAGTGCAATTTGAGAAAATGAGAGCAGCTTCAGGTTGCCAATATTGGACTGATATTAATGTGTTGATGCACTAGCATATTGATTTCTATGGAAAAATAGTAAAAGGATAGTTACCTGTAACTATCCATGTTTAACTCTGGATTGCTGATGATGGTCATCTGTATAAGTGTACTGCTGATAAGTTTTGACTGACACGAGATACTAGCATGATACGAATTTCATACAGAATTCGCTATTAGCTAGATAAGACTCGCTAGCTTGCACAAGAACCTAAAAATGACATAACGGACATGTTTGAGAGCTGACTTTTTTGGTTAAGAAACATAAACGTAAGTATAAAAGTGAAAAAAAAAAAAAAAAAAAACCTCTTGAAACCATTTGAAATGTTTTCAAAAAAGTTGATTTTTTTATGAAAGTCTTTGAATAAGCCCTATTTATCTGCTTTTTTTAGTACCGATAAAAGTTATTTTTACCTAAAAATTTGATGAAAAAACCATCAAATAAGCTCAAATCCAAACAGACCAGACTTTTTTTCCTTTTAGTCCTCCGAAAGCCGAAGTTTTCAGTCATCTCTAAGCAATCCCAACATATTAATAGGAGTGATAATGAGTAGATTAAGTGTTAGACACAAAGAAATAATTTTGCTATGAAAAACAAGTTTAATTTTTTTATTGTACAAAAAATGTGTTTATTTTCCATTTCTTCAAATGATATTATATGAATATCTTTACAATTAAAACTGTATACTTAGTAGCATCTAGATTAAGTGTAGCATTTGAAATAAGTGTAATATCAGTTTACAGGAATATGAGTGGTGAGTCTGGTTAAGAGAATCATGAATTTTCAGTTCACGAGTTACGTAGATCACCTGACAACACCATTTGATTAATAAATAAGTTGAACTAATGTCAAGTTAAATAGATTATTAGAATTTAATATACATTGCTTTATTTACCCTCATCTTCTGTCACAAACAATAAAATATAATTAAATTTTCAGGGTAATTGCACTTTACATTCTAAACATTTAAGAATTAATATTTTATATCTTTAAAAATTAAAATTTTCATATTGTATTATTAATGCATTGAAAATGTTAAAATGTGATCCTTTCGTGAACTTTTGCCGCCCATTCAATTAAATATCAATGGGTAGTTTTTGAGGGAATCGACAATATATGTTAATAGAGGGGTCAAATTATAATATTTTACTATATTGAAGGTCAAATATAAAAAAATTAATCGGAGACATAATAATTTTTTTAGGGTATAAAGTGTGATTCCCCTAAATTTTCTCTCATCTTTTTCTTTTGGGAGAATTACATCTAGACGCTCTGAAATTTATTAATTAATTACTTAGACATCTTGACATTTAAAATATTACGTATGTATGCATATAAAACTTAGATCCCTATTGTTAATATTTGTTAGTAAATTATACCTACCACCTGAAGGTTATATGTGTATAATATTTAAACTCCTTAAATTTAAAATATTATATTTAAGCAAAAAATACTCAAATCAAATAAAGAATATTAAATATTATAAATTTATAACCAAAATTTATATTTTATTGTATCATTTATTAAAATATTTTTTTTTTTCAAAAATTGTAATTAGTATACAATTTTCCTATCGATTGAAATAAAACTAAAAAATTAAATAAATGGTCTAATTTATTCATAATAGAACTTGAATTTTACAGTCAAAATTAAAATTCATGTGCTATTATGTTATTTATTGAAATAAAAATCAATTTTTTTTTATAAAAAATCATAATTAGTATGTAATTATACTATCTATTGAAATAAAATTTTAAAAAAAATCAAATAAGGGGTTAAAATGTAACGGGTACAATATCTTTTAGCTTTAATTAGGATAATTTGATTGTTTAAATGACAAAATTAAATTTTAATAATTGTATATTAATTATGATTTTTTAAGAAAAAAATTTATTTTTAATTTTATTTCAATAAATATCATAATAGAATATAAATTTTAATTGTAAAATTTAAAACATTTGATATTTTATCTTTGATTGTAATATTTTTTGCCTAAATATAATATTTTAAATTTGAAAGGTCTAAATATTATACACGTATAAATTTTAAGAAATCTGAGTGTAATTTACTAATGGACATTGTTGGTAGGATCTAAGTGTTGCATGCATAAAATTTTTATAAGGTTTATGTGTAATATTTCAAATATCAGGGGTTTGAATGATTAAGCAATAAACCTAAGGGGTCTCGATGCAATTCTCCCTTTCCTTTTTATATTAATCTCTAACTTTTTTTTATGTATTTTCTCAATCTCCCCCCCTCCATCTTCCCCGAAGAGCAAACAAAGCATGGTGGACCGCTGAACTTGAAGACTTTAACGGGAGTAAGCTCCAAGTAGTTGAGCAATGGCCGAAATCTCCGAAGCTCCTGGAATTTCCAACGACGCATCCGACGCCGCCGACAAGAAGAACAACAACTCCGAAACATCGAACTTCGATCCCAAAACCATGCGAAAGACCAAACCTGGACTGAAGCGCCTCATCCTTACCTTCACAGTGCTGTTCTCCTTCCTCTTAGGTCTCGCTCTCTTTCTTTGTCTCGCTCGCTCGCTCGCTCGTTATGTAGTTATACGAATGAGATGGTAATTATTGTTATGTTTTTGTGCCTTCATTTCCTATACAGGTCTGCCATTGTTGCTGAAAACGATAGAGATCTACCGATCACCACTCCCATTCCGCGACATCGATTTACTGTCAACATCAATCGAGTCGAATCCATTGTCATTCCCTTGCAAATTCCACGCAATTTTCGTAGGCTTCAACCACGCCACCTCGACTTCGTCCTCCGCTGATAAACTAGGGTTTTCAATTCTTGCTCACATGCAAAAATTCATTGGCGACAATCAAGATTGTGGAACTTGTGGTGGCAACAATTTCACAGTCTCAGTAACACTAGATGCCAATACTAATTGCATTCACAGTGAGAATGGGAAAATCACGAGATCATGGCAGTGTGGAGTACTTGATAGCTTCAAATTTGATGAGAATTTGGAGAATAGTGATGAGGCTTTTGACGAATATCTGGAGCCTGTATTGGGAGGTCAGGATATAAATAATGGTGGGAAGGTTTATAGTGTTGTGGTGGTGAATTCGGATGAGGAGATCAGGGCCGTGGTGGGGAAGTATCGACACGCATGGATTCGAGGGAGGGTTTTGGAGGAAAATGCCTTAGAGAAGATAGCGGAGATTTTTGTGAACGTTTTTGTGAATGGTGGGAAAGAGGAAGGGGTGATTCATGCGGAGTTTATGCCAGTGGGGGCTGATGGGAGGATTGTGCTTTCTTTCAATTTGTTAAATGCTGATCCGCGCGATTGGATTTATGATTGGTATGGAACTTGGTTATACCTTCCGCATGTAATCTGAGCTTATTACCAATGACATTTTGAACAATTATTTACATATAATCTCAAATTGGAATAAATGATGATGAATCTATTCATTTGTGTCTCTTTTTCTGCAAATCCTTTATTTGATATCAAAGAGATGATGCAACTTGGATTGTTAACGCCCACAGATATTCCAATGAGTACGTTTATGAGAAAGTTGGTGAAAATGTCTGGATTTAGTTGGATTTCCAAGTACATTTTTCTAGGTGTCCTATATTTGGTTGGTATTATGCTGTTAGGGTAGAAAATGGAACAAAATTCTTCAGATCATTTATCTTGGTACTTACCTCATCATGATATCCACAATGAAAGTTTCCTTCACTAAACTAGTACCAGAAGAGGTTTTGATCTCAACTAATACAAGTCTGAGATTCATAAATTGTTTTGATTAACTATCTCCACTCTCCAGTATGCTCGGAAAATCCTCCAAGTAATGCCTACCATAGATTTTATTGTATATCTGAGTTCTTCACTTCACTGTTTTTTTAGTGCTGTCACTTGATTGTCGTAGTTGTGGAAATTTTTTGAATTGTTGAACTATATTTTGATCTTAATGTTCTTTCCGTCCCCCAGTTTTCAAAATTTCGCTCTAAATATACATCGTCCGTCTAATATTTCCTTGTTGCCTTCAGGAATTTTCAAGAGATAGACAAAATTCTATTGGCTCCAGTTATTGAGGCTTTGGAACCGGTAGCAAATATAAGTGTGGAATCTCAGGTAGTACTTACTTTCCTTTGTTTTTTTGGAAGTTATCACCCAATATCACTCTAATGCAGCTGTTTCATTGGAAAATTAAGTAGTACGTCTATCTTTTCTACTATGTGACCTTGTTTTGTACTTGCAGGTTTTATACCATACTCCAAAGTCCTCATTTTCTTATTGGGATGACAAGTGGGAGAGCTATGTTTTCAGTACCAAAGATATGCCTTTCTTTGTATGCTCATTTGACTACTCCTGTGAATTGCAAATTCTCATCTACAAAAATAAAAATTATTAAATTGGACATTCTGAAGAATATGACAAGCAGTATCATTTAATTGTACACTCCTAAAGAAAACACCACTTAAAATCTCTTAATCTTTTAGGCAAATTGTGGACCATGATGCATAGCAAATGAAGATAGAATGCAATATGTGCTTCCGTTGTTTGTAACACTGTGGTCTCCACAATCTGCTTTTACTATTATTTCTAAAATAAGTAAATTACCTTTTGTGGTACCATTTTTTGATGCCTTTTGTCCAATGCAATAGTTGGATAATTTTTTTGTCATCTCTAACACTACTTCTCAAAGGATTAGCTTAGTACATCTCTTGATAGCATGCCTGGTCTTTATTGTGTGGCTAGTATGTTGAGTAATTTATTCTTTCTCACTTGTGTCATTGTACAAGTTATAGGTGAATTCAAATGAGTGGCACTTGGACACTTCCATTGCAGCGGGTGGGCGGTCAAAAATTCTCCAGTTTGTGGTGTATGCTCTTATAATCTCTTTCTTTTATAATTTGTATCGGAAATGTACAGTAGCCTTTTTCCAATGGTTGTAATATTGGTATTGCCAGGTTGAGATACATCATGCCAGGTGTATAATCAATCTATATCAACCAATAGTTTGTACTAAAGATTGATGAGATTGCTCGAATGAAAGGACTGTATAGACTTTTCTTTAATCAATGAAATTTTTGTTTCCTATCAAAAAATAATACTATAGATGACTCAGGGTGAATATACTTTGCACTATGGATATAATCTGAACAAAAATTATCATAAAGGAAAAGAACGTATCCAGATAAAATTTACTGTGCAAAATTTTCATGATTTTCTGTCAACGTCAGTTGTGGCCATTGCTATTAAAGATCTGAAGAAGTCAATAATAACAGCTATTCAATGCTTAATACGGCTATTCTATCTCTATACTGTCAGTTATGTACCCTCTGCGAAGGAGTGCCCTCTTCTGTTACAACTTCCTGATGGAGAAATTTCCATGACAAACGGCTTTATATCTCCGGTGAGATATTATGCTTCTATCATCATCAGAAGCATCAGCATCATACATCTTTCTCTCTCGTTGTTCTTGCGAAATTTTGTTACATCACCAGATCTAATATGGCATCTTGCAGATGTGGGGAGGTGTTATGGTTTGGAACCCCCCAGGCTGTTTGAGGGATTCAGAAACTGTACATCACCTCAGGCACAAAATTTCTCCCGAGGTCAGGAGCCCATCTCTGACTGAGTATATGTGTTTTAGCAAAAAGTTTCCAGCAAACAAACTCATTAAAAGAGATTATTAGTCCATTCATCATTCACTATACATTGTGGGAATTGTAATTGCTGTCACGCTTCTCCAACAATGCTGTCACTTTTTATAACATTGTGCTACAATGGTCTTGGATGCTAAATTTGCTCTCAGCTAATTAAGAGGCATGTGAAGATGGAGAGTTGATGTCATAGTTACTTCCAGTGACTGATTGTTTGTTTTTATCTCTAGTCTAGAAAGAAGGTGATATGTTAGAGGAGTAAACATTTTCCTATACTAGAATTTTAACTGGCATGGATATGCAACTTTTTATATTATGTATATGCGCTTTCTTCCCCCTTTTTTTTTTCAAGATCACCTTTTCTATCATTCTGCGAGACTGCGGTTTAGTTTCTCTATCTGTCTGCATCTTTTCAAAAGTGGATTTATAATTAGCAGTTGCATTCTTCTCAACTTGAAATGATTAGAAGTCCATATTGTCTTATTGCAGATGGCTTCTAATTCATTTTCTCAAGATTGATGCGTGCACATTCTGAAACAGGACCTTAACAAGGTTTTTGAAGTTTTTATGGGGCAATTGCGGCAACTATTTGGTCTGAAATCTGCTAGCCTATATGTTGGTGCATCAGGCAGATACATCCGTTTAGCCAGCAACAGAGGCTTTACAGAATGGTAAGGCTTCACTACAGTGCCAAATAAAAGGAAATCAGAGATTTGCTAATCATATAGCATGCTTCTAAAAAATATCACCCCCAAAGATCTGTAATTGCTTAAGCCAAAGCACATCGACTGCTTTAGAAGTTAAATGCCATGATATTATTCCTCGTGCAAAAAGAATGCATAAATTGTAATTGTTCACATGATTTTGCCAGCCCCTTACTGGCACCAAAATGCATAAGCACTCTGTTGAATGTTTTGATCTTGATATTGGCATGGGTAACTGTTATAAATTCCGTAACATGTATATTTCTGTGTGATTGTTCAATTGGTTTGCCTCTTGTTAGTAGCAATTGTTTATCTCTCTGCACTTATGTAGGGAATTGGATTTGTTGTCGCGGCAGCACACTTGTTTCAACCTTCTTCAATCCGGTACAACCCTTGGGTCGCTTTCGCGATTGGTAAATCCTGCTGCTAATGATATATTTTTGTACTTGAATTGAGTTTGTGGGTTGTGACAAATGCCTCTGTGCAGGTCCAATCACTTCCAAGGATGATTATCATGGATGAGATTGGAAAACAGGTCAGCCGTCAAGAAGATGTCTCTTTGTTTATTATCTATATGTGTGTTTAGCTGTAGTTATTCGATACCATAGTGAATTTCAGCCCGTGTCCTGAATTCAGAGGGTTGGTTGATATTTGTCTTACTTGTCTGCCTTTTTTTGAAACACTGAAAGTCAAAGCACTGGTTGTTCATATGAGAGCGTGCCAATGTCCAATAGTTTGAGCTTTATTCATCAACTTTTGATTGCTGGTTTCCTGTGAAATGAGTTTATGGTCATGCATTATCATTTGTTTGTCTTCTTCCAAATTTATATTTTTATCTGTTCAGAACAATGTGATCATGTGTATGTGTCAACATTACACCATCTCTCTCCACATGAATTGGTCTCTAGTGATATTTTTATTCAATTGTTTATTGTTGCTTGACCTGCTTGAGTGTTATTTTATACTGGGCCAGAAGTGTGATGGGTAACTTGGGAATATCTTGGCAACAGTGTTGGGTATTTGCAGAAAGGTTGCTTAAAATATCTGGGAGATAGACATGAAAACAATTTCAAGTATAATTTTCTTTTCTTTTCCGAAATGATTCTCTCTGTGTGTGCAAAACAAAAAAAGAGTAGGGTTGCATTATGCCTATTGAAACAAAAATAACTTATGTTTTTAGCTTAATAAGGCTTGAATATAATTTCTTAACGTGTCAAGAAAATCAAAACTCAATTTTGGAGTTTCTTTTGTTAATTTGTCCGGAAATTTCTGAATCCGTGCCTCTAATTTTTGGAGACCATGGAAAATCTAGCAGCAATATGACTCTATGATTATCTGCTTGAGCAGGTAAAGTTTTCTCTTGAAGCTGCAAATTTGGCTCGAAGTAATGCCTCTGTTGGAAATTATGATGCTTCATCTGGTATGTTCCATCCAACTTGTAAGTTGTAATATGTGCATGGCCTAAATGATATCCTGTCCACAAGTTGGTGAACAAGACTTTAACATATTGTTTTGCTTTTCTTAGTGTATTCAAGGCAAGCTAGATCTTTCGCAGAAGATGCCTTTTATCACCCGTCCATGATGTCTGTCAGCTACTTCTCTTTTGAGCATTGCTTTGCTGTCTACTCGGTTTGTTCCGCAACACTGAGGCTTGTCTAGCTTGACTATGAGAAATATCAATCATTAAAATGTGCATTGGTAGACACTAGGCACTAAGACCAAGTTCCTAACAATTAATGTAAGATACAATCTCCGTGTGTTTAATGTGGATTATTTTCCACACATGTCACTGCCATGACAGAGCATGTGGACTAATAGAATTTAGCTGATAAATAAAACATACGATTCACTTGATAAAAAAAAATCTTTAAAATATAGTACTTTATGGTTTATCCTAAGAGAGTTCATGTTGATTATTTTTGAGAATCATATTAATTGGATACAGGATTGGATGTCCAGTTCTAAACTGGCATTGTGACCATATTTCTTTCGTAGGCACAGCACTTGAGGCGACACAAGTTTGTACTTCTGACCAGTTCATGTTGATTATTTTTGAGAATCATATTCATTGGATACAGGATTGGATGTCCAGTTCTAAACTGGCATTGTGACCATGTTTCTTTCGTAGGCACAGCACTTGAGGTGACACAAGTTTGTACTTCTGATGGCAATAGTCTCCACTATCATTTTAAACATGCTCAGGCAGTGGATCTGGTCATGCACAACATGACAGTTTGTATGTTTTGTACCATTACCATAACATGAGCAGATCCAGTGGCATTCTACACATTATTATATGTTCTGCATACCTACTGCCTATATTGTTAAGTTCCTGATTTTATCTAGCCTAACTAAAAAATATATAGACCAGATTTGATCAGTCTGGTGGGGAGTGGAAAAATGTTACAGGGAATAGGCAAATAAAAACAATAAGCCATGGTCCGAGTGACTATGCATCCTGAGATCTGCCAGCTGTTGCATATAACCTACTTGTAAAGGCATGGTAATCCACATAATATGTAGTAGTTTAATGTACGTGTTCATGTTGAAAACCTGTAATTGATTTACTATCCTAAGCTACAAGTCCATGTCTGTGAATTGATTCTCCTTCTTTATCCTTTTTCTTTTGAGCAGCCCTTCTTTTTGCCTGTTTCGTTGCACGTCCTCCTAGCAGCTGTTCGAGAATATAGGAGATACAAGAAAGAGAAGTCAAAGTACCTAGCATGGAAAGCCAAAAGTACCTAGCATGGAAAGCCAAAGAAGGTAGCATCTAGATTGGCTCACTTGGCCTGAGTCACAAAGCAAGGTTTGCACACGCAATTTAGCCAATGTTAGGGAAGGGCCTTCTGCATGTACGCCTCTGCCGCTACTTGAAAATCAGCTGTTGTCGCTGCATCTCTCACATCTCAGAACTGATTTAAGATATTACCATTTCTTAAAGACTGTCAAAGGTCTAGAACGCTTTGGGCCTATGAGCTGAGAGCTAGTTTAATTGTGAATGCATTAACATGATATCACTCAATAACATTTGTATTTGATTAGAGCTTCAGCGTGGCTATATCTCTGTTTGACACATTTGTTGTAGCCATATCTAAATGAGAAAGAACCTACACTTAAGGTTGGTAGTTCAGATTTTGGCATTGAGTAGCTCAAGCAGCAGCCCAATATACAGAACTCTTACTTTTGAAACTTTGGGCAGATGATCCCTCAACGAACTTCATTATGCAAATGCCCCATGGCCCTACTTCTGTTCAGTCGACACTAATCTTGGCCTTTAACAAAAATATAACTTTCTGATCACCTAAAATGCCTCATTCGTACAAATAAAGTTGGTATACAGTTGGAAGACACGAAATGGACGCATACCTATTCACTAACATGACAAAAACACATCACACGAACAACGAACTCACCACCAACTCGTCAAACCATCACTGTGATGCCCGAGTAGTTTCCATAGACAATGAGGACTACGCATTTCACACAGTTCAAAGAGCACTACATCATGATAATGGTCTCTTAGTCCATCCATACCTTACGGTACATGCCAAACACAAAACTTTGGCATCAAATGATTCATTCGGTATCTTATACCTCCACGATCATTACATCCCTCCCCCATGCAGGCCTGGGGCTGTCTCTTATACAC